>OZ020279.1:2726606-2817141 GCA_963971205.1 Aethes cnicana | reverse complement strand
CGCCACTCTTGTCCAGAGAGGGCCCAGACTACGAATATACCCCCAGTGAAGTAACCAGAATACGAGGGGTGATCCAAAAGTAATGATAACTGAATACTTATTGAATCGGATTAAAATAAATAGGTATGCCGTTACTGGCCATAAAGACTCTTTAGTAAATAAAAAAATATGTATCTGTCAGAGAGTTGCAGCTGTTTTTTCACGAGCAGTCGGAACAATAACGCAAAAATGTAGAAAACTGAGGTGAGAGCGGTTATTAAATACTTCTGTTTGAAAAAAATGTGTACTAAACGCTGACCAAATACGCAGATTGAGAGAGGCAATCAAAGAAAAGCGGCGGGGTAAACTTCGAGCTGGCATCCTGTTTCACCAGGACAACGCACCGCCCCACAAGGCCGGCGTTGCGATGGCTGCCATCCGTGATTCAGGGTTCGAATTGCTGGAACACCCCCCATATTCGCCAGACCTAGCCCCCGGCGACTTTTATCTCTTTCCACGGCTGAAGGAAGATCTTAGAGGCAACAAATTTTTAAATGATGGCGAGGTAATGGCCGCTGTGGAGGCATTTTTGGAAGGTCAAGAAAAATATTTTTTTTAACAGGAATTCGTGGTCTGGAGGTACGATGGTCTAAGTGTGTAGACTTGGAAGGAGATTACGTAGGAAAATAAATTATTTTATTAAACATTTTATGTGTCTTTCATACTGATTATCATTACTTTTGGATCACCCCTCGTAGCCTAAGTGGCAAGATGGATTTTAGCTTGCGAGGTGTCGTTAGATTCGTCTTAATCGTGAGAGTGACACTGGGCATATCAAAATTGCAAAAGACAAAATGGCTGACTTTTGAAGGCATATTAAAAGTATCCAAAAAAATTTTTTTGCCAAAGCCGCGTCAAGTCAAGTGCGGTATCTAAATAAAAGGTTTAATTATCGGATTACAAAGAGGGTATATTTTTTTTTTTTAAATCGAGTTATCAACATAGTGAAGTGACTTTTGAAATAACTGCAAGCGACAGTAGCATAGAGTACGTACTTTATCCAGACTGAACACACAGGAGTACGCAACGAATTTTCAATCTTATGTTTAACACCGTAAAGATACTTTTCGAGTGACGTCCCAAGAACAAATAGTACTCGGCGCCAAAAATGGCGTTTCTTGCAAAATTGTGCAGCCTGAATAGGAACCTTATTTTTAGAGCAACAAGGTTTAATATAGAATAGGATAATTAGTTGGACAAGTACGAAGTTTCTTGGGGATAAGGGAAAACAATTGTTGGCTAGTGAAGCCTTTTATGAGGACGGTCCCAACTTGATTTATGGGCCAGAGGCGTTAAAGTATGGCACGACTTACATTATGTTAACTGTTTTTATAACATAACTATTTTACACATGTTTAAAGCTTAAGTTGTGTTTACTGTGTATTTGCAGAGCAGTGAGATAGTTGAGTCCCGCAGGTTAGTAACAACACATTTTTGCCTTGATTTAATTAACATTTTATCGTTTAATACTTAAATCATATTTTTTAAATCAAAATAAATAGACTAAATAAATCATTTTAATTAGATGAGATATGAAATACCGAGGATAATTTGAAAATAAATACACTGGTGTTTAAAAAAAATGTTATTTTCATTCAATTTTCTTTTCTATTACAATCTAGTTACTTAACATGTAAAATATCGAATCGTGAACGTGAGCACATAAATAATTGCAATTGTGATTATTTTCTATGTTATAATTTTGTACCTATTTCTAAAATTTACAAGCAAAGCTTATGTATTATACATTGTAGCGCTTCGTAGCACTTCGTAGCCTCGTAGCACTATTACGAACTTCTTTCTTTAATTGACAAAGCGTGAAAAAAAAACATTTAAGTTAAAAATTGGAATGTGTTACTTGCAAGTTGTAAGTTAAATCACAACCATTTTGTACCAAGATAATCCATTATTTTATGTATTATGAAATTTGTAATTACTTAGCTAAAATTGTATCGACCATTATCGACCATTTATTATAAGTAAGGATTCACAATCAGCCGGAGAAAAATGGCCCCGTCAAAACGGGTGCCCGAACAGCTCGGGCACCCGTTTGGCCTTCGTTATAAAGAGGCGTTATTAGCATATTGGAACGTATTTTCTAATGTCAGTTTGCTTCATATATTTTGACATATTCTGTTAAGCACTGTTCGTCCATATGTTATTACTTATTATATATAGGTCAATGGTATCGACCCTCCTAAGAGGTTACTATAATAAATAATAAATCAGTTAGGTATTATCGTTTAAGGCAAGTTTCCCTCCATTTCGAAGTTCGACACGATAATTATATTCAAATTGAGTCATAATTAAACCATTACGACACGGGTTATTAATGGGTAGTTAGCATGTTCTAGAACTTGAAACATGTGTTCCAGTCATAAGGAACACTTTGTTTGATATTATGCTGATTGATAGTCTTTAGTTTTACTTGTATGTATTAACTAGCCACCTCGCTTTGGTAAATCCATTTCTGACGTGTAAACTTTAACTTATAATAACATATGGACGAACAGTGCCTAACAGAATATGTCAAAATACATGGAGCAAACTGACATTAGAAAATACGTTCCAATATGCTAATAACGCCTCTTTATAATATGTGTCAAGATCAATATTTTATACAAAAGTAAACCTAACACTATAAGATAAGACTTAAGTGTCAAATCTACTGAGCGCCAAACGGGTGCCCGAGTTGTTGGGGCACCCGCCGTTTCGATGGGCCATTTTTCTCCGGCTGATTGTGAATCCTGACTTACAAATGATCAATGCGTGTAAAAGTGCCCTTAACTATGTGGCCAATTAGCTGAATAAATGAGTGTCTAATTAAGCACTTTAAAATCAATGACGGCCGGATTGGTCCAGTTGGTAGTGACCCTGCCTTCTGTTCCGATGGTCGCGGGTTCGAGTCCCGTTCGGGGCAAACTTTGTGTGATGAACACGAATGTTTGTACTCGAGTCATGGATGTTAGTATTTATATATGTATGTATTTCTCTATTATAGCGGATTGGTTCATTAAAACACGTAAACTTGCTTGAAAACTTATAATCGGTGGTGAAAATTTGTAGCCGAAAAGGCGCGCGGTGACAGAAGAGACGATAGTCAATTGTTTTCATATTTTTTAATATTGTGCCAGCCAGGCCGGAACTGCTACCTCTTTATAAGTCTTGTAGTTTCACAAACGTTTGTAAGATTGATTTTATTTATTATAGATATATTGAAATAGGTGGCGGTATACAGTTGTGCATAGAAAATACCTACACAAAATAAACTATTGCGACTTCAATTGCGTCGCCTACATCTATATACGTATTTATATCGTTGTCTAGCACCCACAGTACAAGCTTTGCTTAGTTTGGGGCTAGGTCAATATGTGTGAAATGTCCCAAGATTTATTTTTATTATTTAATATGTCACTTTACTCGGCATTTTTTTCAACCTTTTCTGTCATACAAACTTTGTTCCGATAAACACACTGCCAACCACTACTTGGATTGATCATTTATGGGAAAACATTCGAAAATAAATCATCATCATCATCATCATTTCAGCCGAAAGACGTCCACTGCTGAACATAGGCCTCCCTCAAGGCTCGCCACTCAGACCGGTCCTGTGCTACTTGCTTCCACCGGTTTCCCGCGACCTTCACGAGGTCGTCGCTCCATCTTGTTGGAGGCCTACCGACAGGTCGTCTCCCTGTTCGCGGGCGCCACGTCTCGGAACCATAAGTCATCACTGGCAACACACACTGGTCGAAGACTTTCGACTTGAGACACTGCGGTAATTTGGACGAAAAGACACTGCGAAGCTTCCCGAACGCTGCCCAGCTGAGTCGGATTCGACGATTGACCTCTTTCTCGAAGTTGGACATACCTAACTGGACTGTTGGTCCCAGGTTATACATAATGGTCAACAACTTCGAGCGAAGAGCCTCCGATTATTACGGGAGTTGGCACAACATGGACATTAGACATAATTTTCGTCTTGTCCATGTTCATTTTAAGACCAACTCGATCGGAAACTCTGCTGAGGTCAACGAGCATAATACTGAGGTCCTCCATGGTCTCAGCCATGACTACAATATCGTCGACAAATCGAAGGTGAGAGATGTACTCGCCATTAACATTGATGCCTCGACCTTTCCAGTCCAGCACCTTGAAAGCATCCTCCAATGCAGCGGTGAACAGCTTCGGAGAGATATCACGTCTCCTTGTCTGACTCCCCGCTGCAGTGGAATAGGCTTCGTGGTCTGGTCCTGTAGTCGGACGGACATGGTGGCATTTTCGTACAAACACTTCAACACTTCGATGTACCGGTAGTCAACTTGGCACCTCTGGAGAGACTGCAGCATCCTCGAAAATAATTACACCGTTATAAAATACAATCGTTAAATACAAAATAATACAAATACAAATTCGTTTATTTTCCATACCAGCATGCAACATTCCTTAGCTTTAACAAATAATCATAGACACATACACGTCATAGAAATACACGTCAATTCAGCACCAGATCTGGATATTTTTACTTAAAGACTAAAATAATGTATACTTTGTTCGATTTGAATAAAGTTCCTTGTTTTGCGTAAGATAAATTCGATGTTGTTGTTTCATTATTTAAAAATTCACAAGGCTCCGCGACTTTTAGCTTCCCAGTTTAACTGTTCCGAACTTGTACCCATTTGTCCACCTTTTTTATTACTTCCAAAATCCCTTAAGCGTTAATAAATCTAGTAAATTACGCCTGAACTCATGATAACTTTTTGACTTGAAAAAAGTAATTTTATTCCAATATTTGAGAGCGCCCAAACTTGCGAACGACAACAAAGCATTTGTGGGTAATCGTGTCGCTATTATGGTCCTATCCATACTAATATTATAAATGTGAAAGTATGTTTGTTCGTCCTTCCTTCACGTCATAACGACTGGGCCGATTCGTATGAAATTTGGTATGGAGATAGGTTGAGATCCTGGTAATAACAAAGGATACTTTTTATCCTGACATTTTAACGGGAACGGCTTTTATACGGGTCAAACCAGATTTTTCAATGCTTTTATAACTCTATCTATGTGTATTGTATCATCGGGTACGCAGATTTTGAGTCTACGCGGGACGAAGTCCACGGGAAACGGCTAGTATATTATAAACATGAATTTAGTAGGTATAGGCCCACGTTAGTTTCACCCTTAGCTTGAATAACTTGGCTTTTGGTGTGTTTATTGAGTGACATTTGTAAATTATGTTCACATTATGACACGACTTTTTGATATATTATTTCAGTTTAATAAAATAGTGAATTAAGCCCCATCCTATCGGCACGGAGTCAACGTTAGAACCATAGCCCAAACCATCTCGTGATGAGACCTATGCCCAGCAGTGGGACGTAAATAGGCCGTAATTATATTTAATCTCAAAAATACTGACTCATTAAGGCCTGTTTTCAAAAAATTTCAACTGTTAACGCTAACATGTATATATATATTAGAAATTTGCGTATTTATCAAACAACAAAATGAGCACTTTGTTAAACAAAGCGATGTAAAGCCTAACCTTAGGAGACAATACAGGTATGACCTATGTACTGTGCCACCGTCCAGCTATATAGTAAAGAAAAGTGCATATGCTAATGGTATTAAAATTTACAATCATTTGCCGCCGTGTATTAAAGTACTGGATGGTAATAGATTTAAGATGAAAATTAAAGAATGGCTCTTAAATGAATGTTTCTATGACTTAAATGAATATTTTGGTACAACAACTAATTAGAACACGAGTGTCATTATCACAGTAATTAAAATTGTATAAATTAATAATTTTGTTACATTACATCTTAAACCTTAGTTAATTAAATGTAAGACTACTTATATCTTAACTATTGTACGTCCGGAAAGGGCAAACTGTTGAATCTATTTTTTTACAATTTAACACCTTGTACTACACAGTTTAAACAATAAAGTTTTATTATTATTATTATTTATTATTATTATTATTATTGGTTGGTTAGAGTTCCATGATTGAATTCCATTTGAGCGTATGTATAAATAACCCTAAATCTTCCGAAATAAAGAAAGTTTCTTTCTCCGAAGCCTTATTAAATTTGTTTCCTAAGTATTCAATGGATTTATCGCTTTCCGCTGGCACGCGGAGCACGGAATAATCACTTTTAGTTCGGTTCGATTTCTATCGGAGTTGACTAGTTCGTATTGGTTTATTGCCACACAATTGCAGTAAGTAACTATTTTCATATGTATTCAGTGCTCTTAAATATCGTGGATAAACGATAGATTCTGGATGCTTAGGCGTTAATTCGTGATTTTGCCTGCTTTATTATTACTTTTGACGTTTTGAGTCTATCGAAATCTCTGATTTATTATTACTTATTTCACACATGGCCAGAGACGGCCTTGAAAACTAAAGTTGATTCTATTATGATTAACATTTATTTTTGGACCTCATCCTGGACCTCTAAATTTCATATAGGGACTGTACGTCCCTTAAATGTAATTTTTCGATTAAATATTATATGCATGTATTCAATTTACCGACAACTTTGCTAAATTTAAAAATTCATGAAAATTATCGTTCTAAATTTATCATTAGTTTTCTTCTATGGTAAAAAATGGCGCTTCTATATAGTAGGTATTTTAATTTGCGCGCTACGGCTATAAAGCCAATGACAGAATATTAGAATATATATTGGGTTCAACCATTTGGTCGATAGAAAGTCATATAGCACCTTCCCTATCCATTAGTTTCGTTCTACACACGACCTAAATCAATGTAACACTCAATCCACTTACGGCTGGCAAATGACACGCATCAATCCATCCATTACCACCGGCAGCGGTCGCCGATTAGTGAATTAAGCCATACATGCTAATTCGAGACAATAATTTAGGCACCAAGTGGAATGTTGCAGGAATAATAATGGACTAACTGGCTGAACAAATTGTCATGTTGACGGTGAGTGTACAAGTGTAATGTGTGTAATAGATAATAGAGTGTGTAGTATAAGGACGGCCGTTATTATTGCTTCTGGCTGTCAGCAATACAAAAAAAAAACCGGCCAAGAAGCGAGTTAAACTCGCGGGGAGAGGGTTCCGAACCTTGATTATTTTCAATGACGTCATTTTCAAACCGTTTCACAGGATAAGCTCTTTTATATGATGGATTTCAAATACCATGGACTTCTTAATAATTTTCCTGTAATCTATAGGTCAATAACTATCCTCCGTATTTTTTCCAAAATTTTAGGTCCAGTAGTTTCGGAGATAAGGGGTGGTCATTTTTCGCCTATTTTCTTATATAACTCAAAAAGTATTGACCAAAAAGGAAATAAAAATATATATTTGAGATCCTCATAAGAAGTACTTTCATTTGATATGTCACACGTTATAGTTTGAAAAACTTCATTAATATTTTTTTCAAATTTAGCCCTCAAAAATAGGGACTACGTTTAAAATTCATTTATTTTCGTTACACGTCCGTCTTTGAGTCACGAACTTACGTACCAAATTTAAACGTAATCGGTCCAGTAGTTTCGGAGAAAATCGACTGTGACAGACTTTTTTGTCAAAACCTATCGAGTGGGGTATCAAAATGAAGGGTTTAATGAACGGATTACAAATATATACATATAATGTATGTGAAATCAAAAGTTTGTTTGCAGTGGGGTTTTTTATTTTTGCAAAAATCGAGTTCTTAAAAAAATATTTTTAGAAAAGAGTAAAAAGAGTTCGAAAATAGAATGTATTTTTAAACTTTTGTCGCCATTTAACAAAACACATTTCAGAGAACACGAACAATCTGAATAATAAGTTAGACGTGACCCCTTAGATAATATAAACGCTTCCTTAAACTTGACAGTACCATTAACTTTTCAACAAACGACCAAAAACCGCAACGCAAGTACATTGCTCGCCCAGAAGGACTTAATATTGCAAGTACGGACACAAAGCAAGCGGCAGTCACACAAGTTTTAATTTGCTTAGAGTCGTTCCAAGTTGAAACGGGTCCCTGGTTGGGCGCCAAATTAGAGTCACAGACTAAAAGTATAAAACTAGGAAGACTTTAGTTACTGATAGTTTAATTCGTTACTGGAAGTTTATTGTTCTTCACGAATTTTGCATGTACAGTATTGATTGCAGTTTCGCTCGGGAAGGTTTCCGGTGAAACAAGGGAAATTGCGAGCTAGACATTTCGAATCCTTTGATAGTATAATGGTTTCTACTTTTAATTTATTTATTATACTCTTTATCGAACATTTTAACGCATAAATAGGATTACAAAATAATTGACTAATCTGGGAAAACTTACTAAATCTCAATTATACTAATAAATTCCTTCAGTAGGTCTTCCTTGTTATAAAATTCACCTTTGGAGTAAGCCTGGCAGATCTTCATTTAAGGGCAAATTTCAAAAAATTCAAGTTGCTAAAACTTAAGTTTACTTGAAATTTTTATATTTATAATTCTACGTACACTTACCTACTTACTTCTTTCTCGTTGTGGCTGTGACCTTACTTTGTAGCTCTCTCGGCTGGACACTGATGCCCAAGAGACAGGTCTTTGGTTTGGGTCCTCAGAGTTCAACAACAAATTTGTGCATAACAGCAACCTACATAAGTATTTCTATCTCTGCAACTACGTATAAATTGTTAAATAAAGATTTTTTTTTATTCCATTATTACAGTGCAGGCACGTAAATAGCCTATTGTAGTGGTGGTACAAAAAAATCCTTAAATCTATTACTAACCGTATTTTGACCTCCTTTGATTGCCATTCGCTGTGCTTGTCGAAACTGATGAGTATGGCCGCGATTTCCTGCAACAAGCGACAAGCCCTTAAGTACTTTGTAGACTGTTAATAACAGAACATCAAACGTAGGGTCCGTTCATATGGCTACGACCACAGAAATATTTTGTATGCGTATTATATCCATATTTTAATATTATAAATGCGAAAGTAACTCTGTCTGTCTGTCTTTCTGTCTGTCTGTCTGTCTGTTACCTCTTTACGCTTCAACCGCTGGACTGATTGAGATGAAATTTGGCATGGAGATAGTTGGGGTCCCGGGAAAGGACATAGGCTACCTTTTTATCTCAGAAAAACACATAGTTCCCGCGGGAACGCGATATACGAATCCCACGCGGGCGAAGTCGCGGGCAGAAGCTAGTATATTATAAAACAAAGTTGGGTTAGTTTTTCTTTTTTATAGCGATTTTTTTTTCTTTTTCATATCTTTATAATAACTAGCCATTACCCGCTACTTCGCCCAGATAATTCATTTTTTTTTTTGTAATTTACATGAACTTGGTCCATCAATATCTTAATATAATAGTGTTTATATACCAAATATAATGAAAAAACTGTGATAAGTATATTATTCTGAATCGATATACTTTGAAAAAAGATGAAAAATATCTTTGCGATTTAGTTTTTCCTGCAAACAGTACTGCATCACAAATTAGGAAAGAAAATGTTCCAAGTGTTCATTTTGTGTATTCCAATTTAGACCTTACATTTACGTTATAAGTTTTCAATAAAGGCATCACAAAATAGTGAAATAGTACCTTTTAATTCCCGGGCCACGTTGTCCAATACCAAGGCAATCTATCACTGCTTGCATGCGAAGCAAAAACTGATCTCTGAATTTCACCGAAATTTCCCGAACCAGCCCGAATGGACAGCTGACATCTAAACATTTACTTAACTAATAGGGAACATGCAGGGGAAACATATTTATATTTAGGGCTAGGAGGGACTGAATTTTATCTACCTATTTATATTTAAGGGGAACGAGCAATATAAAAAAGCGACTATACTTGACGTTCTAGTGTGTTATTTTAGCAAGGAAAGGATAATTATATCATTTTTTAACTATTGTAGCATACTTTTACGTATTAATAATGGATTTAAAGTCTTTAAAATTGTTGCGCAACCGCAATAAAAATAAAAAGTAGCCTATGTCCTTTGCCGGGACTCCAACTATCTCCATGCCAAATTTCATCTCAATCGGTCCAGCGGTTGAAGCGTGAAGAGGTAACAGACAGACAGACAGACAGACAGAGTTACTTTCGCATTTATAATATTAATATGGATTATGGATATGGATATTGTTCATATTTCTATCAAGGTGAGCTGATGATTAGCTCTTACCTTACTAAACCGTCACAACCTGATTCTGATTCTTACAGATTAAAAATAGTTCATTAAGTAGTTCAAAAACTAGGTATATATTAAGTATTAATTCGCAACATAATTCTTAATGCTTTACCATCCATGAGGAACACTTAAAAAAAATCCCTGCATGTTCCTTACCCGCCGAATATCCTCGAAGCGGACAGCGGGTGACACCTAAACATTTCCCTAACTAATTCAGCCTACTTAAGCATGCCACGTCCTGCCGGATTATGCGAGCCCATATATCTTGGGCGCGTGAGGTCCCGATGTGTTTATAAATTTAAAAGAAACGGTTATGTGTGAAAAACGCGCCTGGGATTGGAGGGGCGTGGCCTCCATTGAATTATGGCGGCCAATTTTCTTCTGTCAAGCTGTTTTTAGGGTTCCGAAGTCCACAAGGAACCCTTATAGTTTCGCCATGTCCGTCCGTCCGTCCGTCCGTCCGTCTGTCCGCACTATTGCTCAGAGATGCTTAGTTCTAGAAAGCTGTAATTTGGCATGAATATACATATTAGTTACGCTGACAAAGTGGTACAATAAAATTTTGAAATATATTTTTTTATAGGGTACCTCCCCTACTCGTAAAGTGGGGATGTAATTTTTTTTTCTTGCGTACCCCATGGTGCGGCATATCGTTGAATAGGTCTTAAAAAAATATTGTGAGTTTGTTAAAACCATTTTTTGATAATTAAGTGATGCGTTTGTGAAATATTAAGCTTTAAAGTGCTATTTTTTGTTAGAGTCATGTGTCCCCCCCCCCCCTGCCAGCTAAATGGTGGTATTTGGATGGCTGAAAAAAATCACGGTTATGGCATATATAACGTAGTTGAAAGGAAAACTATCACAGCTAAGTAGGCTGTACAAACTTACGAGTCATAGTCGACCAACTTATGAAATGATTCAAAAACCAATGATTTTTCTCGAGCGGCAGGGGCGTCGGGCGGGCACGTCATACCACAGGCTAGCTAGATGCTAATAAGTCTTAGAAAGGTACTGTGGGCATCGTCAACTTCGGAACCCTATAATTTGCGCGTGGCCCGACACGCACTTGGCCGGTTTTATTATAAAAAAGCAATTCGTAGCAAGCAACGTAGAAATGCAGATGAACTACATTAACATGGTTCGTCCGCCCAAAATACGAAACGCTTCAATTTATTTGTGAAAGAATTAAAGCACCACTGAGACTCCCGTGGCAGAAAATCATGAAAGCCTGGGTGCCTAGTGGTTTGACCTACCGCCTCTCATGCAGAGGGTCGGGGGTTCGAATCCGGCTCGCACCTCCGAAATAATTTATGTACGAAATTCAATTTTAATTTACCACTGAGCTTTTCGGTGAAGGAAAACATTGTGAGGAAACCTGCACGCATATGCGAAGTAATTCAAGGATATGTGTGAAGTCCCCATTCCGCATTGGGCCCGCGTGGGGACTATAGCCCAAACCCTCTCGTGTTGAGCGGAGGCGTGTGCCCAGCAGTGGGTCATAATAGGCTGTTGTGGTGGTGAGACTCACAAGACTCCCAACAAAACATTGTGAGGAAACCTGCACGCATATGCGAAGTAATTCAAGGATATGTGTGAAGTCCCCATTCCGCATTGGGCCCGCGTGGGGACTATAGCCCAAACCCTCTCGTGTTGAGCGGAGGCGTGTGCCCAGCAGTGGGTCATAATAGGCTGTTGTGGTGGTGAGACTCACAAGACTCCCAACGCATATGTGCGTACTGAGGCAGCCGTCAAACAAAAACAAATAACTACACACTCTTTCGTTATGTCGATGATAAAAAGTTTCATAGGCAATAGCTGTATTGAGTTTATTACAACGTGCATAACCACGTTATATTTCGAATAAAATCTCGTGTTATGCTTTTATGTGACCTAAATGAAGGGTCACATAAAAGCATAACATAATTGGTACACGTCAAATCAACAGGTGTCTGCGTGCATAGAGTACTAGATAACGCCGTGAGCTCATTTTTTATTAAAAAGGTTAGGTATGTATGTAGGCATATGTTTTAATAGGGATGACGACAGGGTGATGAAATCGAAATTCTAATTAGTCCATCAGTCAGGTAATAAAAAATATTAGACACGTATTTTTTGTTTCATCAAATTAACAAAGAATGACTAAGTAAAAACGCATTAAAGTTGGAGAGTGGGGGCTAACTACGTCACCGTTAGGTATAAATCGTACCTAACCGTGACGTCACGCGACCATTTCAACTCAATATATCTCCGTATAAGTTTGATTACGTGAAAAAAGAAAAAATACTTGTCAAATACTTTTCAATAATCTTCCTGATAGACTAAGGAAAAAAAGTTGTCGTCATCCCTATTCAAAGCTCATATTCAATCTATATGAGGAGCATAATAAATAATTAAGTGTACTCGTATATGCTGAGCATGTTACAAATCCATATCCATTATTATCCATATCCTACTACTACTACTACTTCAACCTTTTTGCGTCCCACTGTTGGGCACAGACCTCCTCTCACCAAAAAAGGGTTTTGGCTATAGTCCCCACACGGGCCCAGTGCGGATTGGGGACTTCACACACATCTTTGAATGACTTCTCACATGTGTGCAGGTTTCCTCACGATGTTTTCCTTCACTGAAAAATTCGGTGGTCAATTCAAATTTAATTTCGCACATATAAGTAAACTTAGAGGTGCGAGCCGGAATCGAACCCCCGACCTCGGCATGAGAGAATGCTCTGAATGATGTTATCCATATCAATACTAATATTATAAATTCGAAAGTAACTCTGTCTGTCTGTCTGTTACCTCTTCACGCTTCAACCGCTGGACCGATTGAAATGAAATTTGGCATGGAGCTACCTAGTTGGGGTCCTGGGAAAGGACATAGGCTACTTTTCACCCCGGAAAAACGCATAGTTCCCGCGGGAACGCGATAACCGAATTCCACGCGGGCGAAGTCGAAAGCTAGTATTTCCTCATAAAAAATTGGGAACCCACGACAGTACAACCGGCCAACTAATCATGTTATCCCGTAATGTGTTTGTTATACATTTATCCCATAATTACAGAATTTTACCACAGTTGTACAGAAAAACACGGAAATCTCCAAAAAATCCTCGACGGTTTAGAAACAAGTCGGAAAAGAAAATAAATCGAATCAGGGAAGTAAAGGCACGCACGATCTACTATCTATCTACTGTGGACCTTATGACTACGGAATATAGTTAACATTTAAACATAGTGATGACTTCATGTGGAAGTCGCTTCTGGCGCGGGGAGGTAATAGACACGCGAACGGTAATTTGCTATTACGGCCCTTCGAAAGCCCTTCGTCTCGTGAAAATAAGAGGCATCACATTTTTGTGTTGTATTTTTAAAACATAAAATTACACATTGAAGCGATGTAGCATCGCAAGAGTGTAATTGTTTACACCCAAATTTGTGTTGCAAATAATTATGAATGGATTCTTAAGTAAATTATTTTCAATTTCGTTCTAAATTTAACTAAATTACTTACATCAGATAGTAATAACTCACGTAGATATAAATCCACATTTATTTTGATAATTTTATATCGTTGTTACCGTAGCGCCATATTTTAAGGAGTCTAAATGGCTTGTAAAACGTTTTTGTAGGGTCGATGTCAAAGAGATGTGTAGGTACACTTTTTCACCCTATTCCGTTGTGTCCAAAAGTGTAAACATCTCTTTGACGTCGACTATACCATTAAACTTGTAAGCAAAATATTTGTTAAAATAAATGAAAAAATGGTAAGTTAGTACTTCAAAATCCGCAGTAGATTAAATATTTCCCATACCTATTCAAAGTCCTGATTACTAAAAATCTACTGCACTTGATTTCATAATCATATTAATACATAGTTCAGTAACCCAGGCACGAGGTAAAAAGATCCGAAACTTTTCAAGACCGTTTAATGAAAAAAGAATCTCAAAGGCATCTGAAACTCATAAATTCGTTCCAAAAACGAACCCCCGCGGATATTTAATAAACGGAAATTAAGGGCTCATTAGAATTTTCGCGCGCGGAATTCACTTTCTAGCAATAAGAAGATAAGGGGGAACGCACATTAGCAGCGTTATAGCGTTTCCGAACGTGCTGTTAAGTAGGTGAGGAATATGGATTAAACGTTCGGCTTCCGTTTGGATAAGCGGTTCTTTCAAGCCATAATCATTGCGGTTTAGAAAGGGTCATCAGACTGAATTTACAAAAGTGATTTTTTATATCTTGTATGAAAATGCCACTCGATTTTTCCGAGTTGTTTATTTGTTACTTATTTTTATTTTTATTTAGAAGAATATCTAGTGTATATCCGCGGGAAAGCGATAACCGAATTCCATGCGGGCGAAGTCGCGGGCAGAAGGTAGTTCTTAATAAAAAAGTGTAGTCCTAGTTTCTTTTGTCTTGTTGGCCTTAAATGTTACTAGTTTTTTTTTTACAATCTTTATTGGAATAGATTTTATGACCCAAGAACGATAAACGGATCCAAACATGACTCATTTATTAATGACAATTTTTCTGTCATTCGGTCGACGTGTGAAACTTCGTATGCCGTGCACACAATTTCTACCTCATAAGCAAGCATTTATATGTCAAACACAATTTTAATCTGTCATAAAAGACTTGCTGGTAATGAGAGCCTGGTCAGTAAGAATAAACTTGCATTTTGTACTCATACTCATTTATTGATAATAATAGATATTACATGTCAAATTGGTACATTATACATTATCACTTACAAGCATAATTATTAATTATAAAACATACTGTTTGTAATTTTCTACATAAAAAAAATTCAAGTAAATATATTTTTTTATACAAAAATAATCTTTGTTGTCATAAAAAAAATATGCAATAAGAAATTGTTTAAGACGGTTTTCAAACGTTGTACAATTTTCTATATTTTTTAATTCAATGGGGAGTTCATTATAGACCCTCGGACCGAGAATGTGCATCGTTTTGGTGGATTCAGTTAGGCGACTGCTAGGATGTGACAGTTGATTTTGAGATCCAAGCCGGGGTATGTTTTCTATTCCTCGATACACAATTTTAAAAGCGTCAGACCCTCTTCCGCCTGTGAACATACCCTCGCCCCGGAATTCCTCGGGGGGCGAAGGGCAAAAGAGTTCATTCCAACGGGCTGTCATGTACTAATGACGTCATAAGGACGTCTGACAACATTCAGCTATTAGGTATTAAAATTCAATGTGATAACATCCAGGCTTGATAGCATTTTGGGGACGCCTGGTCAATTATGCTGCACCTATTATTGTATTTTATATTTATAAATATATTCTGTTTTGTGACTGCAATCAGAGACAAGGTATCTATAATAATAACTGACCTTTACATTGCGGCGTACAGCAGAAAAGCTCTATATGTGAACAATATCCAGGGGGCGTTTCAAAATTTCATACAGTCTACCTAAGCAGCGACATCTATTATCGTATTTAACACTCATTTCGGGCATCTTTGATTTGTATGGAGGTTGTCATTCTAGGTTTACCTTACATTATAACTTTATCTATGCTGCAATAAAAAAAAATAGTCTACATAATGATTATTTTTGGAACAAGTGTGTGCACTTTTCATCATTGAATCTAATAGTTTGGGACCCTAAGAAGCATATACATAATACATAGTAAGTACTTAACACTTTATTGTAAAAAATATACTACGAAAATACAGTTTACAGTAATGAAGAGACACATATACAAAGGCGAGCTTATCACTTTAATGGATTTCTTCCAACTAACCTTTGAGTAATGGGAGACACATGTACAAAGGCGAGCTTATCCCTTTAAGCGATTTTTTCCAGCTAATCTTCGAGTAATATAGACATGTACAGTCAAGGGCATTAACGCAAAAGTGTATACATAACACTTTTGCATCCTGTTCCGTTGTGTTAAGGTCCAAAGGTGTATACATATTAATGCCCTTGACTGTACGTATAACATGTAGTAGTTATCCTAGAACTAACCCGCTTAAGGGGTAATAGTGTAAAAATAATGGGTTAAGCGTAGTAAGAAGTTCTATGCAAATGGAGATGCGGACAAAAACTAGTATAATAAAAGTATACCTATTCTACGACACCTCCAATCGACATGTATCAATATAAAAACCCTTTTATCTAAGACGATGCTGTAAAAGGTGATTTTATGGACGCATAAAATTTCTGTTTTACGTCAAAGTGATGACGAATAATAATATTCATGATGTCATCTGGAGCTTGTTTTATTTTACGCCCGCGTGCAGGAATGTGTGGTTTACGAGCATATTAAATGATCTGGATGTATGTAAACAGCTTTAGGTAAAGGTTATCTATATCGATGTATATAAAAAATAATAGCTGATTCTTTTTTTTGTTTTTTTGTTATATGTGAAGTAGACGAACAATCCGTATTAGGGATCGCCCTAATACAAGGCGAATTTTACTTGATCGAACGCGCGATCAAACATATTTGAGCTAGAATATTATATGTCCTAATGGTCTTAGATTTAAGTTTAAGTTGGGGGCTATACATACCTTCAATAAAATTTTAGTGCGTACCTATATAAATATATATATACATATATTATACATGTAATACAAATATAATTTATAACTATGTACAATTTTTCAAAAAAGGAAGCCTGAGCCTGAGCGGAAGTTGTAGAAGCCGTGGTGGCCTAGTGGTTCGACCTACCGCCTCTCAAGCTGAGGGTTGGGGGTTCGATTCCGGCTCGCACCTCTAAGTTTACTTATGTGCGAAATTCAATTTGAATTTACCACTGAGCTTTTCGGTGAAGGAAAACATCGTGAGGAAACCTGCACGCATCTGCGAAGCAATTCAAAGATGTGTGTGAAGTCCCCAATCCGCACTGGGCCCGCGTGGGGACTATAGCCCAACCCTCTCGTGATGAGAGGAGGCCTGTGTCCAGCAGTGGAACGCAAATAGGCTGTAGTAGTAGTAGTAGTAGTAGTACAATTTTTCAAAAAAGGCCTTCTTCTTATTTTGTTGCGGCGCTTCTTCTCAAGCAATGGGTCTAGGAAGCGCTGGTAATAGTACATTATAGACCTAGGGTGGTGAATTCGTAAATGTCCCAGATCGCAGGTTTCTGTGGCCCGAACCGAAGGTGAGGGCCATAAATATGCGATCTGGGGCTTTACGAATTACCGCCCGTGGTTTGTCAAAAGTTTTACGTCGTGCCTTGGCCAAAAAGTGAGATTTTCTCTCCGCGTAGCGGTCAGAAAATCCCACTTTACGGCCATGGGTGACGTAAATTATTTTTCTGACGTGTAAAAGCGCCCCTATGTGGCCAATTTGCTGAATAAGTGATTGAATTAAATTGTTGGTCGCATTGCTTACTAGTGCGATAATCGAGTTGTCGCATTGTATTAGGATGATTTCTTACCTCAACGGGGTGACAAATTGACTATTATAATCGCGGAACATTAAAGTGAAACTACGTTCTTGTGGCATAATAAGTAGCCTACATCCTTCCCCGAGACTCGAGCTATTTCTATGCCAAATCTAAATATATAAAACTCAAAGGTGACTGACTGACTGACTGACATAGTGATCTATCAACGCACAGCCCAATCCACTGGACGGATCGGGCTGAAATTTGGCATTCAGGTTCCTTAGGGAACGTAGGGGAGCATTAAGAGAGGATTTTCCGAAATTCCCACGGGAACGGAAAAAACGGGATTTTTCATTTTAATATTTCTGCGCATACGAAGTTGCGGGGAAAAGCTAGTTTCATATAAATCCGTTCAGCGGCTTAGGTGTGAAGAGGTAACTCTCAGACAGGCCGAGTTCCTTTTGTATTTATAACGAGCTTTTCCCGCGACTTCGTCGCCAGGGAATTTAACACTATATTTCCAAACCGGGATAATTTTTCCGGGATACTTTTAAAATCTTTTCCGGGATTACCTACGGGATTTCCGGGATTACGGGATTTGTGTGATTCCCGAGATTTGTATCCAAAGCCCTCTTCCGGGGTCCCTCTAATGAGATTAAGGGATTTTTCCGGGATTTCCGGGATATTAGATAGCCTATAGCTCATTCCAAGTTACAAACTATCTGTTTGCCAAATTTCATGGAAATTGGTTGAGCCGTTTTAGCGTGATTGAGCAGCAAACATCTAAACATCCAAACACAAACTTTCAGCTGTATTATATTAGTAAGATCACAGTATGGAATACCACACATAGTAAACAACCTAATTAACTAAAATAGTAACCTAGACCAGAACACCCGCATTAGTCAGCTCTGTAATTAGTCCGTAAGATAAACTCCCTCATTATCTAACTGGCGTTAACCTCCCGTTAAAGTTCACCTAAACGGCTGCTTAACGAGAGATTAAGTAGGCCCTCGGTTTAGTAATAGCAGGTGAGTTAAAATAGGCGATTAAAGTTTCTCTAAGCGATGTTTGAAGAGTAATCTAGAAGGCATGCTGAAGGTACGAGTAGATATGTTGTGTACCAGAAAGAAAACCAGTGAAATCACTGGCGTCAAAACTCAGCTCACACTTTTGAACAGTTAGGTAAGTAAGTAGGTACTTATTAGCATTTTTTTACTACTTCGCTTTTCAGAAAACAATTTGAGGAAACCTGCACGCATCTGCACTTGACTGTGTGTGTGAAATCACAAGAGAATGGCACATGGAATAAAATCAGTCATTTATACAGTGTAAGATTTGAATAAATAAGTAAGTCCCTTAGTTTATAAATGTGGGTCCCCAACTCCACTGGGCCCATATGGGGACTATATAGCCCAGACCCTGTAGTGGAGATGTGGCAATTTTAACTTAATAGGCCATTGTAGTATTGAAACAATAAATTGCGTTTCCAATAACATCTTATTTGTTTAATTCTAAGAGAACATAAAGGCATCTCTTGGCCTTTTTTCTGGGCTACCCTTTTAGTCCAGGGGGAGCTCCGTAAAACTTTCATTGTTCTTTATAACCTACTGTTACTCCCAAGGGTGGAAATGAAATGTAGACAGCACTTTAATAAACGTACGTAACGTATTAGTTTACGCCTTGCTAGAATATTAACATGTTGAGATGAAAATGATTTTGAATGATGAAAGTATTGGTTTTAAACGTACAGAAAGTCTTACACTACTGTCGGTCAGTTCTGTGAATAATTAATTATTAGTATTTATTATAATAGACTTCTTCTTCAAAACTACCTATTAACCTATTAACTGCGTATCCTTTCTGTGTTTCCTGTGTTTTTTATATGGTGTTCCATAATAGTACATTACAGACCTAGAGTGGTGAATTCGTAGATGTCCCAGATTGCAAGTTTCTGTCGCCCGAACCGAAAGTGAGGGCCATAAATATGCCATCTGGGGCTTTACGAATTACCGCCCGTGGTTTGTCAAAAATTTTACGTCTTGCCTTGGCCAAGAATTGAGATTTTCTCTCCGCGTAGCGGGCAGAAAATCCCACTTTATGGCCAAGGGTGATGTAAAGAGTATTAGTGTTGGTGTTGTTTAAAATTGATTGTTTAAATTAGCAACGTAGCTAGTGAACTCTAACAAGGAAAGGTTTACAGGTCACTAACTAGCAATATCAAAATTTAAAAATTCCCCATACGCACACATTTTGTATGAAGTAAAATTTAGTCCCTGGGGTTGTCTACGGAAATAGGTATAGCACGAAATAACCAAGAAGGCTCGCGGCGAAGCACTTAAGCCGTTGACGCAGTCTATTATTGATAAGTCTATTTGTTACCTAATTATATTTCTTTTACGTCACCTATGGCCGTAAAGTGTGATTTTCTACTCGCTACGCGGAGAGAAAATCTCACTTTCTGGCCAAGGCAAGACGTAAAACTTTTGACAAACCACGGGCGGTAATTCGTAAAGCCCCAGATCGCATATTTATGGCCCTCACCTTCGGTTCGGGCCACAGAAACCTGCGAACTGGGACATTTACGAATTCACCACCCTAGGTCTGTAATGTACTATAATAATCAGTTAGTTCTTATCCATTATCATATAAAATTGCTTTGTATAAAAAAAAGGTAAATTTAATAGTATTATGTGCCAATTAAACATTACTTCATTGATTGTTTGTTGTAAAACTGGAGCCTAATTGCCATCAATATTGACGTCGGATGGGTTTAAAATCAGCATTAGCCTGTGCCCATAGTAAATGCCTATTATTATTTGTTAAACTACAGAAACCTATGTGATTTGTTAAGCTAAGAAATACATGTTACATGCTATTATGGAGAATAAACGAATTTGTATTTTTATTTGTATAAATCCAGGCGCCTTCTACATTTAGTAAACCTGTAGTGCGTACAGTGCGCGTGGCCTAACGTGTTAGTTAATATAGAAAAAAAGTCCAAGACAAAAATATCCACGCGAACAAAGTGTTAAGTTATCATTATCACATCCAACAAGTTTGGGTACATTGAGCCCCGTTTCAAAGAAAACCAAACGTTAAACTCGAGCGATAAACAACGTAACGTATCTATTTAAGGCTAAAAAAGCAATAACCAGGCCGTTTAGCAAAAAGTTACTTCGCGCCCGCGATAAGCCGAAGACAAAGGTTTCCGCTTGGAAAAACTCGCTAACTTACTTGTTTAACTTTAGCGTTTATACCTCTTTGCTCTATGCATAGTATTAACACCTACATTTCAAGTAGGTATTGTGGAATTATGGTTGGAGTTGTTTGGAAAAAACTTAATTTCGCAAAGCGTTTTCGTTCTATATTTTAACCAAATCGGTCGATTATTAAACTCTTTTGATGGTAGGATCTGGTGTAAGGTCCGTTCAGATAGCTACCATCGTCGTGCTTGCTAACCTTCCGCCGAATAGCAGTGCTGCATCTAACGACCAGTAGTTTTGGCTTGACGTTATCTGTCAGTCACTCAGTCAGTAACAGAAAGATGTTATACAACATTGAATGATTATAATAGAAATGTTAATCTTAAATAAAATAAAAAATATCTTGTTAGTACAAATTGTAAGCTTCCTTGTCGTGTGATTTAAAATTTTATTTTTCAGGTCTATTTTCTTTTTCACTCTGGGGAACCGGGAAATCATTATAAACCAGTTTCAACTAGTTCAAACTGACCCAAGACAACAAAGCAGCGCAGATTTCCCCAGCCATCTCACTCCATAGCGTAACTACATTGTAGACCAACTTTCACTTCTCTGCGTATTGTTTGTGCCCTTAACGACTTTGGAGTTTGGGCTAATTAGGTGTATATAGAATGTATAGGGCTATTGTTGGTTTTAACTTGTATTGTAATTACAATTTGGTTTAACTGTTGGGTGGGATACTTTGTTACGTTACAAATAAATTGTTACAAAGTTGAACACAATCTTAGTATGTTTGTTTTACTTGAATAAAATGCAAATCTCCTCTGCGATGGTTTAGCTACTGGCTATTCTGCTGCAGACTGTACAATTGGACATACCTTATAATGACTTGAGAAAGTCTGAAAATGTAACGACTACAGCTGAAATGACACTGTGGCATAGAATATTAAATAGTACTACATACAGAATGACCACGGAATCACCCGCTTGAATCTAGCTGGCGCGCAACTCGCGCCCAACTCGCCCTTACCGTCATTTGTTTCATCTGGAGATGGAGAGTGGATCATTGGCCCGCGTAGTAGTACTCATACATTAACAAGTGTACAGACGTCCTCGCACGCACACAGACGTCCGCAAACATTGACACTTCATTCGAATTGTGTTCGAAATGGTGCTTTTATAGGCCGTGTCCGCCGTGTGCCTTAGGGCCTTATCACACTTGCGATTTGCGAGCGAGTTGAAAGCGTTTTTCAATACAAAACTCATACGCGGCCAACTCGCGGCGTGTTCGCCTCCATACAAAACTCGCTCGCGAATCGCAAGTGTAATAACGCTCTTAGGACTAAAGATTGAACGCGTCTGTACCAGTAATTTCACTAACTTTCTTTTTGGAAAACAATATAATTGGTATCTACTTGTTGGTTGGCGAGTAAGATGATGGTAGCCAATATTGTAGCCATCTGGATGGACCCTCCCTCTGCATCAGCTCCTACCAATAGCAAAATTTTATTAACCGAAGATATTCGCAATTTCTTTTCTAATTTCAACAAGTCACTGCTAAACTGGGAATTATTATTTCTCAAAATATACCTCGCCAACAACCGATTCCAATAGGATAAAAGGAAAAATAGTTCGTTTATTCCGGAAATTAAAGCTGTTGGCTACAGAACCAATAAAACTTGCTCGAACTTTGTAGTTTTAATTCATTTTTGTACTTCGCAACCACCGTTTTTTTTTAAATTATGTGCGGCATTGAGTTAATTACAAGGCTAATATTATAGTAATTAACTCGTAAGTATACCTCACATTCATAGAAACACTCATTGAAATTCCTTGTGATTCATAATGAAGTCCAAGATGGTAGGTGTCTAAGTTGATTGGATCAAAATATGCTCTCTGTTGTTTTACTTAATATTTTAATATCAATTGCAGATACATAAAAACCAAGCCCCGAATCTCTCGTGATTTCATCATCATCAATAGCCCATAGTAGTCCACTGCTGGACGTAGGCCTCACCCAATGCACGCCTATGAGCTCTGTCCAAGGCGTGCCGCATCCAATCTACTCTACACCGGCCACCTTGCGCAAATCGTCACTCCACCTGGCAACAGGGCGCCCTACACTTCGCTCGCCTTGTCGTGGTCTCCACTCAAGAACGCGTTTACTCCAACGACTATCCGCAGTTCTCGCGACGTGACCGGCCCACTGCCACTTCAAAGAGCTTATTCTTTAGGCTATGTCGACAACTTTCGTTCTCTGCCTGATCACCTCATTGCGGATCCGATCTTTCAGAGAAACGCCGAGCATAGCCCTCTCCATAGCCCTTTGAACTACTTCGTGACGTCATGCCCTTTTTCAATACGTGAAAATGAAAAAGTTCATGTAGCTACGAGTTCAATATTATTTTATTGTAAACAAAACACGGGAAACACATAATGAGCATAAGATTAGGTGTAGATTAACAGGCGTTAATAAAGATTCTTAAATTTATGAGAAAAAAAGTCTAACAAAAACCATAAATTTTCTAAATCAGAAACAACAAATAAGATCAATGCCTAAATTGCTGCAAACTTTCATATCTGGTCCATGTTAGCAATAAAGGCTATGGGGGAGAAACTTCCTTCCCAAAGTACCGCACTATCTCGATGTACATTAATAAAAGTACTCCCGTTACGGTGAAACAATATGCTATTAAATTTACATTAATCATATTTACCGAGGTCGAGCCCCCGGAGCGCTAAAATGGCGCGCGCGTCAGAACTTCGGTGTAATAGTGATATATTCCAGTTGATGTGCTCTGATAAGTTTGCGTGTTCTGACAGTGCTAAGCAAGAAAGATGCGAAAATGCAGTGTGTGTGAATACGGGAAATGGCAACGTGCCCGAATTATGACTTTGTCAAATGATAAAACTAAGCAAGTTAAGACAATGCTACTTTTATAGTAGGTAGCCAATTGCGGGCAGGACAGACTGAATTTCCAATTTGCAGTTGGTTATTTTCTTAACTAAATTATTTTACATTATTAACTTTATGCTTACTATTGAATCGCGGTGTAACTCGCGTAGATTCCGTAGTAGATCCAGGAAATAGAATAAAAAATAGAATACTTATAATTTTTTGTTTCTGTAAGTACACAAAATACAAATCCTCTCTTAACTTCTACTTCACTTCCCCTGGGAACCTAAATGTCAATTTCAGCTTCCTAAATATGACCAGTGTTTTTGCCTGTGCGTTGTCATCAGTCACTCAGTCAGTAGCGGAAAAGTTTCACGAGAATACCTATTATTAATTAAACTTCGCCGGATTTTCATACTAAATTTCTACCGCCCTTTTCATGTCCACAATTTTTCCATAATGTTAGTACTAAAACATCGACCTTCAGGGTGTTAAGTCCATGGAAACATTGGAAACACTTTCATTTTCACTTTCCGCCTAGTCACGAAAGGCGTCATTTTAGCGGCCCACATAATTTCCCAAAGTAAAGCCGGGATTTTGAGCGCCATCGCAAATTTCAGCATCGAATCCCGAGTCAAGAATTCGAGCAATTACAAGTTACATCATAGTATTACCGCATAAAATTAATATTCGCGTACAAAGTGACTTTTAACTTTCGAGTTGGTAAGTTACGTAGTGGTTACAGGTTTACACAACTTAAAAGGCGCGTGGATTAAACAATAATGGACTCTGCGTCAACGGCTTAAGTGCTTAGCCGCGCGCCTTCTAATTGCATACGTAGGGTTTAAAATAATACGGTATCTATCTTCTTACTTAGGTACTTACAGTAACGACCAAAACTTGGTGCTGTTACTCCCTAGTAGGTAATAGAATAGGTTGTGTAGCTGTAATTTGATCATAAGAGAGATAATCTACTTTTGCTGACTACTGCAGCCTATTTGCGTCCAACTGCTGGGCACAGACCTCCTCCCCTCATCATGAGAGGGTTTGGGCTATACTAGTCCCCACGCGGGCCCAGTGCGGATTGGGGATTTCACACACATCTTTGAATTACTTCGCAGATGCGTGCAGGTTTCAATATGAAAACAGCAATCAAGATAAAATCCAATTTTAAAGAAATATAGTTCAGACGTGTATATAAAAAGAGGTGAGTTTAATTAAGTGCTTGTTAAAAGCTTATTTTTAAAATTGGGTCAATCAGTGCCGTTAAATAGGTATTGAATTCGTTGAGACGAAATAAACGTAAATAAAATGAACTTTCGTACTCGGCTACTCAAAAGCTATAATTATTGCACCAAATTGGCTTAATCTGGGCTCTAGACTGGTTATAAATCTACTCGTTATAATTTTGGATATTTAGGAATCAAAACTTAGAAAAATCTTTGTTTACTATTCTAGCGTTCTTATGCAACTTCTATGTTTCATAAAAATATTAGACTTACTATTACGTCCTGCTATCTTTATGATGAAAAGTATCTCAAACACTCCCATTCCAAATTAAGTTAACATTTATCGAATAACTCTCACAATCACTGTACCAGAGTCCTTAATTTTCATACAAAATAGGCTCCCACAGGAGCCCTATGGCACTGAACGTGAACCTACTCTCAACAGATGCTACAACGATAATCTACCGGCCATCGCTTTGAGCAAGCGTGTTCGAGGGGCCATCGGCGTATGTGAGCCACTGTAGCCCACTCCGTGCCACTGTATCCCACTTAAGTCCACTGTAGCCCACTTTACACTGATATGCTAACCATGCAGTAGACACTAAAACCTTGACGCTTTGGATGGGGAGTTACCTACTTCTATAGTTTGAATGGAATTTCGAAGGATATAACTAATTGCGCATGACGTATCCCTATTCCCTACTAATATTATAACTGTGAAAGTATAGTTAGACGACCGGATTGGCTCAGTTGATAGTAAACCTGCCCACAGGTTCGAAGGTTGCGGGTTTGAATCTCGCTAGGGGCAAACTTTGCGTGACATAAGAATATTTGTAGGCACCCAAATCGTGGATGTTTAGTATTGATTTGAGCTGTTTCTGATATGTAGTACGCATTAATAAATAAATTAAGACGGTAAGCTCGCTTAAAGTATACACAACAAAAATGTATAACAGTTTTATTTGTATATGTTTACACGTTACAACATACCTAATTGTATTTCGAATAATGTCCTTTAATACTACTGCGTCTTCTGTGCAGCGAATAAATGTCTTTCTTCTTCTTCTTCTAATACCGAGAGACGGTGACACTTGACACAAAGGCGTATCCAACTCGTACTTTATCAGACTGAAGTTTGCGCTAGATGTCACTTTGCACAACTTCGCGGCGATACAGCCAAGATAAGGACGTTGTAAACTGTTACACGAAGCACGGAATGAAACGATAATACGGAATGTATGGTAATTATTAGACATACCACTAATTATTTAGCTGCCTAATAGTGATCTAATCACTGTAAAGTAACTATAAATAGTGACAGACGAAACCACTGTAAGTACAGTCGAGTTCGCCAATATATACACACATTTGCACCTTACCACGTTGTAATAAGGTCCAAAAGTGTACACATATTAATGAACTCGACTGTACCTACTTATATACTGATCACTGGGTCAAGCAAAACGTTGCGATGATATTTTTTACCGACAGTGTCAGCTATTGATGTGGCGAAGCACTTAAGCCGTTGACGCCAGAGCCTATTATTGCTTAATCCACGCGCCTTCTAAGTTGTGTAAACTTGTACGCTTTTTAGGTATTTATTTTTTTCTAGTTTGAAAAAAAAGAATGTGCCAGTATTGTATTGATGGTGTGAGCGATACCTACCTGAATGCTAAATTTTTTTTCCAACTCTAAAAGGATAAAAAACCTATAAAATATTCTTAGAATCGATAGCTGATACTGTGGGTGAAATATGATCACAACGTTTTGCTTGACCCTATACCTACATATAAACGAGTGAGGTGTATGAAGGTTCATAATGGGATTGCGGAGGAACCATTTTATTTAAATTCGTTTTAGAAAGATCTAAGTTACGTGCGGAAGTTAGTACCTATAATGCGCAAGAAACTGAACTAATAACTCTGATCTTTTTTGTCCTGTTCTTTTTTTCTCTATTGTGTGGTGTTCAATAAAGAGTATTTGTATTGTATTGTAATAAAGAATTAATTTGGTACATATTGAATCATTTCTAAAACGTATGAAAAAAGAACTGCGAGCGTACGAACTTAGCATGAAATCGCACGTAAACAATGTCATGGGTAAAAGTTTAAATTACAAGCATGTATAGTTAAAAAACATAGCTAAATGACCTCGTATATGTAGTAGTAACATGTCTGTATACGAAAGTTAACGTTCCATATTATTTGAATTTTCGTCGAATTTTCATATAATTTTGGAACACAACAGGTGACTTAACTTATGTTTTTCACCTATACAAAATATCATTGCATTACATAAATACACAGCCCCTCTTCTCAACTCTATTGGACTTTTATGATTGCGTAACATGATATTTTTCTCTGATCGCAAAACATCTATCCAAACTACTAAACAGAACGTCTTCGAGTATTTTACTTTATCCCGATAAAAAACCGATAGAAATCGAATTATCAGCTCTATCACGACCTTGTTTACGTCGTCGCGGGCTCTCGCAGATTAGTTCCGAACCAGAAAATATTTAATAGTAATACATACAGAATGGCCACGGAATCACCCGCCTGAATCTAGCCGGCGCGCAACTCGCGCACAACTCGCCCTTACCGTCATTTGTTTCATCCGGTGATGGAGAGTGAATCGTTGGCCCGCGTAGTGGTACACACACATTTACAAGTGTACAGACGTCTTCGCACGCACACAGACGTCCTCGCGCGCAAACATTGACACTTCATTCTATATGTGTTCGAAATCGTGGTTTTATAGGGTCGTGTCTCCGAACCGAATCTGTCTGTACTTGCTTGTTTTTTTTCAGGAAAACCTATATAAATGATTGCCAATTGATTCAAATCAAAATAACCGTCGTCGACTATGCTGCGTTCTCTTTTAACCGACTACGGCAATGTGATAAGAATTGTTATGATTTAAACACCTACACTGCACATGTGGTTTGCTATCGTTAATAATACACATTACACTGAAAAAAAAACCCTTTTCTTTAGTTTTTTTTTGTATTTTTCCTGTCACAGATTCTACTATGTAGCCACCTACGTAACATAACAGCAGAAGGCTTCAAAACTTCTTTGGTATTTTTTTTATAATTAGAATTCCTAGTTGCGTTCTGTGTATGTATGATACCTTTTTTTTTACCTAACAGATCTGAGAAATAAAGTGTCCCATTGATTAGGTATCTACTTTCTTGCGAATAAATTATAAACCTAACTTTAGTTAATTTGGTTAAGAGGGAAGTAATAGTAGTACGTACGCGTCCATACAAAAAGAGAAAACGTTTTTCCACTTCTAAATCTTTTCCAATCTACATATTTTTTTAGTATGTTATTGACACAATGAAATAGTAAGTTTATAGGTTTTCCTTTTTTTTTATTTGTAATGGATTCAAAGTCCTGGAGATTGGAAAATATTTAGAAGTGGAAAAACGTTTTCTCTTTTTGTAATGTTTGTATGGACGAGTACCGTACCGGCCGAGTACCATTTTTCCCTCTTAACACCAAAAATCAAAAATTACTTTATCTATTCTCAGATACTATTCTACTACTACTACTACTACAGCCTATTTGCGTCCCACTGCTGGGCACAGGCCTCCTCTCATCACGAGAGGGTTTGGGCTATAGTCCCCACGTGGGCCCATTGCGGATTGGGGACTTCACACACATCTTTAAATTACTTCGCAGATGCGTGCAGGTTTCCTCACGATGTTTTCCTTCACCGAAAAGCTCAGTGGTAAATTCAAATTTAATTTCGCACATAAGTAAACTTAGAGGTGCGAGCGGGAATCGAACCCACGACCCTCTGCATGAGAGGCGGTAGGTCGAACCACTAGGCCACCACGGCTTGTATTACATATTCTGTATTTCTATATTCTATATTCTGTATTTTCACAGCAGCTTTCACTTCCCAGATACCGCCGGAGTGCGGTGCTGATTTATGATCGGCCTCAACTTTTTGTACCAGCTCTTCACTGCATCTGTTCTGGATTGGAAGCCAAGGACATGATTCAATTTGGGAGATAACTTCTGCATACATGGAGGTTTATGTATTACTAGCTTCTATCCGCGACTTCGCTCGCGTGGAATTCGGTTATCGCGCTCCCGCGGAAACTAGATGCGGTTTTCCGGGATCAAAAGTAGTCTATGTCCTTTCCCGAGACCCCAACTATCTCCGTGCTAAATTTCATCTCAATTGGTTCTGTGGTTGAAGTACAGACAGACAGACAGAATTAATTCCGCATTTATAATATTAATATGGATAATATGGATTTAACTAAATAACGGTATTTTTGACGGTAATTTGAAGACAGGTTCGGCTCAGTTGGTAGTGACCCTGCCCACTGTTCCGACAGTCGCGGGTTCGAATCCCGCTAGGAGGAACTTGGTGTGATGAGCACGAATGTTTGTACCCTTTTTTGTTATGATCATCTGTTATTCAATATTACTACAACTTAACTTTATTTTTTACAGCAAATAACTCATTTGCAATAGTTAAAGTCAAATGCTGCTCCGACAAATTGCTTATTTATAAATGCAATCATCGTATTTTTGCGTGTGTCATGAATTCATAAAGCGATCTCTGTAAAGCTGTTGCAAGGCTACGCCTAACGTGTTTCCGATCGCGCAATAAATTTAAAAAACGGCAGCACAAAAAAACATAAAACGTACTTTATTAGCACTGCATAATCTGAGGTTATTTTATTGACGTTTTTTTTAGTTTACCTTTAGTGACGTAAAGTTATGGACACTTGATGAACCGCTTCCTATTACTTTTCAGCCGTGTTTAATGCAAAAATTGTGCAAATGTCAGCCGTGACATTTTTTAAATGAATTAATGGACAAACGGTCTGCCACATGCCACATTGCCACCTGATGGTAAGCGGGCATTGTGAGCCATCCATACTAACATTATAAATGTGAAAGTGTGTTTGTTTGTTTTTTGTTTATTTGTTTGTTTGTCCTTCCTTCACGTCGCAACGAGAGGACCGATTTTGATGAAATTTGGTATGGAGATAGTTTGAGACCCCGACAACTTCTATACCTATAATCATCTATATGTATAGTATCATCGGGTACTGGCAAATTCTAAGTCTTCGCGGGATGAAATCGCGGGCAAACCGCTAGTTCCTTATAAAGTAATCATCTGAACCCTAAGATGGAATGCCCCTGTGCCAGTAATTTCACCGGCTGCTTACCGGAACACAACAGTGCGAGCACTGCTATTTGGCGGTGGGTTAGCGGGTAATACGGTGGTACCAACCCAGATGGACCTAGCACCAAGTCCTATCCCATTTCGTTACTATGACAAAATTGAGAAGATATCTAAAGGGCCCATCCATTAAACTGAACACGATGTCCTTAAAGACAACATAAAGCCCATGCCGTAAAAGATTTTACATCACCCTTGGCCGTAAAGTGGGATTTTCTGCCCGCTACGCGGAGAGAAAATCTCACTTTTTGGCCAAGGCAAGATGTAAAAGGTTTTGTTACCAAATTATTGAAATATACACATATCACATTCAAGACGAATCTAATGACACCGCTCAAGATAAACACCTACATCAAAATACCTACACATATTATACATAATTACATGTAGGTAACACTATAACATAACCTCCTTCTAGCGCAGTCGAGAGTTGTAATATAAGCTTTTTATGCAAATGCAGAACTTATTGTAAGATGGATTTTAACACGCTTTTATTAGGTCGACCTGTATGTAACTATGTAATGGAATCTTGCAAGTTAAATTTGACCTACTTTCCGATTTCTGATTGAGCTGAAATTTTGCACGAATATGTAAATCACGTGACAATGCAATATTATGATGACGTGGAGCTGATCTGATGATGGAGCTGGAAGGTGGCCATAGGAACTCCGTAATAAAACTACATAAACCCATTGAATTTGGGCTCGTTTGATTCGTCTTGAAGGGTATATGAAGGATTTACAAAGAAAAGTACAGTCAGAAATAAAAGCGTGTCCCAAACATTTAATTTTTGAATAAACTTAATTACATCTGGCTAATCTTTAAAACACTAACATTTTATAGAGGCATTAATTAACCTCCTACTAAGTATATTGACATAATAAGTAACAAACGTAACTAAACCTAGATTAACTCGAACTGTCAAACACGTGTTGCAAATCGTACTATTTCTTCCGAAGCTACGATCAAGTTACGACTAAGTTACGATTTATGGAAATAGTTACCCGCAACTTTTCCTATTATGGTGATTTTGGTAATAAATAATGTTTTTCAAGTTACTTGTAGTAATGAGTAACGGTGTAAGTTGGGTCACAGGACTGTGTCAAACTAATTTGTACTTACAAAATATCTAATGAACCGCTTGCTTATTTTGTTTGAATCAGCAATTAGTAAAATTCGGCCAAGTGCGTGTCGGGCCACGCGCAAAGTATAGGGTTCCGAAGTTGACGAAGCCCACAGTACCTTTCTAAGACTTATTAGCATCTAGCTAGCCTGTGGCACGTCATAACGTGCCCGCCCGACGCCCCTGCCGCTCGAGAAAAATCATTGGTTTTTTAATCATTTCATAAGTTGGTCGACTATGACTCGTAAGTTTGTACAGCCTACTTAGCTGTGATAGTTTTCCTTTCAACTACGTTATTATATTCCATAACCGTGATTTTTTAAGCCATCCAAATACTACCATTTAGCTGGCAGGGGAGGGGGACACTTGACTCTAACAAAAAATAGCACTTTAAAGCTTAATATTACACAAACGCATCATTTAATCGAAAAATAGTTGTAAAAAACCCTCATCATTATTTTTTTAAGACCTATTCAACGATATGTCGCACCATAGGGTACCATAGTGCAAGTACCATACCATAGTGCATACAAGATTTTTTGTGGTACAAATCGTTCGACTTTCGTAATTTATGCGACATGTTCGATTAACGCTCACGCGATTGGGCCCCCGGTACTGGCGCTATGACCATGATTTTCCTTTTCGTCATTACGTAATTATACCCCTGTAGACTCGCCAGCCTGGTACAAATGGTTCGGAATTCAGTGTCAAGATCTCCCGGTCTATATATTTTCAGTCAGCAGAACGAAAGTTTGTTCCAAATACAAATGTCGGCTATATTTAGTCTATGATTTTTAATAATCGAATGTGAGGCACTGACGTATTCGAATTGCCGCCATTGTGGACAGATTTTTAAGCATCTTAGAGGATTTATAAAATTAGTGTAGATAAAGTTGTGTATGCAACTGTACATAATTAGACCTTAAAACACTCGTGGGATATTATTATAAAACTCGCCTGACGGCTCGTTTCATAAAACCCCACTCATGTTTTAAGGACCTTTATTATGTAGCAGTTACATAAACTACTATCGATTAATGGATGTAAACATCATACTATTTTTATGCGAAAGTGATTATTTTTAAAACTACTGAAACTTCATACGCACAAAACGTCACGAAGAAACCTACACGATTCGGAGAAGCCCTTTTATTCAAAAAGTATGAATGTGAACTGTGACTGGTCGCTAAGACTCCAAAACTCTCGTGTTGTGAGGAGACTTGTGCCCAGCAGTGGGACGTAAATATACTGTTGTCATTGTGAGTATCCATTTCAAACTAGATCCATGTGAAGACCAAACCATAAAATTCTCTAAGCGATGCTAACGACCTCTAGCAATTCATTGCAGAATGCAAAATGTTCAACAATGCTGCACGACAATTGCCATAAAATAAAGGCTAAAAAATATCTATCTCCTGACAAATGTGCAATTAAAGAAGAAATAAAGCACAATTAACTAGAAACTAGTCCAGGCTGGGCCATAAACGCAGGCCGGTACCACGGTATTTCGGCAGGCCAACCCTCTCATTAAATGCAAATATCCTGAATATTATTAATGAGAAGGCGTTCCAAACAAACGAAACGCGATTACGTCGAGCATTCCTTGGTACGGGGGATTATGTTTCAGCCGGTTGAAGCAAATCTCAGCTTTGTAGCTGTTCTTTTAAGTTTTACTGTTGAATGAACGGTCGATTGTAATAATGACGGTTGGATAAAATACCGTTATTTGGTTGTGTTTGGATTTGGAACATGCGATTTTTGCTGTCGGATTGGACGTATGTGGTTCGTTTCGCGGTAATGTGTAACAATTATGGCTGAAAACGAGATGCATGCAGCAACGTTTTGCTATAACTTGAAATCTTGCCGAATAACTTTAAATTATATGTTAACCTAAATAATTTAGTAGCTTCTTGTTGAGAAATCCTACTAAAAAGGTGTGATAGCCTGGGATTTCATCTACCGTAGAAATCTTCTACTATCTGAAGTCCCGCGCCTTCACATTTCAAAACGCTTCAGTGTATTTAAAAAGCACCACCAACACTCTCAACACATGTGTGCGTGCTGAGACAGCCATCAACTATGCGTTGAGAGTGTTGGTGGTGCTTTTTAAATAAAATAAAAAAATAAAGCGTTTTGAAATGTTAAGGCGCGGGACTTTAGATAGTAGAAGATCTCTACCGTGTATGGGATCAAGCAAAATTCAAGAACCAACTATCATTCTAAGCATGTTTTTAAGTTTTTTTTTCGAGTTGGTAAAAAATGTAGAGGAATCAGATATCGCTCACACCATCAGTCCAATACTGGGCCATGCTTTTTTTACGAACTCGAAAAAAATTAAAAACCCAAAATACATGCTTAGAATCGATAGCCGATTCTGTGCGTAAAATATCGTCACAACGTTTTGCTTGACCCTATCCATATTATAATATTATAAATGCGAAAGTAACTGTCTGTCTGTCTGTCTGTTACCTCTTCACGCTTCAACCGCTGGACCGATTTGAATGAAATTTGGTATGGAGATAGTTGGAGTCCCGGGAAAGGACATAGGCTTACTTTTTATCCCGGAAAAACGCATAGTTCCCGCGGGAGCGCGATAACCGAATTCCACGCGTGCGAAGTCGCGGGCAGAAGCTAGTATATACAAAGTGGGTCAGAAAATATGGCAAATAATTAACCCACAGTATCGGCTATCGATTCTAAGTATATTGTATAGGTCTTTAATTTTTTTTGAGTTGGTAAAAATAAATTTTTTGTATAGGATTCAGGCGTCGCTCACACAACCAATCTAATATACAATTATTTTTTTTACTAACTCGAAAAAAATTAAAGACCTATACAATACACTTAGAATCGATAGCCGATATGGTGGGTTAATTATTTGCCATATTTTCTGACCCACCGTGTATATATACCAATATTGTAGTAGTAAGTATATAGGTACCAGTATTGCTGTAGTTGCTGTACACATCAAACTACTTTTTAACTCAAGTACTAATACTAACTTCGAACTAGTCGACCATTTCCGTCAGTCCCGTGAATGCTTCTGCATTCTACGCGATTCTATCTCAATCTCGAACGATACCGCCTTTAACGCTCGAAGCCCGGACCCATTACTTATTCCGTTTCTAACAGGTGTGCTCAATGAAAAAGGTTTCGGACAGGTGTAGGTACTCGGGTTAAGGCAACGTGTTTTGATGCTGTACAAAAAACAGTTTTGCTGAGGAAGGTTTTCATTCGCTTACATTTTTACTGTCGCGGTGGCTAATATTTTGGAGTTATTGTTACCTGAAACAATGCAGAAAAAACGTTAGAAATAATATAAAGTGAAATCTTACAAAATAAGTACCTACTACTACAGTCTATATTTGTGTTTCTCTACTGGGCACAGAGAGTTTGGGCTATAGTCCCCACGCGGGTCCAGTGCGGATTGGGGACTTCACACACATCTTTGAATTACTACGCAGATGCGTGCAGGGTTACCTCACGGTGTTTACCTTCACCAAAAAGGTCAGTGGTAAATTCAAATTGAATTTCGCACATAAGTAAACTTAGAGTTAGTTAAATAACTACCTACCCAATGGAAATATAATAGGGATGACGACAACTTTTTTTCCTTAGTCTATAAGGAAGATTATTGAAAAGTATTGGACACGTATTTTTTCTTTTTTCACGTAATACAACTTATACGGAAATATACTGATACTGAGTTGAAATGTCGCGTGACGGTGACGTAGTTAGCCCCCACTCTCCAACTTTAATGCGTTTTAACTTAGTCATTATTTGTTAATTTGATAAAACAAAAAATACGTGTCTAATATTTTTTTATTACCTGACTGACGGACTAATTAGAATTTCGATTTCTTCACCCTGTCGTCATCCCTATACTTACGTTACGTTAGGTCTAATTGCTGTAGTAACACTCACAGGATTATATGGGTATAATAGCACAAAACACTTGCAACACACGTCCTTCAGTGTGACGCCGCTCTTGTCACCCACACTACTACAAAATTACCGGGGTGCGTTTCGTAACGCGCTCACAGCACTTGGAGCGCGTTTCGGGACACTTTGTGAGCGTGCTCACAGCATTCAGGAAATTGATGACGTCATCGATCGACGCTCACGCTGCTCACGGTGCGGGGCATGGGCGCTGTGAGCGCAAACGTCAAAGTGACATTTGACATGATTCCCTAATTTAAAAAAAAGATGACAGTTACTAGTGTTGGCTCCGCGAGCGTGCTTATGATCGTTCCGAATTAAAAACGCGCTCACACGGTCGTGAGCGTGACAATCGATTCGGGACACTTATGAGCGTTGTGAACGCTGTGAGCGCGTTATGGAACGCACCCCCGAAGTGTCACCTCGCGCAGTATATTAAAAGTACCATGGCTATTATGCAGTTTAGTCACCTGTGACGTCACAATTCAAAACAAAACACCATCGCCAAGCCCCTGCCGTCACAAATGGTGTCGTAACATTGATATGTGACCTCGATCTGACCCCCGGAAGGGTAGCGTTATTTGTTTTTTGGCCACGCAAAAAGGTTTTTATGTCAGGAAGCTCGCTAATAAATGGTGTCGAGTGTCGGATCGGTGACGCCGTCTATTTTTGGCTGTTACTGAGGAGTGGTTAGTGTTTTGTTACGGCAATCGAGAAATAAAGTTACGATCTCTTGATATTGTGTCCGATTCACTGCCTCAATGACACACAGTATAGTTAAGTTGTCTGTACAAATTATTTTTGCATTGTCATCCGATTTACTCATGCATACAAAATGACAGCTCAATCGGTAATTGATGATTACTGACAAACAAACATCGGAACAGGTGAAGCTAAATAAAAAGCTTGTAATTATCCCTTACAACACCCCACTAGAATATCTATCAACGATATAAAAAAGTAAACAACCGATTTGCAGCATTAACACCTTTACAAAAGACGTACGTAGTAGGTAATTTGCTAAAGGATTAAGAGATAGGTAAAACACAGCAATCTTGTCCGAGCCACAGGCGAGGCCAACAATTACCCAAGTAACGGAATCGCCGGTAATCTTTATCGGCGCGATCTGAGTTACCGTCGGTCGAGTGTGCTCCGAGCTTTATTGCCAACGTAAACACGCCTTTTCTTAAAGCTTGGTAAAAAGATTGGTGTACACTTGGCGCGAATTATTGGATGCATTAGTTGTTAATGACTTGAATCTGGGGCCGTTTTGTTTCTGCTTACACTTCCCAGCGTCATGTGACCACCTTAAGGCCGTTCCCTGACCCAGCATCGTCAAATTGCTCATTTAAGATCACTTTTCTAAGAAACGTTAAAAGTTAAAAATATGAAAAAAACATATGTTATATTTGATTACATTATCCTTACATTGCTTTCGTTACACGTTTCACGAAACTTCGCTCGATACAATTTAATTCCAAAGTAACCTCTAACTCGGATATTTAATCCAATTTTACTCCAGTTTATGACGTATATCAAACAGTGTAAAACTAAATATAACAGAAAAAATATCCAGATTATATGCATACATTGACAGCTTTATAAATGCCATGTTTTAGACGGTATTTTTATAGAAATTAAAACGTGTTAAAAATTAACAAAATCGGGCGTTCTGTGCGTAGCGCTTTCTCTTTCACTCGTCCCACGAGTGACAGTGACGGCTGAGCTGGGTCTATGAACGGCCTTAAACGTCAGCATCAGATCATAGAAAAAATTCCACTGATGCAAAGATTGGATACTACCTACTTTACGGAGAAAATATATCGATCAAACTATCTATTTGGCATACAGAAAAACTAAGTCACTTCAAGTAGGTACTATACTTTTTGATACTCGCTTGGCGTGTGTCTAAGTTTATTTTTTTCCCTATAAACTATTCAATTAAATTAAAATAATCGTTCGAAACATATGCGATTTTTAGGGTTCCGAAGTCCACAAGGAACCCTTATAGTTTCGCCATGTCCGTCCGTCCGTCCGTCTGTCCGCACTATTGCTCGGAGATGCTTAGGTCTAGAGAGCTGTAATTTGGCATGAATATGCATATTAGTTACGCTGACAAAGTGGTACAATAAAATTTTGAAATATATTTTTTTATAGGGTACCTCCCCTACTCGTAAAGTGGGGATGTTTTTTTTTTTCTTGCGTACCCCATGGTGCGGCATATCGTTGAATAGGTCTTAAAAAAATATTGTGGGTTTGCTAAAACCATTTTTTGATTAAGTGATGCGTTTGTGAAATATTAAGCTTTAAAGTGCTATTTTTTGTTAGAGTCACGTGTCCCCCCCCCCCCCTGCCAGCTAAATGGTCGTATTTGGATGGCTGAAAAAAATCACGGTTGTGGCATATATAACGTAGTTGAAAGGAAAACTATCAGAGCTAAGTAGGCTGTACAAACTTACGAGTAATAGTCGACCAACTTATAATGATGATTTTTCTCGAGCGGCAGGGGCGTCGGGCGGGCACGTCATACCACAGGCTAGCTAGATGCTAATAAGTCTTAGAAAGGTACTGTGGGCATCCTCAACTTCGGAACCCTATAATTTGCGCGTGGCCCGACACGCACTTGGCCGGTTTTTATTTTAATACTACACGTCTCTTAAATTGACCCTTGCTTTTACTTGGACCAATAATCTTGAGTTTGTTGCGGCGCTTCCTCTCAAGCAATGGGTCTAGGAAGCGCTGGTAAATTCTTTTTCTGACGTGTAAAAGTGCCCCTATGTGGCCAATTTGCTGAATAAATGATTGAATTTGAATAAAACTACTTATACGTAATGAAATGACAGACTTTTCGCACTTGGATCGTCATCATCATCATGGTGGCCGCATAAGTATCCATTCTTGGATGTAGGCCTCTTCCCTTTGTTTCCACTTCCGGCGGTCTTGCGCCCCTCTCATCCAGTCCCGGCCTCCGTGTCGTCTGATGTCATCGACCCAACGCTGTGGGGGTCTGCCGCGCCCTCTAGGACTCTTGCTTGGATCGTAATGTGCCACTATTTCAAGATGTCCCATACACCTCGCGCCCGGTGCGCTACGGTCGGCGCTTTACCGCCCTATCTGATGCCCTACATACTGAAAAGCTTTACGGACGGACGAACCTGCGCCCGCGCCCGTGCGCCCACCACTTTCGGAATCCCTATCGAGTTTTGTTTGAGACAAATTTATTTATTTACTGAATTAAGTAATTATTATTTTGTAATTTACAGAGTATTCCATTATATTACAAACTTAATTGAAATATAATTATAAACGATAAAATTAAATGACTAAACGAATTATCTTTTCGAGTATTAGCTTACATTCATGGAGCACTTTCGTAAGCCCCAATAAATAAATACAATAAAAAACCGTCCAGGAAGCGAGTGAAACTGATTATTTTATATATTACTAATAGCTTCTGCCCGCGACTTCGTCCGCGTGGAATTCGGTTATCGCGTTCCCGCGGGAACTATACGTTTTTCCGGGATAAAAAGTAGCCTATGTCCTTTCCCGGGACTCCAACTATCTCCATACCAAATTTCAGCCTAATCGGTCCAGCGGTTGAAGCGTGAAGAGGTGACAGACAGAGTTACTTTCGCATATATAATACTAGCTTGTGCCCGTGACTTCGCCCGCGTGGAATTCGCTTATCGCGTTCCCGCGGGAACTATGCGTTTTTCCGGGATAAAAAGTAGCCTATGTCCTTTCTCGGGACCCCAACTATCTCCCCAAATCTATATATGCCCAATTTCATCTCAATCGATCCAGCGGTTGAAGCGTGAAGAGGTAACAGACAGACAGACAGACAGAGTTACTTTCGCATTTATAATATTACTAGCTTCTGCCCGCGACTTCTCTTGCGTGGAATTCGGTTATCGCGCTCCCGCGGGAACTATCCGCTTTCCCGGTATAAAAAGTATTTCATCCAAATCGGTCTAGCGGTTGAAGCGTGAAGAGGTAACAGACAGACAGGCAGAGTTACTTTCGCATTTATAATATTAGTATGGATATGGATGTACCAATACTTAGGTACCTACACGTAACTGCGGCTAGTTTTGCTGAGTGAGGAACTTGTTTAACTTTGCCGTTTAGTATTTATTCCGCCGTTATCGCAGTTATGAGTTTTATCAAGCCGCCTGATTTTTGAATGCAAGTTTTAACTATGTTTTCGGGCCACGGAATAGTTTATTGTGACAAATGTAATGTAGCCATGGAACAGAATTTTGCAAGGCTATGGTAAACTTTTTTGTAGGTAACCTACCGTAAGTTGCCGTAACATTGCTTATTATAGCGACTAAACTTTGCCCAAGAATGGGAAATACTTAAGAAGGACATGTATTTATTTATTTTATTGGCAATCAAATAGGTATGTTGCCAGTTTTTAGGATCATACTAGTAATCTGGCGACAATAAATTGGTATAAAATACCAATCGCCTTTGTATATTGTTATTATTTGTGATTTTTGTGTGTGTATTAATTTTGTGGTGTACAATAAAGTGTTATTTACTTACTTAAAATAAACGAACATATTACCAAGTAAATGTGTAAATTTGAGCTTAAATACCTACTAAAAATACATGTAGGTAAGTACCTATACTAAACTATTTTATTCTTACTGATATACTTTTATAATAGACGGGGGTTATGCCCTACACTCAATAGTTTATAAAATCTTAGAATTAAAAGATTAAAGCTATGTTTCAGATAAAATGACTGTAATTTTTTTTTGTTGAAATAAACAGTTTTTTTTTGTGTCAATGTTGTTCATGCAAAGTTTGGCCGAATAGGCAAAGTTAAGGCATTTTGTGGGAACTGAAAACTTCCTGCTATCTTCATCGAGAGTTTCAACAATTAGATTGCTTGAACGGTTTGAACATAGGTATTTGCAATAGGGCCTTTTAATTTGATAAACAAAATTAGTCGATATAATAATACTTAGTTGGTGACTTCGCACGTCCTTCCTGACCATGTTCTTCTTCACTGAAAATCTCAGTGATGTTTTTAAACAAATTAGTAAGTGTGTGCTAAAATTCGAACCCCCTATATATGAGAGATGTGGCTTGACAGAACAAAGGTAGTAAATTTTTATTTCTAGTTATTTCACTGAACAAAATATACTTAACTCTTTATTTCAATTCCGCTTTCTTCTTAGACACGGTAAGCCACTCTGCAAAAACTCAGACCTTTATGAAAACTAGTGAAATATTCGTAATTTGAAACCCGTCTGTGTTTACTTGCTGAAATAGAAATTTTGTTAAAGTATTTAAAAAAAAAACAGTTTGAGAGTCTTGGGGAAGCCGGGAAGCCCTATGTCTTACGCCATAGGTATGTCTTAAATAATGATGATGATGATGATTACCTAATATGTAGGTAAGGCATAGGATTCACAATCAGCCGGACAAAAATGGCCCCGTCAAAACGTTTGGCCGTCGTTCTAAAGAGGTGTTATTAGCATATTGAAACGTATTTTCTAATGTCAGTTTTGCTCCATATATTTTGACATATTCTGTTAGGTACTGTTCGTCCATATGTTATTACTTATTATAGATCAATGGTATAAGGTTACCTACTAAATAATAATAATAAATAATAAATACATTTATTTCAAGTAATCAGAACTCATATGTGTTAGTAACAATTATTATTTAAATCTGCGCGTGGGAGACCCGTCATTTAAAGCCTTGGTTATCGGGCTTTTTATTCAAGCGATTCCCAAAAAAAAACAGTTAATGATTTTATTAAAGTGAAAATGAAAATGAAAATGAAAATATTTATTCAGCAAATAGGCCACATCTGGGCACTTTTACACGTCACTTTTAAATGAATTTAACAGAAATGAATTTACCAGCGCTTCCTAGACCCATTGCTTGAGAAGAAACGCCGCAACAAACTCAGCAGAAGGCCTTTTTTCCAAATTTAAACATATAGATTTACATTAAATTTACATTATTAATATGTATAAAAATACACATACATCACATTTAAGGGATGTATAGTCCCTAACTTAAACTTAAATCTAAGATCTTAGAGATGGTCTTATATTAGGTACAAATTAATGAAAATATTAATTAAAGTACTTATCTAAATATGTATACTAAAAATAATAATAAAATCGCAAATGTTTAGAGATTGTATACGTCTCTAGGTATCCTAAAGTTGTACACAGTCTCTAAAATTATATCATACAACACAAGTTTAGGAGATGTATACGGTCTCCTTAAGTTATTTTTCACGTGACATTCACAACAAAGTAATTAAAAAGGTATTTTATTGTCAGATTCGCGAGTGCGAACTAACTTACGCGACTAAGTGGCTGTAGTGAGCACAAATGCAGTAAGTTGGCAAAAAGGTGAAACCGGGTCGCTAGTTATCTTATAAAAGACCCAGCTACGCTTTAAAACTGGGAAAAAATGTCCCAATTCACAAAGGGAGATTCTCGATTTAAATTGAACTTTAAGCGGTCCAGTTTAAAGTTGTGTTTGGTGTGTGCATCGGTGTCCTTTGACGGAAAGGTTATTTTTCGTGGCGCCGGCAGCGGCCTAATGAGCCGTGTACAATAAAAAGTAGGTACGGTGTTTTTCTTTTCTCTGTTGCCCTCTGTTTTTGGAAAGGTTGGCAATATTGTTTGGGGTATTAGGTGTTTTCACTCGATTCTGCTTGAAAATTCTACGTGAATGAAGTCGAATGGGGGCTATCTCGTGTGAATTTGCCACTAGAGGCGCTAGTGTTGCGTGAGGTCCAATAACATTCAGTTTTCACTGGTTTTGGCGGGCTTCGAGGAGTTTTACTAACAACAGAGATGAATATTATACACCTAGGTACCTCCGTAAAATATAAAGAGTGGAGACCATTGATCTATTATACGTAAGGATTTACAATCAGCCGGAGAAAAATGGCCCGTCAAAACGGGTACACGAACAACTCGGGCACCCGTTTGGCGCTCAATAAATTTGACACTTAAGTCTTATAGTGTTAGGTTTACTTTTGTATAAAATGTTTATACAAAAGTTTGTTATTATATTGGAACGTATTTTCTAATGTCACTTTGCTCCATATATTTTGACATATTCTGTTAGCCACTGTTCGTCCATAAGTATATGTTATCATAGGCAGGCGCGGCGCACATTTGATTTCTTCGCGCTCGATACAAGTACCCGCCGGCTTCGCACCGTGGCGTGATGATTAGTGGTTGCCGCGCACTGCTCGCGAATGCACGCGCGCGCGTTTTTTCTTTATGTACGTTGCGACGCAAGAGTCAAATGTGCTATGAAATTTTAATTATCTCAAAAATATATTGTATAGCAAGGGTTGTAGTAACAACAACAGTAAAATGATTTGCTAAAGAGTAAAATGATGAAATTTGGTATGGAGGTTCAAGATAACCCAAATTTTTATTTTTTTTATTAGAATAATAACAATAACTATGCATGTACAGTATACGTGGTGTGTATGAGTGGCGAGCCTTGGGGGAGGCCTATGTCCAGCAGTGGACGTCTTTCGGCTGAAATGATGTAGGTACAGTACAGTATCATCGCGTAGGTACTAGGGCTTCCAATCCCGGGATCCCGGGATCCCGCCTATTATTTAGGGCTTTTTCAATCCCGGGATTTCTATTTCAATCCCGGGATCCCGGGATTGAGTTTCCTATCAATATAATCGGTCTTCATCTATGATTTAAAGATAATTTACCGAGGTATTCATTCATTATATCAGTCGCAAGACCGATCTTGTGCCATAGAAATCCGCGGGACCCTTCACCTGGTCGTCACAACATCTTTTTGAGGCTTTTGATATCTCTTCTCCTGGTTTGCGGTTGTCATTTGAGAACTTTCTCAAATATTAGAGTTACTACTGAAGTTTCGCAACCCTTCCGATTCTTCGGACTATGTCGGTGATCCTAGTTCTATTGAGGATATCATCCACATATCATCATTTTTGATTGTATCAAATACAAATTAGCCCTCTACGTTGCCGTTTGAATGAACTTGAGTTTTTTTTATGAGACACATCATTGGCGCCCACGTCTTATCCTTTAGTTAAATATCACTGGCGAAGTGGCGACACACAGTAGCCAAGGACTTGAGACTGTGAAAATGTGGACGAAAAAACCACTGCAATGCTTCCCGAACTCCTGATCGATGCTCAGTATTGCTCAGCCGAGTCTAAAAAGCTTATGTTTCTCATTGAACTAACTAAACATACCTAATTGGACATTTTCTTCCTGGTTTACATAATCGTCCCCTTTCGAGCACAGAACCCGACTGTTACGGGAGTTGGTAGTTACCTACAACATGGACATTAGAAACAATTTTCGTCTTGTCCATGTTCATTTTCAAGTCAGTTGAAGACTCTTCTGAGATCAATAAATATAGCACTGAGATCTTCCAGATTCCAGGGGTTCAGGATTTACTACGTATAGGTAGTCATCGGTAAGTCGAATATGAGTAGTAACTACCAACTCCTCATGTAGATTATTGATGCCTCGTTTTCAGTTCAGAACCATGAAAGCATCCTTGACTGCAGCTGTAAACGGCTTTGTGTAATTCTCCGCATCAGAGGAATAGGATTTGTGTTGTCCTGTGTCGAACGGGCAGTGGGGTTTTCATACAGAAACTTCAACACTTCGAAATAGTGAGTGGTACAGTCAAAGAGCCAGAGGCTGGCGCGGGGAGATTGCAGTACCCTTGGACTGTTGTGGATTATGGTATCAATAGAGTCAAATGATTTCTCGTTATAGGCGTAATCCACGAATGCCATGTAATGTGGGAGGTGTTATTTGCTTCGGTCTTCTGTATGACCATCCGACCGGTAAGTTTAAGTACTGTAGCCCTTTCTGAAATCGACTTTTTGGTATTCAGGAAGTAGTCAAACCTTCCCGAAAGACGGTGGGTGATACGACAACTCTCAAAAACAGCTTGTAATAATGAGACGGTGGTAGGATGGATCTATAATCCTTTAGTAAGGTTAAGGTTTTATGTAAGCCATCTTGTAAAACTTCAGTCTGAACTGTTTAAAACAATTTGCGATTTGATTTGTATTAAGATAGAGAAAATAACTAACTTAACTTAAATATTTTTTTTTTTTGAAAGAAAGAAAGAAATTTTGTTAATAACACTATTATACTTACCTAACCTATGTACTAATACTAGACGCATGATTTAATATGTTCTCGAGTGCGCCGGCCCTAGCGCTAGGGCGTGGCCTCCGAAAGAGCGCGCTACATGCGATAGAAAGAGATGGCCACTTTGGGGGCTTGCAGCGCTCCAAAACCGGTTTTTTGTTAGCAGTCGGCCTTCTGTACGTTAGTACTATTACTTATTCTGTGTCATAGGTCAATGGTGGAGACGAGTGATATGAAACAAAAGTTTTTTTTAATAATTTCCTACCTTTGTGTGTGTTCATATTATGTTAACACACGTCTTCAAAAGTACGGAAGGACCCAGACAATCTCCATACTAAGTAATCATCTAAATCGGTCCAGCGGTTTAAGTGATAACAGCTTACAGATTTACAACAGCAGTCAGCACCCATACTCTTTATTGAACACCATGAACCTAAGCACATAAAATACAGAAAGAATACATTAAGATTTATAATCATATCCCAAAGTCTTTTAAGGAAATGCCAACAAGATTTAGATCCAGTCTCTTTACAGGGCTAATTAACACTTGTTTTTACACAGTGAAAGAATTTTCCAGCCTATGTCCAGCAGTAGACGTCTTTCGGCTGAAATGATGATGATGATGAAAGAATTTTTAGAGCAATCACAAACTATAAATTGAGTGTAATAAATAAGTATTTTTAGTATCAAAATTATGATAATTTTTGCATGCTGAGCGCAGCTAAGTGTGCGAACTGATAATAATAATATGTGACATCTCTGTAAATAAATACCCACACTTACCGCAAATAAACTATTTCATTCATTCATTCAAAGAATACTTTCATACTTATAATATTACTATGGAAGTATGCCAAAGCAGTGCATAATATCCACCATAATTTAAATAAAAAGCAAATAAAACAGTGGTTAGCTAAAAAACAGTAAGAAAATTGAATACCGAATTAGCATTTAACAAGCGGATGCTCGTGTGAGGGCTACGTTTACAGCTTTACAATTCGAGTAGCAAATGAACAACAATTGTAGACTACTTTTCAACCGACGTAAAAAAAGGGAGGAGGTTCTCATGTCGACGCGTATACATTTTTTTTATTCATGTATGACCACGTATACTTTCGTCAATTATAAACCGATTTCAATGATTATTTTTAGGGTTCCGAAGTCCACAAGGAACCCTTATAGTTTCGCCATGTCCGTCCGTCCGTCCGTCTGTCCGTTCGTCTGTCCGCACTATTGCTCGAAGATGATTAGTTCTAGAAAGCTGTAATTTGGCATGAATATACATATTAGCTGACAAAGTGGTACAATAAATTTTTGAAAAAAAAATCACGGTTACGGCATATATAACGTAGTTGAAAGGAAAACTATCACAGCTAAGTAGGCTGTACAAACTTACGAGTCATAGTCGACCAACTTATGAAATGATTAAAAAACCAATGATTTTTCTCGAGCGGCAGGGGCGTCGGGCGGGCACATCATACCACAGGCTAGCTAGATGCTAATATAAGTCTTAGAAAGGTACTGTGGGCATCATCAACTTCGGAACTCTATACTTTGCGCGTGGCCCGACACGCACTTGGCCGGTTTTTAACCATTCGATTAAAAAAAGAATCATTGAAAGCTCCTATATAAGGTACCTCCGAATTGGTCCCATTTTAATTTAGTTTAGTTCTCATGATGGGTTCCGTGAAAAAATTAGGGAACTCCTTGAAATTTATTGCATTGATTTTGGCATCACTTTCAAAGACTACAGTGAGACTTACGTCCCACCGTACACATGTTTGGAAACATTAGCCGATTTAAAAAAAAAAATAAGTTCAAGTGAACCGCCCCAAAGGGCTGTCGGAGTTTGAAGTCGGTTCTATTTTTTATTTAAATGTTTTTTAGTCTTCTGAAAATAGATATCCTACCTACAGATAGAGGCAGAGTTATAGGTACTTTCGGATTTATAATATTAGAGTAGACTAGTAAGGGTAAATTGGAAAATGTGTTTGCTTCTTTGTTCTTCCTTCACGTCAAAACAGTTTCGATCGACCGATTTCGATGAAATTTGATAATGACCTCTCCGAAGATTCGCCAGTCAGACCAGTCCTGTGCTACTCGCTTCCACTGGATACCCACGACCTTCACCAGGTTGTCTCTCCATCTTGTTAGAGGCTGACATTAAAGTAGCTAATAATTTTTAAATTATCATCGCCTGCGATTAGGTACTCATTTTTATTTTATTTCAAGAAAGTAATATACATACATATGTGTAAGATAGATACATAATCGAAAACCGAAGCATCATTCCGGTCATAACCGGTTATAACCTGACGTGACGACGGCCATTAATGACCCGGAAACATGGCGGATTTGTTTTGGCGCGTTCCTAAACACGATTAATTGATTCGCGGCACGCGATATCAAGGGCCTTTTGTTGCGAAGATGCGTGGACGATTTTGCAAAAGTACACGTTTTTAATTGACTTCGAAAGAGGAGGTTCTCATTTCGTCTGTTTTTTTTTTTGTATATGTTCCTCGATTACTCCGTCAATAATCGGTTCACGTGACGTGAACGTCACAATTATTGTAAACCGATTTCGATGTTTTTTTTTTTAATCGAAGGGAGGTACCCTTTGTAGCCAAGTTTGGAAAAGAGACGAAAAAAAATTCAATAAATAAAATTAAAACCGACTTCAATCTCCGACAGCCTGTAAAGTCGGTGTCAAGTGAACCGACCCAACGCTATGACAATCTTATAGTGAACTTGGCACCGACGTTGCAGGCTGTCGGAGTTTGAAGTCAGTTTTTTTCTATAACTCTATCTAAGAGCGCTTCGCCACCAGGCATCCATGAAACCCTAAAAAAACCTAAAAACCGTAGAAGATTCAGAACTTGGGATATTATGACTCTATCAAAATGAAGTAGTGTAGTTATAAACTTAACTCACGAGTCTTGTTGGTAAAAATATAAGAAAAGCATATTGAAGGCGTGTTAGTTATCAAAAGAGTTTATGGATGAACTGTTTTTATGTGTGTTTCTAGACAATAAGGTGGTAAATGGCGTGCGTTACCTTGGGAAACATTGTTTAATGAGGTGATAACTTTAGGTGGTTCCTGTGGATGCGTTTGGCACAGGACCGGCCTGAGTAGCGAGCCTTGGGGAGGCCTATGTCCAGCAGTAGACCACTTTCAGCTACTCGATGTAGCTGAAAGTGGTCCACTGCTGGACATAGGCCTCCCCAAGTGTTGAAGTGACTAGGTAGTTTATCCTAGGTCCTAGGTTCTTTTTTCTAAGACGCTGGCTAGAGTCAATGACCTTGAGCAATCGAGGCAGACAACTGTATCGGCGGACAATGTCGGGAGCGGGAGAAAAGTAACCTTCCCAAGGACTTCTAACTGTCAAATCTTATCGACATGAGTCCTGTGCTTTTATAATGCTAGCTTCTACCCGCGACTTCGCCCGCGTGGAATTCGGTTATATAGCGCTCCCGCGGCCACTATACGTTTCAGGTACCTATAAAGAGTAGCCTATGTTCTTCCCCGGGACCCCAACTATCTCCATACCAAAATTCATCTCAATCAGTCCAGCTATTTAAGACTGAAGAGGTTACAGCAGACAGACAACCAGAGAGCGCATTTATAATCTTAGTAATGAATTACTACATAACTATCTCCCGTCTATTATCCCTCTGTTCGCGATAAACTCTAAAAATTACTGAACTAATGTTCATGTAGTTTTAGCTAATAATTGGAGCGTGATATCAGAAGATTTTCCTTCAGCCAAAAATCAGTCGTAATTAAATTACTAAATTGGAATCGTGTTAACATTCTAACTCGAAATTACGACAAAACGAAACCTTATTCCAGAAACGAAGTATTGGACCTATTTCAATAGAGACGCAGGCATGGAATTTAATCTAGACACGTTTCAAAGTATTTAATCGAAACTGGATTCTCTGTAACAGGTTTGAGGATCTGTTAGTTAACTTTTCGGAGAATAATTCGTAGTTTTGCTAGACTGCGCCCTGACAATTCTGTTTAGAAATGTTGAAGAGTTATTTCCCACGGGTGTGTGTTTCTGAAGTTCCTCTCTAACGAATGGAAAATGAACTGGATTTTATTTTATTTTGCCTTCAACAACAATAAGAAGAAATGGCTTACCTACTTAGGTACATGTAATTATTGCTCAGAATTATTGCATGCAGACAGACAGGCCTTCCCGTTTATAATATTAGAATATAGATTGCAGATGCATAAAGGTTTTTAACCGACTTCGAAAAAAGGATTAGGTAGGTTCTCAATTCGTCTGTATGTTTTTTTTAAATTATTATTATTATAGCCTATAAAGTGTCCCACTGCTGGGCAAAGATCTCCCCTCTTTTTCGCCATTCTCCTCTATTTTGTGCAAGCTCCCGCCACTCTGGGTCAAATGCGTCCAAGTTGTTTTTTAATTATTCTTTCAAAAAGGACTGATCCGTAATTTATATAAAACTCTTCCCTTACTGAATGACTGATGACAACCCACAGCCGAAACTACTGGTCAAAGAGAACTGAAAATTTTCATGTAGGTTCCTTGGGGAGTGTAGGGGAGCACTAAGACAGGATTTCCCGACGAAAACGGGAAAAAAGTGAGATTTAATATCTCAATGTTTATGTTTGCGTTGTAACTCAGTTTTATAATAAAAACTAGCTTTTTCCCGCAACTTCGTATGCGCAGAAATATTAAAATGAAAAATCCCGTTTTTTCCCGTTCCCGTGGGAATATCGGGAAATCCTTTCTTAGCATAGCATGCCACATTTCAGCCCGATGCGTCCAGTGGTTTGGGCTGTGCGTTGATAGATCACTATGTCAGTCAGTCAGTCACCTTTGAGTTTTATATATTTAGATGAAAATGGCGGATGTTTTTTTTATACCAATGGCAAACGAGCGCACAGCCCACCTGATGGTAAGTGGTCACTGCGGCCCATGAACACCGAAATCCTATGATCCACATTAAGAAACCATAAGATCTCGAATGCGTTGCCTACCCTGAGGCCTAAGATGGAATGCCTCTGTGCCGGAAATTTCACCGGCTGCCTTAACCCCCTACCGGAACACATCAGCGCGAGCACTGCTATTTGGCGGCAGGTTAGCGGGGAACGACGGTGGTACCACCCCGGACGGACCCAGCACCAGGTCCTACCACTAACACAACACTAAGAGGTGACTCGAACCCACGACCCTTTCTTTGCATGAGAGGCGGTGAGTCCGTGCGACCTAAAAGGGCGTCCAATAACATACCTACATACAATAAGGAAAACGTTCCCCGCGTCAGAACCCGATGTTTAACATCAAATTGACGGTAGTTCGCTACACGATTGAGTAAACTTCGTGATGTTTGTTTATTGCTACCCTTTTCAGCACTTTAGGGTTTGTTTGGGTTTCGTAATACATCGAAGGATGTATGGACTTGAATGGAAGTCAGCTGTTAAATATGCATGGAATGTACTAGCTTCATGAATGCCACTCGATAGTGCGTCTGAGAAACTAACGTGATAACCGCACGAAAAAACATGACGCAATAGTAACGTTCCGCCTGAGCCGAGCGCGCAAGCGAGAGCGCGGAACAAGCGATAGAGAGGAACGATCGGCCTAAGCGTGACGTTATCCCGTAAAATTATCGTCCATTAACCGACTTTGCACACTTTTTGACTTTGGGCGGGGCACATTGCTCGCGGGACTGACGGCCGATGGGGCCGGAAAGTTCTCGAGTGGCGCCCGCGAACCGGGAGACGAGCTGTCGGTAGGCCTCCAACAAGATGGAGCGACGACCTCGTGAAGGTCGCGGGAAACCGGTGGAAGCAAGTAGCACAGGACCGGTCTGAGTGGCGAGCCTTGGGGGAGGCCTATGTCCAGCAGTGGACGTCTTTTGGCTGAAATGATGATGATGATGAACCGACTTTACAGACAACCAATTTTTTATTTATGTAATCACAATCAATTACAATTACGTAATGGATTTAAACCAAATTAATTGAATTTTAGCTAATACCATATGAAGGTGTAGACATATAGTAAATAATACAAAAGAATTTGTATACTTATTTATATGGTCTATTTAGGTAAATAGCGAATACGAATATGGTTTCACTACTTACAAGATATACAAAGTTAACTCAGTCTAAAATTTCCATGATTTATCTAAATTGTATTTAATCCAGAGTTTAATTTGAGAAGAAGCTCCGATAAAAGTCGGTCTTAATACAATATTTTAGAAGTCACCGACTGTCGGACCAGTTCGCATCTGATCCGAGTTCGCGTAAGTCACCGCGTCAGCGGAAGGTTTTAAACTAGACGGGTGGTGGCAGGGCTGTGAACACAGAAGAACTAATTGTTAATAGTTTAAAAAATCAAAACAACGCTTTGACTATTCCGTGCCCGACTATCAGTGCCATATTATTGCATTGTCATTCAATCATCATTATAAAACCGTAACTAGAAGTAGGTCAAATTACCTTGCAAGATTCCGTACCTACATAGTTAGTGTGTTAGTTACGACGACCTACCAAATATATGCGTCGCAAATATTATATTTTGTAATGATCACCTACCTGCCTGGCCGAACTTTGCTTGGTTGGAAAAAGAGTCAAAATGAGATTTAGGTTCATGATCATGACCAGCAATATAGATTTTTCGCCCCGTAAATCCGTCCAAATCAATAGATCCGTTTCTAAGATCGTTTGTGAGAAATAAATAAGAAAAGTATAGGAATAAATATAGGCAGAAAGCTCGTTGAAAGTATAAAATGTCTGCCGAAAGACGTCCACTGCTGGTATGTTCATCCCTGTGGTTCATCCTCTTCTATATATAATATATATATATATATATATATATATTCTTCTGTTGAAGGAGTCGCCTCTGTAACTTGAATATTAAAAGAAACGATCAATTCAAGGGGACTATATAAACGACACTGAATACAAAAATAAACTGTTTTGGAAAAAAAATTATGTATGTACATATGTCTGGATTCAACTCGAAAACTACTGGACGGATTGCAGATTTGTTATGAGGATAGTTTAAAACAGGTCAACATAAGTAATAGGCTACTTTTTATCTCGGAAAGATTTTCTTCCAGCGGGAAGGCCAATACCGAATTCGACGCGGACGATGTCGCAGGGAGAATCTAGTCATCCAATAAATAGCTGAAAAAGTGTCGATCGAATCAGCTTGATTGATGACGATGACATGGAGCTATGAGAAAACGTTGACAACAAAAAGACAACGTCGCGAGTTCCTTTCATCTCTTTAGTGATAGAAACTCACAGACGAAACCTTTGGGTTTCGTTCATGCATAAAGCCGTTCCCTGCACCCAGCATCGTCAAATTGCTCATGTAAGATCATACTTTTCCAAGAAATGTTAAAACTTGAAAATATAAAAAAAAACATACTATAAGGAGCTAACTTCCGGTCGTCGACGTCATCACGTCGTCACCTACCCTATAAAAAGCCAGCTCCCGCCATATTCGTCCTCTTTGCTGCTGCATCGTCGAGATGTAAGGAAGTCCAAAGGGGAGTCGTAGATATTCTTTTTCATAATTATTAGCGTCATACTGCCCATTTTTAAATTGTGGTTAATTATTTCTTGTCGATTTAGAATTAATAGAGATCGAGGTTATAACTTATTTTATAAAATTGGATTGTAAAATAAATAATTGTGTGATTTGTCCATTTTTTAAATTAATATTTACGGCCATCGCTAAAAATACATACTTGATTATATCATCGTTACATTGACAGCTTTCGTTACACGTTTCTTGACACTTCGCTCGATACAATTTTATTCATTAAAATAACCTCTAACTCGGACCTTTAATCCAACTTTACTCAAGTTTATTATATCAAACAGTGTAAAACTAAATATAACAGAAATATTATCCATATTATATGCATACGTTGACAGCTTTATAAATGCCATGCTTTTAGACGGTATTTTTATAGAAATTAAAACGCGTTAAATACTAACTAAATCGGGCGTTCTGTGCGTAGCGCTTTCTCTTTCACTCGTTGCACGAGTGACAGTGACGGCTGAGCTGGGTATAGGAACGGCCTTATGCACATAGCAGCATATTTAACCGCAGTTAAATGTTTAACGTTAACGTTAACTTTAACGGACGGATGAATCAACCCACCCTTAGACACTTTAACGTAGACTCACTGCAGTAAGTACGGCCGCCATCTTAACGAGATGTCCTTGAATCCTTTCGTATTTAAGTACGAAGTACGAAGAGAAATTCCTTGAGGCACGCGAAATTAAAATATATTTCGTTCGCGAGCTCCTCCCATAACCGTTTGAGATTCTTGGTAATAAATGCTTTTAAGGATTCTGAGCGATCTCACATTAAGGCCCACTTGCATCAAGCCCTTAACCTCGGGTTAGCACGGTAACCCGGGTTTAGTTGTATCAGCTTTACTCGAGTTGGAGGGTAAGTCGGGTAAGTCGGCCTAAGAGAACTAATACTACTACAGCCTATTTGCGTTCCACTGCTGGGCACAGGCCTCCTCTCATCACGAGAGGGCTTGGGCTATAGTCCCCACGCGGGCCCAGTACGGAAGAGAACTAATAAATCTTCTTAACCCTCTTAACCCTAGTCAAACTAATACAAATAATTCTGAGTTAAACGGTTAACCGTAGGTTAGCGGCTTAATGCAAGTGAGGCTTAGTCTATATACACTAGAATACATAATAACTACTCCTCAAGTTTCACCACCAACAGATTACCTAGGCAAAGTCGTATCAAATTTAGCCTCCAAAAATAGGGTATATGTTTAAAATTCATTTATTTTGGTTACACGTCCGTCTTTGGGTTACAAATTTACATATACGTACCAAATTTCAATTTGATCGGTCCAGTAGTTCCTGAGAATCTACTGTGACAGACGGACGGACCGACACACGAGTGATGCCATAAGGGTTCCTATTTTACCTCTTGAGGTTAAAACACTGTGAGGTTAGAATTTTGTTTAGAAAGTAACACAACTAAGAACTACTAAATATTTAGAACAGACTTTAAACCTTTATGCATGTCGCTAGCCCTAGCAAGGGGAGGAAACCCCTCAGTGAGGTGAAGTGTTACATTGAATGTTAGAAAGGAAGCGGCGAGGCGGAACGGGCGCGAGGCATGCCACGCGTAGACTGGGGTTATATTCGAAGCCTTAATAATAATAATAATAATAATAAATTTTATTTCAGGCATCTAGGCCCATATTACATATACCTTAAAGACTAACATACATATTAAAATGAATCTTAAAAACTAACACGATTGCTTCTTCGTTGTGAGGCGCACTCTGGAATCGCTGTCCAGTCTTCCACGGAAGCGACGGAACACGACTCCCTTCGGCCAAAATTCCTCTCTCGTGAAGGTTGACAGATGTTCGGTGGGAACCCTCACCACGAACGAACTAAAATTCACGCTGTGGCGTGGCTCCAACCGTTCAACCCTCAGGGTGAATTTGGTCTTCACTCGTACATACTCCACAATCTCCTCGCTCTTAGTGGAGTGATGCAGGCGGGACACGTACAGCTGTTAAATAGGGATCTCCCTGTTCCCTATAGGATAGCTCATTGGTGACTCGAAGCTGGTGGTGAATAAATTGCAGAGTCTCGATCACCGACGTAAAGTGGCCTGCTTATCGGTATTTTATAGGATACAACTTTGGAGAGTGTGCGGGGGAATTGTATGATTTGATTCCACCATCCCCATTTCGTCACTACGGGACTAGGCGTGATCTTGGATGCCATCTTTATGTTGTAGATATTCCTCCAGCGCGTACAAAGCGCTTCGCTTCATGCTCATCATGCGAACAGCTAAGGAGTGGAATTCTCTACCGGCCGGTCTCTTCCCCGATGGTCATAACTTGGATCTTTTCAAGTCGAGAGTGAACAGGTACTATCTAAGTAAGCATGTTTCACCTTCGACTACATCGTCACTTAGATCGTGGTCAAATGCTTGCTTATAGCGTCAAGTTGAACTTTAAATCTAGCTGCTTAAAGTTCACGCGACGCGTGAGCGATCCTATAGGGAACAGGGAGATCGCTATTTTAAGACTTCGAATATAGCCCGAACTCGCGTTAGGAAGTATTAAGGTAATCGTCGTGGGTTCAGAGGGTTTGGAATGCCTTGGCAATTGAGGTTTCTGCTACCTACACCATATAGACTAACTAGCTGTTTGCCCGACCTTCGTCCCGCGTACACTTTGAATTTACGTACCCGATGATACTATACATAGTTACAGTTATAGTTATAGAACTAACTAACTAGGCTGGCTCAGCGACCCAAAATAGATTTTGGCCTCCGAAACGAGCTTTCGCCACTGTGCCCTGGCCTGCGCCAACTCCTGCCAGTTGCTGGCTTGGAGTCTCCGCGGTCCGCTTCGACGACGTCCCTCCAGCGATATCTAGCTCGCCCCACTGGGCGACGTCCAGTCGAACGACCTATATACGCTCTTTTCAATACCCGATCCTCTCCCATTCTCTCCACTTTCCATCGCAGTTTCCAGGCATTTTAATGTGATCTTATCATTTGAATGCCTAGCCTAACCAACAAATATAAAACGAGACGCGTCATTCAACCGTAGAATGATATTTTCCTTATTAATTCAGCAATACTGAGAAATTTATAAAAACAGCGAAACATTTGACAGCGACATTTCCAACTTACGGGATAAACCCTCTGAATCATTATGCAGCTTGTGTCGTGAACTAAAATTTCCTCTATTTTCTGATGTGAATTTTGGACTTATGTTTTGCAGGTTCCTTATGGGTGGTGGGATGTTGTTCCAATCCAACTGCATTTAGTGGCTGCATACCAGTGCAGGGGAGTAGGCAAGTGTGCCCGACACTCTGGTGCTCTGCAGGGTCTTTGCCCAAACACCCACAGCAACTTGTCGTAACAATAATCTGGAGACTCATGCTTGAGAGTTATTTTCAAAGGACTTATTTTCATTTCCTAGTTTTCCACTTCAAAATCTAATAGTAGATTGTGTGACTAGGGAGCAAAATGGTATATTTTACCGCGGGTGACAGATTGAATCCAGAGCGACGCGAAAGATTCCAGAATAGCGTGGAAATTTGAGCTAGCGAGGGATACAAGCTATGTCACCTAAGGTTTAAATAATTTTGCTACCGTGTTGCACACTCTGCTTTTCACTCCTCCTATGAGAAAACCAGTAGCAGCAGGGAACAAAATCGTACTTTGCTCCCTAGAGAGCAAAATCTTACTTTGTTCCCTGATTGTGGGATAGAAATGGAGAGGGAGCAAAGTCGCATTTTGCTTCCTCTAAACGGGGAACAAAGTACTCCTTTTCGAATAGGAGGCGTGAAAATGTTATTTTTCATGTAAATACACGACGTGCTACCTTCACCGCCACAATTAGTAAAGCCGAAAGGACGGTCCCATCCACGCCGTATTACCATACCTACGCCATTAGTGAAAATGTCACTCTTGATTTATAGTTATGACCTTAACTTTATTTCGGGAGCTTAATTTCTTTCTTATGAACGCATTCCTAAAGTCCGGTGTTGTTTTACTAATCGTGGAAAGTGGCTTTTCTATGCAAAGGTTACCTATTAGAGTTATGATTGTGTTTAATCATCATACTGTACTAGCTTTTCCTATGCGCAGAAGTATTAAAATGTAAAATCCTGTTTCTGTCCGTTCCCGTGGGAATTTCGAGAAATCCTTTCTTAGTGCTTGCTTACGTTCCCTAAGGAACATGCATGCCAAATTTCAGGTTTCTACGACCATTAGTTTTGGCTCTGCGTTGATCGATCAGTCAGTCAGTCAGTTTCTTGTTTTATATATTATACAAGAGGTTTACTATCGAGATAAGCTACCATTGGTAGTAAGCATGGAAGTAGGAACATAAGTGGAACTACACTGTGACCAAAATTTTTGCTAGATGCGCGGGGGTGAGGGGAATAAGGTTCAGTATAAAATTTTCATCGCTTTGGGTCGGTTCACTTGACACCGACTTTGCAGGCTGTCAGAGTTTGAAGGATTGAAATTGAAACCAAAATCATAATAAAAAAAATCATACACGTGCTAACAAATTTTGAGGAGCTCTCTCATTTTCTCATGGATCCCTTGATTGGAACTGAACCAAATTTAAATGGCACCAATCCGGAGGTACCACCTTTCGATAAAAAAAGTATCACCGAAATCAGTTCATAATGGACGCAGTAATCGAAGAACAGATACAAAAAAAAGGTAATTTAAAAAAACAAAAAACCCGACTGCGTAAAAAACTAAAAAGAAAAAAACAAGACTACTTAGTTCAGTAGTAGCCTAGTAGCTAGGATTATGTTAAGTAATATTTACCGTCGCCATCAGATATATGGTAGCGAACAATGTGATCATAAATATCTGGACACGATCTTACTGTCAAGACGTTAGACTACATGCTCAGATATTTCTGATCATTCTTGCTTGCTCATATTACGTCTAATGGCGATCGTACCTACTGAGAAATGACACCATGGAAATAATTTCATGTTCGACACTAACATAAATCAAATATTGATTGCTATTGAGGAATCTAAAGATGCCTACTATCGGGACCCATTATTTGTAACATTTTAACCTAGATTTTAAATGGGTCCCGACTGTAGGCATCTTTAGATTCCTCAATAGCAATCAATATTTGATTTATGTTAGTGTCGAACATGAAATTATTTCCATGGTGTCATTTCTCAGTAGGTACGATCGCCATTAGACGTAATATGAGCAAGCAAGAATGATCAGAAATATCTGAGCATGTAGTCTAACGTCTTGACAGTAAGATCGTGTCCAGATATTTATGATCACATTGTTCGCTACCATATATCTGATGGCGACGGTAAATATTACTTAACATAATCCTAGCTACTAGGCTACTACTGAACTAAGTAGTCTTGTTTTTTTCTTTTTAGTTTTTTACGCAGTCGGGTTTTTTGTTTTTTTAAATTACCTTTTTTTATTTTACTATTTTTAGTTAGGGATTATAAGACCGTAAATTCCGCAATCTTGTCATTTCACGGAGAGAGTTGCTATCGTGGGGATTATTAAGTAGCTTGCGATGATCTAAATTACTCATTATTAATCCCTATAGAGACCTAACCCGGCTCAAAACGCTACATAAGCCTGACCCTATTAAAATTCTTCAAGTCAACCGATAGATGGCGCTACTAGTACTACATTAGAGTATTAGGTAGCTATTTTATTTATTTACGAGCGCTGAGTACTGGCTAGTGTAATTGGTACCTATAATCAATTAGATTATATTTTACTGTATTAAGTAGGTAAATAACACTATTGACACCTTAAATGTAATAACGAAACTAAAAGTCTTCAAGTCAACGGATAGATGACGCTACTGGTACATTGCACATGCGTACGTACTTGATTGAAGTTTGAGATTTTTATGAAAAACATTATTATTATTTTATAGTCGTCATGACCTGCTTGAAGACTCGTTGGTCTAGATTATTTCCTGTGTTGCTAATTCGAACGGATTTACTACTGGGTGGATAGATACCTACTTTACGTGGTTAGTAAAGGAACTTTGAATCGTTATAAATCATAAACGGTTCTTTTGTCTGAAAAATGGTCAAAGAAACCTAATAATGATTTTTAAATACCTATTCAACGATACCTCACATGCCATAGTTGGTTGACTTTTATTTTTTTATTTTGTACAATATGGCGTCTGGTGGCCGCCATTTTGAATTTTGATTAATTTCATATCTTCAGTGACACTCGCGCAATTCAGACGAATCGATTGACGTATGATTCATTAAAATCGACCCACGCGTTTGATCTCTAGTGTGCCACAAAGGAACAAACATACATACATACATACATACATACATACATACATACATAGACAGGTAAACACATAACCCTCCTTTGCGGTGCGCAGTCGGGTAAAAAACATAGCACAGACAAATCGATAACCTTCTCCTTGTTTTCAAGTCGATAAAAGATTACCACCACTTGTCCTTCGGATCGCAATATTCGCAAACAAAGTGGCAGTCATAATGAGCCCGCTGGTGAATGTAGGAAAGCACGGGATAACGGGACTGGTCTGAGTGCCGAGGCTTGGGGGAGGCCTATGTCCAGTAGTGGACGTCTTCCAGCTGACATGACGATACAGACATAGCGCGTCTTATGTCCAAAGCTTTTGTTTGCCGCGGCGGTCAACACCATCCGTTTTACGAGCAATATGCCGCAGCAATTTGTAACTGCAAGTAATTACCATATCAACGTCACTAGGACAATATTATGAATATGCGCAGCATTCCAGTAACGTTATAATAAATAAAATGCATCGTCCGGATCCGGATTGCAATCATTTATCCGCAGCTTTGAGCAGCGAGGTTAGTGCTGTGCTGCGAGGCTTGGAGCTTGAGTCATTCCACCCACTTTCGATTTAATTTTAACTTGAACGACATAGTAAATTCTAGAATTTTATAGAAACATTCTTGGTATAGATTACCAGGCGAAGAGTTTTATATATATAGCACAACGCAACTCAGAAGGTGCGCGGCGCGGCGAAGCACTTAAAGCCGTTGGCGCAGACTCAATTATTGCTTAATCCGCGCGTTTTCTAAGTTATGTCGTGCTATACAAATATTGATTGCTTATGTCAGGTTCCTATATTCACAATACGCCTAGTTTTGGCTACGGATGTCTAAAATGCGACTTTTGTCATCAAATTACTGTCAAATTTTAACCATCGTCAACCAAAACGAGGCGTTTTGTGGAAATAGCACGTCGTTTGTCTAGTCACCAACAGTCGAGTCAGAAAGAACGTCCCTCAACATAGCCTCCAAAGACGATACAGCCTGTATTAGCATAGCACGCAGGCTATTTACACCCGACGCATCTCATTAACCGAGTTAATCTACGATGTACCAGTGGTTGTCGACTGCATTCGTTTGTAGTCTAAACATGACATATGTCAATTATAAACTTAGATACCTTATCCTTATCTTGCATGAGGTAGAAGAGAAACATGGTCAAATCTAGATAAGTTGATTGATAAATTTTGAGCTTTTGGTTCAAGGATTAATGATGCATGAGACTTTGAAATCCGCAACGACTTTGAGGTGCCTAAACCGAAATCCCGGAAAAATCCCGGTAACTCATTAGAGGAACCCCGGAAGAGGACTTTGGGGAGAAATCCCAAGAATCCTAAAAAATCCGTAATCCCAGGAATCCCGGAAATTCCGTACTCCCGGAAAAGGTTTTAAATGTATCCTGGAAAAAGGGCTTTGGAAATAGTGTTAAATTCCCTGCAAACGAAGTCGCGGATAAAAGCTCGTGTACAATAGGTACTGAGTAGTGAGGCGAGGCGCGAGGTTAATATCAGGGGATGGGAATACTATCCTTGGTCCCGGAGCTGTCCGGGTTGCGCTAAAGGAAGACCAAAGGCACGTAGTAAGGTGAAATACCACATTTTAGTCGCGTTTAGGAAAACATCGTGAGGAAACCTGCACGCATCTGCGAAATTCAAAGATGTGTGTGAAGTCCCCAATCCGCACTGGGCCCGCGTGGGGACTATAGCCCAAACCTTCTCGTGATGAGAGGAGGCCTGTGCCCAGCAGTGGGACGCAAATAGGCTGTAGTAGTAGTCGCGTTTAAAGGCCTAAGACTAAAAATTGGCCCAAGATATAGGTATCGAAAAAATATATATGAAGAATTGATATGTCCTCTTTAATCTGAGCTGCGGAAATTGCGATACGTCCAGCTCGTCCTTCCAAAAAAAATCAAATAAGGCATTTTCAACCTTTTAAATCGCTACTGCTCAATATCTAGACCATGATTTTACACGGGCTGTCCAGAAAATGAAACTTTATTCAGTTTTTCATAATCTGAGCTGTGGATATTGTAAAATAATCATTACTTTGGTCAAAAACCGTAAACAACTACCATTTCCGTCATGAAAGTTGCGGTGGGTACGTGCGCGGACGATGCTTGTGCACGTCCCCACCGCAACTTTTGAAGAGCATATATCAATTCTCAAATGTAATTTTTCGAGACCTATATTTCGGGCTAATTTTAAGTTTTATATCTTTAAACGTGCCCAAATTTGTTTTTTCACCTTACTACGCACCTTAATGCACCAATCCCATAAGCTAGTTCAACCTCTAACAAGACATGTAATCTTGCCCCGAGATGTCTCCCTTGAAAAAGCGTCAGGACAGTAAAGTCTACTTCGTAGTCTTTACCACCTGTGGCCCAGGCTACGGTGGTAGGGGCAAAAAGCCAATCTGCACAGGTAGGCTGAAACAGGCAGAGATATGAGACACTCATGACTGCTTGCATAATACATGAATTAGCTGCGATTTATACTGTACAGTCCGCTCTAGTTATTTGCGCTGACAGTTAACTTGTGATTTCGCAGCTTAGCGAACATAGAGCTTGTTCATTTAAAACGCGACATATATAACAAAAGAATAATAAATTCGTTACATTTGTTACACAACTTAAAAATATCTTTTAGAGAAAAACCCTTATTCACTAAAAGAATTCATGGAGTCGTGAATTATGTTATATCTTATTTTCTAGTTTGTAAGGTCTACCTTGCTACGCCCTAGTAGGGCCCATGTCTGTACTGGTAAATATTTTTAAGAGCATTGTAATACCATGGTTGCAAAGGATTAAATGATTATGATTATGATTATAATTTGGTTGATGTGGGTAACACACCTTTTCACTCATTCCATTGTTGGGGACAGCCTGAATTAGAAACTTCAGCAAAGTGTCAGGTGATCCGATCACATAAAGATGCTAATTTCCGGATTTTTTTATAAAAGTACATGAACAGTGAAATATTTATGTAGAGTCGTATAATCTGCTTTTATTAGGGTAATATTATAGTTCAAAAATTTCGACCCACACGGTTAAAGATGGCAGGGTTAATTCCTCGGACAAGAATAAACAATTATTCAAAACTGAGTCCAAATAAATCTTGACCCAGCTAGCAAAGCTATTTCTGTAGATGGCCGGTAAAAGAGCAATATCAACTGTGTAGAGGTAATGAAACACTTACCTCGTTCAATTTTTAGCCGCTTTAGAACACTATTTAGCCGATTAATATAATGATGGACAGTTAAGTTCGTGTTCTGTTGACACTAGTAATATTTGGAAAGAATTGTTCAGAGTTTTAAGAATAAGATAATAAGAATAAGATAATTTATTTGTCAAGCATAGGTACATTAATTATATAATATATTACATTAATTTTACAACTGGACTTTATCTTAGGTAATGGATATCAAAGTCGTTCTCTCTTCAATGAAGACAAGAAGAATACAGAGACACTATCATATCGCCCTGTAATAGACAGAAGCAGATTATTAAGGTAAAATGTGCGTAAACGCCACAAAAGAATTTACTTCAATCGCACTAAATTCGCTCTTCTAAACCAGTATTTATTCATCCCTGTATCCGTATTTATCATCATCATCATCATCATCATCATCATCATCATTTCAGCCGAAAGACGTCCACTGCTGGACATAGGCCTCCCCCAAGGCTCGCCACTCAGACCGGTCCTGTGCTACTTGCTTCCACCGAGAGAGCTATGCTTTGGAGAGGGCTATGCTCGGGGTTTCTCTGCGTGATAGAATCAGAAATGAGGATATCCGCAGTAGAACTAGGGTCACCGACATAGCCCGAAGAATTGCGAGCCTTAAGTGGCAGTGGGCGGGGCACATTGCTCGCAGAACTGATGGCCGATGGGGCCGGAAAGTTCTCGAGTGGCGCCCGCGAACCGGGAGACGAGCTGTCGGTAGGCCTCCAACAAGATGGAGCGACGACCTCGTGAAGGTCGCGGGAAACCGTATTTATCGTGTCTGTATTATTCTTGTTTTCTAGTTTACCTGCAGCCGTCCCAGAACGAACGGTCCAGTAAAACTGCAGGTCCAAATTACTTAAATCAAATTGAATTTATTTATTTCACGGTAGTTTGCCGCTGTCGTAAACTCCATACGCGACGGCTCCTAAAAGCTAAGTAGAACTGTGTTTGTTAATTTTACTAAACATCTCATGGTTAAACTTTTGTTATTTTACAGGATGTAGATTATTTAGTTAGAATTCATATGATCCTACCTTCAGGAAGCTGCTTAGGAAAATTCTATCATAGGTGTTGATTGGATGAGGTTTGACAAGCATGTGTGTTTATGCCCATAACCTGGTATGTTACTTAAAGCACAAATAAGAACAAGTAGGTAGTAGGTACAGTGGATTGCCAAAGCCTTTACAGACTAAGGGTCGGTTGATTCAAACCGTTCGTTAAAGTTAACGTTAATGTTAAATATTTTACTATGGGACAAAATGACGTTTTTGTTTGGAATGACAGCGCGGCGGCCATATTAACGACCAGGAGCCCGTCAAATATGCTTGAATCAACCGACCCTAAATGGTATGGGATCCCTCTTGCTCCGCCTCGTCCGTCACACCACGAAAGGCATTCATCTCTTATACTGTAGTTATAGCATGTAAATAATCTTGATCAAACACATAAGTGTTAAATCTTTTTATACCCAAATTCAAAGTAAAACTCGAAGCTGATCATTTAAAAAATGTTAATAATTTAGAAGTAAACTTTCTTAAATGCGATCCTTGACATTTCGAAGTTCTAAGAATATCTAAAGATCTATTTTTGGATGTGTACCTACGCTCATCGGTGTCAGTATTTATTTATATTGGATTTTATTGAAGTAAGTTATTTTAATGCCAAAGTTTGTGAAGCCAGCAGAAGAAGTAGGCCGTTACTACGAGTATAAATAAATAATCAAATTCATAACTTAAAATCTATAAGCTAAGCTAACTAAAATGCTTTGTTGGATGGGATTCTAATAGAAACGTGTGGTTAAAAGGAAGGACATAGATATTGAGGTGGGCGAATTTTGACTTAAAAGTCGGCCACCTCAATATCGATGTCCTTACATACCACTTTTAGTACCTTCATAATAAGCCGTGGTGGCCTAGTGGTTCAACCAACCGCCTCTCATGCAGAGGGTCGGAGGTTCGATTTCGGCTCCCACCTCTAAGTTTATTTGCGAAATTCAATTTGAATTTACCACTGATGTTTTCGGTGAAGGAAAACATCGTGAGGAAACCTGCACGCATCTGCGAAGTAATTCAAATATGTGTTGTCCCCAATACGCACTGGGTCCGCGTGGGGACTATATAGCCCAAACCCTCTCGTGATGAGGCCTGTGCCCAGCAGTGGGACGCAAATTGGCAAATAGTACTTACGTAGTACCTTTATAATGGATGTCACATTTTAAACCGGTCAATATGAGCAAATTTTATTAATATTAGATTCTTAATAAAACTTACTAGACCTACACAATCAAAATCTAAAAAGACTAAGTGTACTATTTTTTTTTTTCAAAGTGTTTTTTTTAATCAATAAATGCAATTTTTCTTGTCACTAAAATCGATAACATGATTTCTAAGAACATCTTTGTATGTCTTATAGTTTCTGACTTGCCTATTACTGACCGATCTAAATGTATATCACCCGGTCTGCCCGCTACCAAAGCCAATGCAATTTGGTCGAAATGTGTCGGGTCAAGAGTTAGGGTAAGTGGGGTAAACAGACAATTGTAATCGCGTGACTCCCCATCGAGGTAGATATACGTATAACTAAATAGGTACCTAGTACTAAAGTTTGCGTAATTTTGTTCACGGTTAACATTTTACGAACTAAAATTATTTTACGTCACCCATGGCCGTAAAGTGTGATTTTCTGCCCTTCTGGGAGAAAATGTCTCTTTCTGGCCAAGGCAAGACGTAAAACTTTTGACAAACCACGGGCGCTAATTCGTAAAGCCCCAGATCGCATATTTATGGCCCTCACCTTCGGTTCGGGTCACAAACAGATGCGATCTGGGACATTAACGAATTCACTGCCCTAGGTCTGTAATGTACTATTGATATGGCTGTAAAGCGACAGTTCTCTACAACGTGTGATAATGAGACCTTAGAAATTTAATGTAAATATGTCGCGTTGGTGCATTACTTTATATGACGCTTAGGTAAGTACTACGCCGTAGTCTGTGGAAAGGTTGCAAGGGTGTTTGTTACACATAGATTATAAGAGTAGTCTGTGTAGTTGGCAATGGGGAAAGTAGAAGTCTCGTAAAGGGGTTATGTTATCTATTTCTCTTCTTTTTCTGTTAAGACCGACCGCACATTATAAGAAAATTACGTCAGAAAAATTGTGACGCTCGCCGGAAGGATCTCGGTAAACAGTTAAACACATTTTGTATTAGACCCCACACATTGTTAGAAAAATTCTGATCAGAATTTAGTGTGAGGGGGCTTCCGCTTATTAAAAGTGCCCAGTATGGCCTTCAAGTATTTGTAGAATAAATTATTTGCATTTTGTATTTTTTGTATCGTTTTAAGATGTGACGTACCTCATTGGTGTTCCACCGGTGCCTCTGCGCAGCGAAGTGTTCAGCTCTAGGAAGGCTCTCCAAGTTTTCCGGCAACTTGATGGGTTCGCCATCTGGGGGAGGAGAAACTTGGGTTCAGTGCTGTACTAGTTATAGAACAGAGACATCGCGTACTGAATCAGCTGCCTGAGAAGCTCGAGTCGTGCGAATTTCAGTGTTGCCAATTTAGCACATTACACGCTAATTCGGCAACATTGAGGTCTCCGAAACTTCAAATGTCTCAGTGACATTGACACTTTTGAACGTAAAATCAACTTTGACATTGGCAGCTAATCCTCAAACTATGGAGGGTTGAAGTAAAGGAGCGCAATCTTTATACTTCCAAAAGTGGACACCAAATCGGGTAGGTTGGGGGCGCTGCGGTCGCCACAAGTGTCAAGCCACCTAGGCGGATAGTCTGCAGTAGCGCCTTCAGATGGCGCTGCTGAGGCGAAAACGCAGCGCAAACGGTTGTGAGGAGAGTGTGTTTTGTTTTGTTGCTTATGAAATCCGCTGGACACGTTGTCAACTGTTTCGCCATAAAAGATTGCGCTCCTTGCCAACACAGATTCCACACTCCATACCTCAAACGACAGTGCTTGGCGGTAACCTGGTGAGCAGAATACAGTGGCGCTCATTGCGTAAGTATGCTTAAAATGTGACGTCATCATTCTTCAGAGCGCTTCTTCCACAATGTCTCAGACGTCATATATTTTTGGTAACTTTTGTAATTTCGATAAAAGGGAATGCGCGTTTCTTAGGTACTCATATATGCCTTCTTGTAATAGATATAGTATATTTTTATTGCTTTTTCCGTCGGTAATAACCTCCATTATTCATTTGTGAACAACTATCAATGCTATTAAATGATACATAGGTACTTGAATTTGTTACGAAATATTAATATTTACGAAGTACACACATTAGTCACTCGACTCGAGTAGAAACAGAGTAGAGACTAGTACAGTCATTTCTTTTCTGCTCATTACACGAAGTTTGCCCCTAGCAGGATTCGAACCCGCGACCATAAGAACAGTAGACAAGGTCACTACCAATCCGGTCGGCGACTTAAGGCCGTTCCCTGACCCAGCATCTTCAAATTGCTCATGTAAGATCACACTTTTCTAAGAAATATTAAAAGTTAAAAATTTTTAAAAAAAACTCATGTTTTATTTGATTATATCATCCTTACATTGACAGCTTTCGTTACAGTTTCACGAAACTTCGTTCGATACAATTTAATTCCAAAGTAACCTCTAACTCGGACTTTTAATCAAACTTTACTCCAGTTTATTATATCATATTATATGCATACATTGACAGCTTTATAAATGCCATGTTTTTAGACGGTATTTTTAAAGAAATTAAAACGCGTCAAATACTAACTAAATCGGGCGTTTTGTGCGTAGCGCTTTCTCTTTCACTCGTTGCACGAGTGACGGTGACAGCTAAGCTGGGTATAGGAACGGCCTTAAATACAACACTGAATTCGAACAGTTAGGCATGTAAAACACATTAATTATGATTAGTCTTTGTAATTTTATGCAAATGGTTACATATTAATATTATCTCAGTACACTCGAATACGGAATTATGTTAAAATAAATGAAATGCTTTTAGATGCCAATTTGGTTGGTTGAGAAAAAATCGCTACGGCCAAAAGGGCTTAGGTAATCTTTTGAACGCTAACGTCTTATATATTATCTGTGTTATGACGTACAGTACAAGGGATGGATAAGGGAGTACAATAATAATAATATTTTTTTATATTTTGTTATGCTTTTCCTTATACGCGGTGGATGCGAGTGGCACAGGACCGGTCTGAGTGGCGCGCCTTGGGGGAGGCCTATGTCCAGCAGTGGACGTCTATCAGCTGAAATGATGATGATGATGATGATACTTTTCCTTTCTTTTATGTTGTTCATGTCTTCCCCCAGACTAATTTAAATGTAGCTTATTTTTCTTTGGTCTTTAGGTCTACTCATCCCCATGTTGAAATGTTACCGTGGCTCTGTGTAAAGGTCGGGCTGACAACCAGCACTGCGCGGTTCTGGTCCGCACACTCGCAGCACATGCTGAGTCCGGTCCTATAGGGGAGACGACCACTTTTTTTTCCTTAGTCTATCAGGAACATTATTGAAAAGTATTGGACACGTATTTTTTCTTTTTTCACGTAATCAAACTTATACGGAGATATATTGAGTTGAAATGTCGCGTGACGTCACGGTTAGGTACGATTTATATCTAACGATGACGTAGTTAGCCCCCACTCTCCAACTTTAATGCGTTTTAATTTAGTCATTCTTTGTTAAATTGATAAAACAAAAAATACGTGTCTAATATTTTGTTATGACCTGCCTGACGGACTAATAAGAATTTCGATTTCTTCACCCTGTCGTCATCCCTATTGCCACCTACTTTACCTTGTGCATGCTTTATTTAATTTTGTTTGTGGCAATAAATCATTATCTTATCTTATCTTATCAATATGTGTAAGAACCATATTCGCTGACGTCAGTATTTGACATGGCGTTAAATAGGTTAAAGGAGTTTTATTTTTCACTCTCGCGTGGGAATTTTCGTCCAGTTTTCTGCAAGCAAAACATTTTTGCTATGAGGTGAAAACTGGACGATTTTTGGCAACATTCGTCAAGAATGTCTCTCGCTGCACCGGCGGTTGCCTTCTGCAAGCGTGCCTGCCTATTTACCGGCCGCACAAACAAAAAACAACCTTACACCCTTGCAATAAGAGCATCCCAGCTCACAATAAAAGATAGCCACTAGGAAGCAATGGTCCAACTTGTTGAAATTCCGTCGCCGTCCGCTGCAAATTTAACGAGCACTCCGCCAAATAGCACTTGAGTCATAACACCGGGGTGTTGAGGGCATTTTCGCCTGTTTTTCTTTGTGGCGCCGGTAGTTTGAAAGTGGCGAGGGAATAGGAGGGAGGAAATTTCGCCAGCCAAGCTTTTGCTCGAGCGCTCACTAATTTTGCGCCCAATCGTGGTCTAGCGGCCACGGATAACGTGCGACATTTTTAGGTTTTAAATCTAGTTAGAGTATTTCAAGTAATGTTTTTCGCTGAAAGGGCAGTAATTTACGATGTGGTTTGTTCTTTGTGCGCCTTGTTTTTTAAGAGATTAAAATCCTGGAGGTCGCTTGACGCGGGTTAAACGGCCGCGTTGTTCGAACGGAATAAAGGTTAACAATGGAGGACATGCAAAGTAAAATATAAACCCTCAAATCGATACAGTATGTCGCATGTTTTCAAAAATGTTCCTTTCTTGTGGTGGCTGTTATATATTAAATCCATACTAATATTATAAATGCGAAACTAACTCTGTCTGTCTGTCTGTTACCTCTTCACGCTTCAACCGCTTGGACCGATTGAGAATAAATTTGGCATGGAGATAGTTGGGGTCCCGGGAAGGACATATGCTACTTTTTATTCTGAAAAAACGCATAGTTCCCGCGGGAACACGATAACCTAATTCTACGCGGGCAATATCGCAGGCAGAAGCTAGTCAATTATGTATATAAGTATCATGTTTTTGAAAACGCGTGTTTCACAGGGCGATGCAAAAAAAACAGATCGGTTGAGTCACATACGTGATAAGAAAAGATCTGTGGCCAGAAGTTGGATGTCTGTTTCTGAGTGGTCGGTGGTTAGTTAGGACTCAAAATTATTCATAGAAGGATTAAAGTTTTTCAAAGTTTATTATTTTCTGACGTACTAGCATGAAAGTTTAATGCAATTTTCTGCTTTTAACCGCACCGGCCAGCTGAGAACTGGGTTTACTACCTTTTTAAGCAGTAAAGACGTTTTACACTGCTTTAGTGGTATAATCTAATTGAGATTAACTTCATAATTATCTACTGTAGACGCAAATATATGAATCCGGAAACAACCTAACTTCTTCAAGGCCAAAGTGAGTCACATGACAGTTCAATAATACATACCTACCTACCATTAGCAAAAATTATTTTACATCACCCTTGGGCGTAAAGTGGGATTTTCTGCCCGCTACGCAGAAAGAAAATCTCACTTCTTGGCCAAGGCAAGATGTATAACTTTTGACAAACCACGGGCGGTAATTCGTAAAGCCCGAGATCGCATATTTATGGCCCTCACCTTCGGTTCGGGCAACAGAAACCTGCGATCTGGGACATTTACGAATTCACCACCCTAGGTCTATAATGTACTATTGTCTCATGTGTAAGTATCTGGCTGTCTTATTAGTACATTACAGACCTAGGGTGGTGAATTCGTAAATGTCCCAGATCGCAGGTTTCTGTGGCCCGAACCGAAGGTGAGGGCCATAAATATGCGATCTGGGGCTTTACGAATTACCGCCCGTGGTTTGTCAAAAGTTTTACATCTTGCCTTGGCCAAGAAGTGAGATTTTCTCTCTGCGTAGCGGGCAGAAAATCCCACTTTACGGCCAAGGGTGATGTAAAAATTATTACAAACTTCTGCCCGCGCCTGCGCCCATATGGTATTCGTTTATAGCGATCCCGCGGAAATTCTGTCCTATGTCCTTTCCCAGCACTCCAACTATCTCCATACCAAATTTCATTCAAATCCGTCCAGCGGTTAACGCATTCACTGCCACCAACGCATATGTGCGTTTCGCTGACTTTCCCGCAGTGCCTTGAACGCACATGTGTGTTCCCTTAATGACAGATGTGGCACCTGGCGAAAGTTCGTAAAACAGAAGTGGCAGTGAATGCCTTAAAACGTGAAGAGGTATAACAAACCGACAGACAGACAGAGTTACTTTCGCATTTATAATTACAGTTGTAATTGGTATTTGAGTTGACAACGTAACAAACAAATATTAGGATTCATCATTAACAGCCTAGGTTGTATCAGAAAATTATAACATCATCATCATCATCGTCATCATCATTTTAGCCGAAAGACGTCCACTGCTGGACATAGGCCTTCCTATGGAGGGTTGAAGAAAAGGAGCGCAATCTTTATAGTTCCAAAAGTGGACAACAAATCGGGTAGGTTGGGGGCGCTGCGGTCGCAAAAGTGTCAAGCCACCTAGGCGGATAGTCTGCAGTAGCGCCTTCAGATGGCGCTGCTGAGGCGAAAACGCAGCGAAAATGGTTGTGAGGAGGGTGTGTTTTGTTTTGTTGCTTATCAAATCCGCTGGACACGTTTTCAACTGTCTCGCCATATAAGATTGCGCTTACCAAGACACATCCACACTCCATAGGCCTCCCCCAAGGGGAACGTTCGTTCAGTATGGGTTGAGCTGTCATTCCATACAATAACCTCAATTTCTCTCTTGTACTCGTAAAAATCACGCGTTAAGTTTTACAGACGTTAAGTTCTTGATGCAACCCAGACTAGAAGTTTGAGAGCAAAGTAGAATGAGCTCGTCACTTAAGGGTTTGTTAACAGTCGCCAGTAGCTATAATAATAATTCATACTAATATTATAAATGCGAAAGTATTGACCTATAATAAGTTATAACATATGGACGAACAGTGCCTAACAGAATATGTCAAAATATATGGAGCAAACTGACATTAGAAAATACGTTTGCCCGGATTTCTGATATGTATGTATTTATAAAATATTACATATGGTCATTACGAGCACCGCCTACCAACTTATCTCTTTTACTTGATATCCGCTATCCAAAGGTTGTCTGGGAGAGATAGCTCTATTAGCGATAAGACCGCCTGCTGTATACCTAACAACATGTTTTCCTGATCTTTTTGTTCTGTCCTTTTTTTCTCTATTGTGTGTTGTTCAATAAAGAGTATTTGTATTGTATCAAATACCTATACAATACAAATACTCTTTATTGAACAACATTACACGTTGTATTGTATAGATGGTTATAGTTTTAAAAGTAAGTATTGAAAAGACTGACTTGACCCGTAGAAAACCCGTTCCCGTAGTAAAATCGGGATGAAAAATATCCTATATGCTACTTCCAGAATCTTACACTATCTCCATACCGAACATCCATATCGATCCAGTCGTTGCGGCGTGAAGGAAGGACAAACAAACATACTTTCACATTTATGATGGTGATGATGATGATAAAGTAAGTATGGATTAGTAATTAGTAGGTACATTATTAGTATTAGTAAGTATGGAAGTATGGATGCGCAGTAATCCGAAGCCTGATTAGACATCTATCTATCTGTCTACTACTAAACGGGTGCCCGAGCTGTTTGGGCACTCGTTTTGACGGGGCCATTTTCTCCGGCTGATTGTGAATCCTTACTTATAAGAGATCAATGTGCGAAAGTAACTCTTGTCTGTCTGTCTGGTACCTGTTAACACTTCAACCGCTGCGACGACAGTCCCGGGGAAGGACATAGGCTACAGGTACTTTTTATCTCTGGAATTCCACGCGGGTGAAGTCGTGGGCAGACGCTAGTATTCCAATAAAATCTTCGTTAAGTATGGAGATGAAGGAACATTTTTTATCGACAATCCCATATCCACATTTACACACTAAAATGAGGCCCTAGATATTCAGATGTCATAACATTATTCAAAATGTAATCACTGGCGATATCATGTAGTCTTTAGTATGAAAATGGCGTAAGTATTCACGGATTTGATAAACGATACGTCTCTTACACAACAGCAAGAGATACGTAATGTAAGATGACTGTGCCGTTTTGGCCACTCTGTGAGTACCTAAGTACCTATACATTATCTTGCTAAGTAACATACTCTATATACAGTGCAGTGTATTCTGTATGTCTGTGTATGAGATATTAATCGTCTGGGATGACATAGCAATTTTGTAATCTTAATATGGGTATGTCTCATGTTTCGTATCATGATGTACTTACCTAAGGTCTGGCGTTTTGGTGTAACTTTCCAGGATTTAGAGCTAAGATTATACACACAAAGCATTTTCGCTGAAAATGTCCAGCATTGTGGGCTTCATCAATTGTTGTAAAAAAAACGTGTTTTCCTCACAATCCGAATATTTTGGGTGTTCACTATTCAGAATCGATAGCTCTATCGATCTGAATACAAGAAAAAAATGTCCCGAATTAACTATTCCATTACGTCACTTTTTGGTGTTAGTACGTATTTCTACGAGGGTGACGTTAAGGGAAAATATTATTTGAATAGTAAAATCTGGGTGTCTATTAGTTGTAGGGCCTGGTGCTAGGCCCGTCCGGGGTAGTACCACCATATTTCCCCGCTAACCTCCTGCCACCAAATAGCAATGCTCGCACTGTTTTGTTCCGGTAGGGGGTTATGGCAGCCGGTGAAATTTCTGACAGAGGCATTCCATCTATAGGCCTCAGGGTAGGCAACGCATTCGAGATCTTATGGTTTCTTAATCATATCATAGGATTTCGGTGTCCAATACAATACAATACAATACAAATTCGTTTATTTCCCATACCAGCATGCAACATTCCTTAGCTGTAACAAATAATCATAGACATTTATGGAAAAAGGGTATGGGCACAGCTAATGCTGATTTTAAGCCCATTCGACGTCAATAGTGTCCATGGGCCGCAGTGACCATTTACCATCAGGTGGGCTGTGCGCTCGTTTGCCTATATCATAGGTATAAAAAAATACAATTCTGAGTAAGAAAAACCCAATACAGATTAATCAAAAAAAAGTTTTTTTACGACAATTTATGAAAACGCCCTTCTACATTTAACAAAAATAGAGTAGTCCTGTGCCTTGCGGCTCCACCGGATTCCCGCGACCTTTTCAAGGCTGTCACCTTATCGTTTTAGCATTCAGCCTACGAGCTCGTAGGTGGATTCAAGCATGGTTGACGGACTCCTGGTCGTTAAATATGGCCGCCGAGCTGTCATTCCATACAGAAACGTCATTTTATCCCATAGTAAAATATTTAACGAGCGCTGCTTAGTTAACGGACGGTTTGAATCAACTCACCTTTAATATATTTTATTAGATTTTTTGCTAACGCACTTGTTGATAATAATTGTACCTTTTGATATTTATTATTATTTGTTGGTACATTTTCATGTCGAACGGGCCCAGGTGGTCATTCGCATTCATGGGGCCGAAGCCATATTATTAGCCTGTAGTGTCCCAATGTTGAGCAAAGGCCTCCCTCTCATTTTTCCACGCTTTTCTGTCTCTTGTGACATCCGGCCAATCATTGCGGAAGGCGTCTAGTTCGTCCCGCCATCTCCATCGGGGTCTACCGCGACGCCGAACTCTATTTTGGGGGGACCAATTAGTTGATATAGTTTGATATTTAACGAGGGAAAAAAGAAACAAAACATCAATAGTAATAAATAACAAATTAGTCAATTTATTCAGTAACAAACTAGGTAGCACTTAAAAATTATTATAACTTTACAATTTGTTCTAATCATAGACGTAAATAATATAGACCCGGTCTAACGTACACGTAATATGTCCCCACTTCCACGGTGTCCAATCCAAAGTTCTGTCACCGAGCGTGCGTGACAATAAGCGTTTTTAAAAAGACTTTTTTCGAAACTGTTTCTCAGTATCTAAAAACTCGTCTCGTTGTTGAAAAAATGTGACCCAGCTTTAGTGTCACGATATAAGTTTAACTTTGGATTGGACACCAATGAAGTGGGGAAACATGACATGTATCTACGTTAGGCCGGGTCCATACGAAGTATTATTTATGTCTATGGTTCTAATATAATTCACATTTGCACTAAGTAACTTGTACTTTGGGCCGCATGTTGACATATTCATAAGCAAACCGTCTAAAATAATTTCCATAAGTCATTTAGTAGTTTCGTGGTCATGTGGACGTGTGTTGGATTGTACGGCTTGACTCAGTGCCAAAACGCATTAAGCCCTAATTGGAGATATTAAATTGTAAGCTCAAAGCTGCAGAAGTTTACTGTCGTATTTACTAGCCTCGTTTTGTCTTTGGATGGTTACAACTTGACAGATTCTCTATAGAGAATAGCGCCAGAGTGAGCGCTATAGCACAAATTATAATCATCCGTAGCCAAAAGGAGGCGTTTTGTGTTATATAGGAACCGGGTCTAAAAGCAGGAGACAAGGTTGATATCCCATTATAATTGGTACGCAATATTATACAATAACTAACTATCTTATTAAAGTCTTTATACAATGTACACATCTGACATTAAATTCCGTAATTTATTGACAATTCCGTTATTTCCGGATCCCAGAGATTTCATTTCGCAATAGAAAATATTTAGTCACCACATCTGTACATACGTAATTTAATTTCATTGATAATAATGAAACGGCAAATAGGTAATTGTAAACATCTCGAACAAGGGATATAGGTAGCTCATGTTCATTTCATTTTCTATTAATATCCTGAAGTAGGTATTATCCAAACATAGGTATTTAATAAAATAACTGATTTTAAACCGAAAAATGAGAAACCTAACTTCAAATACATAGGAATAAGTAAAATAAAATAATTATTTATTACAATGATCAATACCATCACAATCATAAACTTTTTTTTTTATTACAATGATCGATACTATCACAATCACCGTTTGTGACTAGTTATACAGACTGTTATTTAATTACATATTTTCATAAAAAATACTCAATAATGAATACATATTTTGGCCACAACAAAAATACAAACTAGGTAACCATCCAGTTAAGCTTTTAAGACGTTTAATTAAATGTTAGGAGTCCGTATTTCTTGAACTTTACCTAATTCATGTAAATTATCTTTACATCACCCTTGGCCATAAAGTGAGATTTTCTGCCCGCTACGCGGAGAGAAAATCTCACTTCTTGGCCAAGGCAAGACGTAAAACTTTTGACAAACCACGGGCGGTAATTCGTAAAGCCCCAGATCGCATATTTATGGCCCCCACCTTCGGGTCGGGTCACAGAAACCTGCGATCTGGGACATTTACGAATTCACCACCCTAGGTCTGTAATGTACTATTAAAGGAGAACATGACCATATTTATTCTTAGTCATGCTTATTTTGCAGCAATACATATTTACTAACGATAGCTATTTTGTAGACATCACTGATAAGAAAATTCGCCAACGGTGATTAGGATTGCATAAAGATATTGTTCTTCTAGGTGTAGTTAATTACACTTTAACAGCTTATTACTAAAGAAATGCTTGATAATCTTAAAGACTTAAATGTGAAATAACATTGATGCTTATTGCTACACCCTAGTAGGGTCCATGTGCTCTGTTTAACCTTAAGAACACCTTTATAACTCATGGCTGCAAATAAATAAATATGAATATTTAGCTATTAAATTAGAATACCAATACAGTTGAGCCAATATAATCTATCATTATGATAACGGTATAAAACTTTCTCTTTCACTAGAAACATTTGTAACTATTAAAAAAAATACAAAACAACCTATTTTACAAAATTAATCACATAAGTAGATTATTATTAATAGTAACGTTATTCCCAAATTCATTACATTCCCACTTAAGCATAAGGTATAAAACTCAATGGCTGAAATACACTTTAACATAAAAAAAACTGAAAATAGAACACCTATATCTTCTTCTTCTTATCAACTTTAGCAGGCAAGACTGCAGACAAACATTTCTGTAGAATCTCAGTAAATATCAGAGTACCGATGAACACCAGTAGAGTTCCAATCCAATGTCCAACTGTGAAGGGATTCTTGAAGTAAAGAATTGAGAATAGAAGTGACACGAACTTCCTTAAAGTGACTGTCAAAGTGACTGTCAAAGAAGCGCATTCCGTTGTCAACACGTACACTGCACTGATGCAAAGTCCCTGAGTCACTACGTATAGCAAAAGCCATATCACTTGTCTCGGTAATGTGACGCCTACGACTTCTACTAGAGGTGTTTCAGTGGCAATCTTCAGATGGCCTCCTAAGTTGGTTGCTGTAGGCAGCCAGATTACTAGAGGTAGTAGGTGAGTGTAGTAAAGAGCTTCCCATGGATGTTTCCCGTATTTGGTATATAGTGATTCTTGGAAGATTCCCATGCGAGCAGAGACGAATAGAGCGAAGGTTAGAATGCCAATTCCAAGGCACCACCATAGCCAGTCGATGAATTTCAGTCTAGCTTCTTCCTCAGCATCTTCGTGTGTTTCCCTTGGGGCTTTTACTTCCCCGCTAGACTGGATAGTACATATAGCTATTCCAGCTGATATCATAAACACTGCCAGGTATTTCAAGGCGGGGTATTGTTTCTTTAATATCCAAACTCCCATGGCCATGTTCGCCATAAGAGACCCAGCTCTGAATATCATGTGCAGCGGCATAGATATGTTAAAGTCAAACGCATAGTTGTTCGCTACGCTACTAGTCCAGAAAAACCCCACTAATAATAAATATTGTTTGAAGGGAATGTTTCGTTTAGCCGTACCGAATTTCCCAACGGTACAAAATCCTACTAAAGCTATGAAAACGAACTGGAGGAACGTCACTAAATTTCCCGCACCGGGGTCTTCTTTTACGACAAATTCGAGGAACACCACGTTGGAGCAACATCCAACGAAGACCATCCCAATGGCCAAAGCTGCCTTTAAATTCATTTTGGTGTCTGAAAAAAAGAAGAAAACATGATGAAAAAATGCAAAAAGTTATTCCGATACCGGGAATCGAACCCGAGCCTCCTGGGTGAGAGCCAGGTATCCTAGCCACTAGACCATATCGGATATGATCAAACTTACGAAAATTAACATCAGTTGAAACGCATAAGTATGACCTAACTAAAACAAAGGTCAATCTATAGTCAATAATATTCGCTTCAGATCAAAAAATGTAAGCATGATTAATGTTATAAATCAAAACGAGACTCCCGGAACAAAAGTAGAAACATTAATTACTCAACATCACGCACACATATGAAAGAAGACAACATCGGAACAAAATTTTAAGGTTATACGGAGTTATCTGTATTAACACTCATCTAAAACTCAAAGGAATCCCTAATTAACGTTAATATTGAGTAGATACTTACATTAGACTTCCAATTTGGCTTTAATTTGCTTGAATAAACACTAAAACACATTTAAATTGTCATTATTGACAATCAACACGTTTGACACCGCTGGCGGCCGGTGCGCTAGTGTGCGTGATAACACAACACGATTGTGTGGCCGTGGCCTCGAAACTGTCGCGCATGCGCCGTCGACTCGGTCGGTAAAACAGTCGCTGTATTATATGTTTACATAGATGTGTGTCTAGATGGCACTGTTTACTACTACTTAACAGGTGATAAGTAATATGAGGTGGTGTGGTAATGAAGAATAGTCACATAATAAAATGTAATGTATGAAATTAGATGATTGTCTGTGAATTAACAAAATAAAATAGGTTATTAATTGAAGAAAGAACTTATTTTAATACTTTGAGAAAGTTACATTTTGAGAGAGATATAGAGTTCTGAGATATCCGTATAGATATCGTTAGTATAATATGATCTTATTAAATAAGTAAATACTACAAAAATGTTAAAATGGTTTTATTTTAAAAGGTTTTTATTTACGTGGGTATGTAAAACGTTTCGTTCATAAGACCACTGTTCATAAAAAATAAGAGATATTAGGTACTTACATAAGTAAATAAAGACGATGTTATTTTTTTGAAACTACAGTGAAGTGAAGTGAGCTCCTAATTCCATTCATTGAAGTCAAATAAACGAAAATCTGACAGATATCTCGTATAAGATTTCAACGGTCCCACGAGCTGTATGTAGGTAATAATAATAATATTATAATTCGAGTTTTTAAATATTATCATTGATTCACATTCCATCTTGGGCCTCAGGGTAGGCAACCCATTCGAAATCTTATGGTTTCCTAATGGGGGATCATAGGATTTCGGTGTCCATGGGCCGCAGTGAGCTCTTACCATCAGGAAGGCTGTGCACTCGTTTGCCTATACCAATGATATATGTTAACCTTCTAATTAAATAAAACTGTTGTTTCACTTGTTTCAACTAACTTTTACTTGTATTCTCTCACAATTAATATTTTATCCAATGTTTTCCTATTCTTGACGTACAATAATCGCACAGAGCATATCCACCGCTTTTCCAAACGTCAACAACGCCAAGTCGCCGGTTGCCAGCTCCCCTCGACCTGTCACCGGCCGGTAGCGCCATCTATATCTTTGAACAGTGTATCTCTAACATTCTGCCATTCTGACTCATGTCTGTCCTCAGACAATGCAGCATATATGTGCATATTTAAAATATTTGAAAGATCAACCAGCCAGTTTAAGAAGTTACATTGCGTGTAGTCATATCTGTTTTGGAGAGTAGCTTTCTTTATAATTCCCTTTCCAAAATGTTTCGGCCATCCCTACATTCTAGAATGACCTCATTCTGCTGCTAGATCATTTACTCTCCCCTCTCACCGCGTGCCACAGCAGAGCCGCCAGCTCCGGGAATCTGCTGGGTTTTCAACTTGTCACACAGCCACCAGAGAACGCTCACTCCGGGAATCTGCTGTATCTATCTTGAGTACACACCACAGCCGCCAGAGAACGCTCGCTCCGGGAATCTGCTGGATTTTCCACTTGTCTCACAGCCGCCAGAGAACGCTCGCTCCGGGATTCTGCTGTATTTATCTTGTGTACACACCACAGCCGCCAGAGAACGCTCGCTCCGGGAATCTGCTGGGTTTCCCACATGTCTCACAGCCGCCAGAGAGCGCTCGCTCTGGGAATCTGCTGTGTACCTTAAACAAAAATAAAACTCAAGGCAGAATCACTCTTGAACTGGTTGAGCCCTACAAGCTACAACGAATTCCTTAGTTTGAAGGTTTACTATTTATTCATTAAAATGGATTGTATGTATGTATACATATTTATATTATGGGCATGACTCAAATATGGTTTAGTATTTTTCGAATAAAATTAAATAAAAATAATACAAATATTTTTTTAATTGGTTTTATTCAATATGTTGGTTATACATTCTCAGTGTCACTTGACGTATGTCAGACACTTATTTAATTTAATACTAAACGTTTTAAAACTTAAGTAAATTATTCTGTTCTTAGCATTTATTCTCTTTTCTTTAAAAAAACATAACAATATACTCCTTCTATAATTGAACAATTTTAACATTATTTTCCAATCGTAGAATCTTCACAAACTAAAATAGTTCTCTAACAAACATAACAAGTTTTACACCTACCTATAATAGTAATATTTTAATGAGGTAACTTCTTACTCGACTTTGGCACAAAATACTAAGGTTTTTCTTGTGTGAACAATTATTTTAAATAAGTTTATAGTTAGTATTATCATTATCACGGATCATTAAATTCTAATCAGAGTTCGAGTCCTCGCCATCCGACAATATATATTCTGGTAGGATATCTTTATCTAATTCTATATTTGAATTGGCAGTATTATCTGTTTCAGATGAGGTGAAACTGATCCAAGGTTTCATCTTATCAGATGCATATACATTGCAGTATTTCCTCTTTGAGTAGCCATCGATGCTACTCACTTCATACCTGTCTAATCCTAAAACTTTAGTGACTTTGTATGGTCCACTATAACGAGGTAGGAGCTTATTGCTTTCCCCTGGATTATTTAATTGCTTCTGGACAAGAACTAAATCGCCCTCCTTGTACAATTTTGCGACTCGTCTCTTCTCATTAAACCTCTTCTCCATTTCTGCCTGATTGCCTTCAATAGTTTCTGTAACTTCACTCCTTATTTGGTCTATCATCGATTCCTTTGACTGTGTACTGTCCAGGGCTACTTCATGCAAATGTCCTTCAGACAATTGAATGGTTCGTTTCCCAAATACCACTTCACTGGGAGTCTTACCTATTCCTTTATTCAAAGTATTGTTCAAACTCCATTGCACGGTATTGAGATGGGAGTCCCAATTTTGGTCACTTTCGTCGTGCATTAAAGCAACGAGAGAAGCCAATATTGAGCGGTTATACCGCTCGATTTGCCCATTGGCTCTTGGCATAGCAACAGCATTCTTAATGTGTTTGAACTCTAACTCCTGAGCAAATTGAGCAAATTCTGCTGATGTGAAGCTCGTTCCACGATCTGAAATGAGCAATTTGGGTGCACCGAAGATACCAAACACTTCTCGAAGAGCTGCAATAGACGTCTTGCTTTTGGTATTTCGAACCGCCTTTAGTATTATAAATTTACTATAGCCGTCAATAATGCCCAGTATGTAAGTGTTGCCAGTTTTACTCTTGATAAACGGTCCCAAATGGTCTATGTGGACACTATGAAATGGTACAGGTGTTTTCGGGATAGGATGTAAAAATCCTTCCTTTTTTCCCGTTGGCAATTTAGCGTATGCACATGGGATACACGCACGAACGTATTTCTTAACAAAGGACGTCATATGTGGAAACCAATAGGTTTGTTTGATTTTATCTAGAGTTTTTTCAATCCCCATATGTCCACACTCATCGTGCGACATATGACAGACCTTCCATCTTGCATCTTGAGGGACTACCCATTTCAAGGAGTCACTTATCCTTTTATAGACTTTCCCATCCTTTAATACATAGTTATTTCTAAGTTCTTTAGCTTCATTACAGGCACTATTAAGTATACATTTTATTAGCACCAACTGTGGGTCCGTATATTGTATATCGTCCAAATTTTTAGATTTCGTACTTATTTTCAGTACATTGTACGTCAAATTATTCGCATCATCACATATTCCCGGAGCCTCTACCGGGTTGCGGCTTAATGCATCAACGTGCATCATTTGCAATCCTGGTCGATATTCAATTGTAAAATTGAATTCTTGTGCTTGTAGCCACCACCTAGCGATTCTTGGGACGATATCGCGTTTAGTCCAGGTAAGACGCACTGCATTGCAGTCCGTTACTACTTTGAACTCTATCCCAATGAGGTAGTGACGGAACCTGTTAAGTGACATTACCACTGCCAACGTTTCAAGTTCAAATGAATGAAAATGTTGTTCCTCAGCAGTGGTTTGCCGACTGAAGTAAGCCACTGCTCGAAGCGGGGACTTCGAATCAGGGCGTTGCATCAACATACCTCCTATACCCAATTGGCTCGCGTCTGTATGCAATTCAGTTAGTAGAGACGGATCATAGATAGCTAGCACTGGTCGGGAGATTAGGATTTCTTTTATTGAAGCGAATGCCCTTTCCTGTTCTTCCTCCCAGCACCATTTCTCATTCGCTCTGGTTAATCGTGTCATAGGTTGTGCTAATTTAGCAAAACCAGGGACGAAACGCCGAAAGAAACTAGCCAGTCCAATAAACTGCCTCACCTCATGAACGTTCTGGGGCGTTTTGAACGATGCTACTGCTTCAATTTTCTTTTGTCCTGGCTTAACACCTTGCATCGAGATCTCGTAGCCTAAGTATTCAATACTTGTTTTGAAAAAATGGCATTTGCTTAAGTTAAGCGTCAGGTTTGCTTCTCGAAGTGCTTGAAGCACGCGAAGCAGTCTCGTTTTCCCTTCTTCAATAGTTTTTGAGGAGATGACAATATCATCCATATATGCCAGGACTCCAGGAATCTTAGCCGTATTTAAAACTTTATGAATTAGCCTCTGAAATACCGCGGGTGCGTTGCACAGTCCAAACGGCATTCTGTTATACTCAAAATGACCATCTGGTGTGATGAATGCCGTTACGTGTTTTGACTCTTCGGCAATGGGTATCTGGTGGTATCCTGAGGTCAAGTCAAGAGTCGTAAAGAAATTTTGACCACAGAGGCTATCAATTTGATCATCAATTCGTGGCATGGGGTACTTATCTTTATGAGTTTTCTTATTAAGAGCCCTATAGTCTATGCATAATCTTACCTCTCCATTTTTCTTTGGCACTACTATAATAGGGCTTGCGTATTCGGATTCTGACTCACGTATTACTCCGTTGGCACATAGATCTTCAATCATACTCTTAACTTTTTCCCTCTCATGGTTCGATAATCTATATGGTCTATATGTAACAGGAGTGTCGTCCTTCAGCTTTATGTGCAACTCTGTTAGGTTCGTTTTACCTAGTTCCGCAGTAGAAAATGCGAAAACGTCTCTATTTTCATTAAGCAATGTGCAAAGCTCTTCCTTTTGTTCAACTCGTAGATCCTGATCTGTGTTGATATCTTCCAGTCGTATTTTCTTGTCACCGCTGTCTATAATGCTGCAAACGTTTTTAATGACACCAAGTCCTTTAACATGATCCTCTGTCACTTCAAGTTGACTTAACATGAACTCTGGTATCATTAATCCTCTGGCTATAAGTTGACCCTTCCGCAATTTGATGATGGTTGTTGCCAATCCTAATATTACTATGTTTGCTACACCTTTATCAAACTTGTATACACCGGGCAAAATTATATATTCAGACTCGGGTTTCAAACATATCTCAGAATTAATATACAAACTAGCACAATCTACATCTTCCGCAGCTAGAACAGGTACAACAGTAGAGCCCCTAATCTCTACTGATTCTTTGACTTCGATTGGGATAGGCTTGTCCATTGCCTTGAACAACATCAACTCGTTATCAGTCTTATAAACTCTCACATTTGGTAGTTCCGTAAGGTTTTGTCCAATCAATATACTCGTTTCGTAAGGCAACATGGAATTAGGTACTGTATACGCGTCTATATTCTCTGTTATATTATCTACCTGAACTTGTATTTTCACACGAGTACTGGGTTTAATGAGGCTATTTCCAAACCCCTTGAGTATAGGCATTTCCTCATCGCCTACTATCTCCGCCGCAAGTTCTACCTGATCGCTTATCAGCGTACATTCACTGCCTAAATCTATGAAACCTTTGAGTTTTTGCGCATTGACCAAAATGTCTTTAATATACTTGTCGCACGGAACTGCAGTCGATTCTATCTTGTTAACATTTTTACTCGCGTTAGAGAATGCATGGGATTTGTCAGAAGTCAATGGGGTCGTCTCGCATTTCGAGGCATGATGACCTATTTTCTTGCACTTCACGCATCGCACTATTTCTTTTGGACAAACCTTCCAGTAGTGTCCTTTGTTGCCACAATTATGGCAAGTAACAGCATCAAGTCTTTTGCGCTCTTCCAAATTTTGCGGTCGCTTCTGGAAAACAGATTGATTGCGCTCCCTGAATCCTCCAATGTTTTTTTCAAAATTCTCTCTTTTTGTGGACACCTTTCTGAAGTATGTTAATACTTCTTCAGGTTGTTTGAAAGAAAACCCTTTTGCATTATTTCGCGTATTGTTATCATAAATACCATGCGTAAGGCAATCTACAGCTTTGCGTCCTGTTATTTCGCACCTATGAACAAGCCGCATTTTATCGAAATAGTATTCTTCGAGAAGCTCATTTCTTTTAGTTTTACGGGCTAACATGTCGGTGAGTAAATCAGCATAGTTTTCTTCGTCTGGAAATACTTCCAACAACTTTTCTTGCCATTGCTCCCAGGTATAGTCCACCGTTTGCAGGCCGTCGTGCCAAGACTTAGCTAAGCCCCTAAGTTTAGGTAAAGCATAATAAACGATTTGTTTCTGTGACCAACCATAAACATGAGCCAATTCGTTTATTTTGGAAAGCCAATCCTTCATTGTCTGAACGTTAGACTGAGGATCGAACTCTGGTATGACGTTTTGCGATCCACGAACGTCTGGTGACCTATTCCTCTTATCTATTGCCATGACCAGTTGTTTTAGAATTTTTGATTCAGGTTCACCGCTTTCCCTAGATTTATTTCTTGCTGAACGATGTTTACGTTTCTTTTTTCTTGCTCCTTGTTTAGACCGTGACGATCGCGTAGGTGCTGAACTCGAACTAGATGTACTCCTCCTGTTTTTACGACTCTTCGTTCTTTTATAGTCTACACTTGAAGATGAAGTGCTAGATGAACTGTCGGTACTTGGGCTTCGTTGTCTTTTTGCTTTTGCTTTTCGACGATCCTTCTTACTGACCAGTTCAGCCGTTAATGGAGGCGTTCGTGGCTCGGACATCGTTACTATTGTACCGGGAACAAAAATAAATCCCTTAGTTTTTTTTTTTTTTTTTTTTATAATTCCAACGAAATAGGAATGTACGTGAGACAGAAACTATTAGAATATTCTTATTTCATCGAACTTCATTAAAACTATCACACCATTGGACGGATGAAACTGGATTACTCATTACAATTTCAATTTCCATATTGTCTCGTTAACATTTTGGTGCCACTCAATCTGTCAAAGATTTGAAAAGTTAAACTAATGAACGAACTAACGTGAAACGAAACGAAAGTTATTAAGGGGCATAAAAAAAAAAAGTCTCTCTTTGTCTAACCTGATAACAAGAGATAAAGAAAAAAAAAAAACGACCTTCGGGCTCAAATCTACAAGCAAATTTTCTTTTTTTTTTTTTTTTTTAAGCTGGCATTACTCACTCCAGATTTACATCGGTACTTATTACCTCCATGGTGAATGTTGTATATGTAAAGCTTCCTTTTAGTCAAGAGTTCAACTGCATTTGATAATAGCATGGTGTTTTAGTAGCCTTAAATTGCTTATTTATTACAAATAACACAAAAGAATATATATACTTCATATAAATAATAAGTACATAGATACAAGGAACTAAATACGGTCATCGTATTAGATTTTACGAACTCTGTAAGAAACTGGTAAGTGTATGTAAGAAACTGTCTGAGTTCTGCCTTTCTTTCGCTAGGACATGATATTTTTCTATCACTTACTGCATCTAATTCAAAAAGAATAATTTTCTAGATGTACAGTTTACAAGTACATTCTCGTCAACAAACTTAACTCACCTATATTTCGATGAATCTGGCAGGCTTAATTCGGTCCACTTCTGAAATGTTAACCTTCTAATTAAATAAAACTGTTGTTTCACTTGTTTCAACTAACTTTTACTTGTATTCTCTCACAATTAATATTTTATCCAATGTTTTCCTATTCTTGACGTACAATAATCGCACAGAGCATATCCACCGCTTTTCCAAACGTCAACAACGCCAAGTCGCCGGTTGCCAGCTCCCCTCGACCTGTCACCGGCCGGTAGCGCCATCTATATCTTTGAACAGTGTATCTCTAACATATATAAAAAAAAACGATAAAATACTTTCAATAGTTACGAAGTAAGTACATAAACTATCTTTGGAACTATCCCACTGCAACATTATATCCGACCTTGCACGAATACTTTCACGAAACACTATTGGAATAAGCGCTCTAATAAAAATACAATATCTAAAGGATCAATTGTAATCCTGACAAATCATCTTTTTAACATACCAACTTATCTCTGCGAGTGGTCAAACTTGGAACTAAGTCGACTCCATACTATTCTCTATGACTTGAGTAAAAACAGCGCCGCGTTGAGATGAAAAGTTAAGTTGGTTTCTGGAATGTTCTATTCTTCTCCGATAGGTTTTTAGGGTTAGGCTCAATATATACCTTGTTGTAATAGCAATAAAATCTACAATAAAACTTGTGTAACGGCTTTTTCATGAGAACAGTTAACAATAAAGTGGACGGTCATGGTAATTTCTAGATACAAGTAAAGGTCAGATAATACCTACTCATCTTCAATTATTATGTTTTGAGCAAGTCTTGTTTTTTGACGTGATAACGTCTTATAAATCGATGAACGCCGGCTGCACGCACGAAAACACATGACACAATAGTAACGTTGTAGCGTTACGTGACGTTATTACGTATATGATTACCGCCCGTAAACCGACTTTATAGACAACCAATTTTTTTTAATGCATAAAAAGGAGGGGAGTGTTCATTTGATTTTTTGCCATAAGAAAGCCACAGGATAATTAGCCTGGAACCATTAACGTTACATCTATACCTTATCACAAAAACTATCTTGCCCACGACCTCGTTCGTTCCGAATTTCATACAAACTTTCAACTCCCTCTTTACAAGCTTGGGGGTAGAATTTCCAAAACCCCTCACTGATATCGATTGAGAAAGTATCATATTAACCACACTATCACCGGGACTTAATCGCGTAAAAACTATTTATATTTTACCTCGACGTTTCGGCCGCGATGCAACGGATTTAACGGTCGTAGTCTTCTCGTGACCACGGCCGTTGCATCGCGGCCGAAACGTCGAGGCAAAATATAAATAGTTTTTTCTCAAACATGCAATGAAATATTGATATTATGTTCTTCTTATTAGCCTGGGAAGTATCACGTTTCAGGCGCGGCTAGACAAATTGGTCTATAATGAAATTTCATACAAACGTTGCAGGCCTAGGCCGGCAACTCACTTTTTTTAATTTCCATTTGATATATTTGTGACACAGAATCTTGGCATTCCGCCATTTAAAAAAGCTACAAGCAATATTTACTCTATGGTTCGCTATGACATTCTGCCAATACAGCTTTAAAAACATGAACCATATTTGCTACATAGGTAGCGTAGTTTTATTTATGTAAAAAAAAAATATATATATTATATATTAAATATTATTTCATTTATTTATTTCCTTGCATGTTTGAGAAAAGCACTATACATACATCGGCGGAGAACGGAAGTTGTCGGCCTCGTAACTATCCGGCCTCACTTCGTTCGGCCGTATATAATACTCGGCCTGCGACTTCCTCCTTCCCGGCCTCTGTAGTAATGTACTATTACGCGATTAAGTCCCGGTTATAGTGTGGTTAATATGAGTGTCTATCGCGAAAGTTTGAGACAATGAGAAAGTATCGATTGCAAAAATCATACGTTTAGGATTAGCGATTTATTTAGACTATGTCTTGATCTATCGATTTAAAAACTACGGGACCCTAAAAAAGCCGTGGTAGCCTAGTGGCTGACCTACCGCCTTCCATGATGAAGATCGGGGGTTTGAATCCGGCTCGCACCTCTTAGTTTACTTTATATGTGCAAAATTCAATTTGAATTCACTACACTAGCGTTTCTTTTAAGGAAAACATCGTGAACAAACCTGCACGCTACTGTGAGGTCATTCAAGTGCGTGTGTGAAGTCCCCAATCCGCATTGGACTCGCGTGGGGACAATAGCCCAAACCTTCTCGTGATGAGAGGAGGCCTATAGGGAAATAGGCTGTTGTGGTGGTGGTAATGGTTGCCCACCCCTACGGGAAAAAGGCGTGGTTTTATGTTTATATGTAAATTATGTAAGTCATTATCTCCTTATTTATTCAACTTCTTCTTTTCCTTAGACAATCTCTAATCAGGTTAAATGTAAATAGGGCTCAGAATCGCGCGCACCATTACACCCTGTTACATCCAAGCTAATTCAATTATTCTGGCCGAGCGCGTCCGACTAACGACCTTATTGCACCTAGGTGTTATTAAATTCTATCACCTATGAGGAAAACCGTTTTATAAACCATTTTCGCGTGAAAAAAGTAACATTTAAGTATAATGAAACGGTTCATATTCAATTCATACCAATATTATACATGAAAAGTAACTCTGTCTGTCTGTCTATGTGTCTGTTACCTAATCACGCTTAAACCAGACATGAAATTTTTCATGTAGATGGTTAGCGTAATTTGTTTTCATCTAAATCGGTCCGGTCGTTTAAGCGTGAAGAGGTTTATCACTACACAAAATACGTTCATAGTTACAAGCCCCTAAGAATACGTTTCATATTCCTTACTGCCTACAAAATAGGAAAAACAACCTTACTACACACAAAACAAACTAAAAATTGGAACAACGTTGACATCACAGGATGCTCAAAAACCAGTCGAGCACCACTTGAGTGTTTTTCTGTTCATTAACTGCGTCTCCGAAGTAACGATTTCCTTAATACAAAGAAAGAAAAGAATAATGGAAAAACGCTTTCCCTTTTTTCCGTTGACGAAAGGGCAAGAAAAATATTTGTACACTTCGACGGCCAGTAACAAAATATCGCATAAAAGCAATCCATACTAAGCCTTATTTATCAAAGATCTTAGTTTCATTTTACGATGAGGACTTTTTAGGTTCTTTATTTCCAGTTTCAATATAATTCACTGGGGCTATATTCGAAGTCTTAAAATGGGTATATCTCCCTGTTTCCTATGGGATCGCTCACGCGTCGCGTGAACTTTAAGTAGCTAGATTTAAAGTTCAACTTGACGCGTGAGCGATCCTATAGGGAACAGGGAGACTTCGAATATGGCCCCTGGATTAGCTTGATTTATTGCTGTATTCGGATGTATCAAAGCGTGTTCACGTAAAAGAACCATCTTTTGAATTTAGAAATAAGCAAGTTTTTCGATCGCTTCCCTAGAACGCCGCGTTTACGGTGCATGATTGATTAGAAGCGTTTACGAAGTAAGCCATGTAGCACTTACCATGAGTTTATAGTGACCGTACTCGCTAGCGACTACGTAAACGATTTGTATGAAGAATTTTAGTTCAACGAGTGACCGCCAGGGGCGCTGTACTATTCTTCATACAAATCGTTTACGTAGTATTGCTAATGTACGTAGCCTAGTTTGAAGATCTTTTCATACCCATACTCGTTCTACAATAAATAAGCTTATTCATGTTAACAATTTGGATAAGGTTAGAACTATTATTGTTTTGAAGTAGATTACCTAGTGATTTAGATTAGTAGTAATAGTAATACGTTTAAGTATTTTTGTACGCCTATGAATAGGCAACTGTTGAAACAGATATGTAAGGTACACAGTTATACAATAAATGTTTCTGGTTCTGATTCCTACTTGGATTTTTAGAGTTCCGAACCTTCAAAAGAATAAGTTTTTTCAAAAATTTAATTTTTGGGACACGCTTTTATTGCTGACTATACTTTTCTTTGTAAATCCTTCAAAACGAATCAAACGAGCCGAAATTCGATGGGCTTATGTGGTTTTATTACGGAGTTCCTATGACCACCTTCCAGCTCCATCATCAGATCAGCTCCACGTCATCATAATATTGCATTGTCACGCAATTTACATATTCGTGCAAAATTTCAGCTCAATCGGAAATCGGAAAGTAGGTCAAATTTAACTTGCAAGATTCCATTACATACTCGTAGTTACATACAGTAGCAATGCCATGAGTTTACAGTGACCGTACTCGCTAGCGACTACGTAAACGATTTGTATGAAGAATAGTACAGCGCCCCTGGCGGTCACTCGTTGAACTAAAATTCTTCATACAAATCGTTTACGTAGTCGCTAGCGAGTACGGTCACTGTAAACTCATGGTAGTGCTACATGTCGGCCTAATAAAAGCGTGTTAAAAAACGGAACTATTAAAGAATAAGACCCACATTCTACCTGATGGTAAGCGGTCACTGCGGCCCATGGACACCGAAATCTTAAGATTTCTCATTAAGAAACCATAAGATCTCGAATGCGTTGCCTTCCCTCAGGCCTAAGATGGAATGCCTCTGTGCCAGTAATTTCAGCGGCTGCCTTACCTACCGGAACACAACAGTGTGAGCACTGCTATTTGGCGGCAGGCCGTTCCTATACCCAGCTCAGCCATCACTGTCACTCGTGCAACGAGTAAAAGAGAAAGCGCTACGCACAGAACGCCCTATTTAGTTAGTATTAATTTCTATAAAAATATGGCATTTACAAAGCTGTCAATGTATGCATATAATATGGATATTTTTTCTGTTATTTTTAGTTTTACACTGTTTGATATAATAAACTGGAGTAAAGTAGGATTAAAGGTCCGAGTTAGTGGTTATTTTGGAATTAAATTGTATCAAGCGAAGTTTCATGAAACGTGTAATGAAAGCTGTCAATGTAAGGATAATATAATCAAATATAGCATATCCTTTTTTTCATATTTTTTACTTTTATCATTTCTTAGAAAAGTATGATCTTACATGAGCAATTTGACGATGCTGGGTCAGGGAACGGCCTTAAGACGGTGGTGCCAACCCGGACGGACCTAGCACCAGGTCCTACCACAACAGCAACATCGAGTATATAAAGTCCGTAAATAAACTTTAGTTTAGTTGGTACACGTAGGTAGAGATCTTCTACTATCTAAAGTCCCGCGCCTTCACATTTCAAAACGCTTCATTTTTTTTATTATTATTTAAAAAGCACCACCAACACTCTCAACGCATAGTTGATGGCTGTCTCAGCTCGCACACATGTGTTGAGAGTGTTGGTGGTGCTTTTTAAATACATTGGTATAAAAAAAAATGAAATTTTGTCAATTTGAGAATTAAAATTGGACGGTGATAAATAATAAATTGAAGCTACGCTTTCTATTGGCGTAACAAAGTTTTAACGGGCTAATCAGACAATTGCAGTAATCTGTTTACGATAATAACTATCGTGGACATTAAAATGAAACGTTTGTCATAATAACAGACAATGTGGCGTGAGGTTCGTGATGCGAATACACTCGATATGGAAACTAATCGGAACGACGTCTAATTTGCCGTTTGTTCGTGAAACAGGGCTAAAATAGTGATGTTATTTGTTTACTAAAATATTCGTATACTATACTTCGTCCGCGTGACATTCGCTAATAACGTTCCCGCGAGAACCATGCATTTTTCCGGGATGAAAAGTAGCCTATATATTAGCCACTCGCCTTACCATCGTTTGTTTCATCCCGAGATGGAGAGTGAATCATTGGCCCGCGTAGTAGTACACACACATTTACAAGCGTACAGACGTACTTGCACGCACGCACACAGACGTCATCGCACGCAAACATTGACACTTCATTCGGATAGTGTTCGAAATCGTGCTTTTATAGACCGTGTCCGCCCTGTGCTGTGAATCTTGTGATGGAAACTGGCGATTACATGTTATTTACAGAAATGTGACGGTTTTAGAAATTCGTTCAATTCTTTTCTCAAACATGCAATGAAATTTTGATATTATGTTCTTCTTATTAGC
>OZ020279.1:2636700-2726406 GCA_963971205.1 Aethes cnicana | reverse complement strand
ATAGACATAAATAATACTTCGTATGGACCCGGCCTAACGTAGATACATGTCCTGTTTCCCCACTTCATTGGTGTCCAATCCAAAGTTAAACTAATATCGTGACACTAAAGCTGGGTCACATTTTATCAACAACGAGACGAGTTTTTAGATACTGAGAAACAGTTTCGAAAAAAGTTTTTTTAAAAACGCTTATTGTCACGCACGCTCGGTGACAGAACTTTGGATTGGACACCGTGGAAGTGGAGACATATTACGTGTACGTTAGACCGGGTCTATATTATTTACGTCTATGGTAATAGAACATTACAGACCTAGGGTGGTGAATTCGTAAATGTCCCAGATCGCAGGTTTCTGTGGCCCGAACCGAAGGTGAGGGCCATAAATGTGCGATCTGGGGCTTTACGAATTACCGCCCGTGGTTTGTCAAAAGTTTTACATATTGCCTTGGCCAAGAAGTGAGATTTTTCTCTCCGCGTAGCGGGCAGAAAATCCCACTTTACGGCCAAGGATGATGTAAATAAAATTATGTATGCATATGTACATAATTAGGCCTTAAAACACTCGTGCGATATTATTGTAAATGTGTTCTAAGGACTTTTATTACGTAGCAGTTACATAAACTACCAATCCAGCGCGATCGTAATCTAAGATTCTCCATTATGATCCAGTTGCATAAAATACTATTAAAACACCGACGAAACTCTAGCTCTAGTGGGCCTAGCATGCCTGGCCTTTATAAATAAGGCGCGGCCGAGGCGTTTATCTTGCTTTACGGGTTACTCACGGGCTATTTTTGCGTTATCACCGACAATCTTGCGCTCGGATGAGATTGTTAATACATTTAACGTTTGTTTTAACGTTTGCAGAATAATGGTTTGACCTGACCGCCTCTCTTGGATGGGTGTTTGAATCCTCGGCTCGAGCTTAAGTATTTCTGCGAATTCATTTTACTTTTTTGCCAGCGACTCTGCCCGTGTGGAATTCGGTTATCGCATTCCCGCGGGAACTACGGGTTTTCCCGAAGAGTGAAGAGGTAACAGACAGACAGACAGACAGAAAGACAGACAGACAGAGTTACTTTCGCATTTATCATATTAATAATATGGATAACTAGCTTTTCCCCGCAACTTCGTATGCGCAGAAATATTAAAAAGTAAAATCTCGATTTTTCCCGTTCCCGTGGGAATTTCGCAAAATCCTTTCTTTGCGGCTGCCAACGTCATAACATCTACCTGCATGCCAAATTTCAGCCCGATCCGTCCAGTGGTTTGGGCTGTGCGTTGATAGATCACGATGTCAGTCACCTTACTCACTTAGCATTTCGGTGAAGGAAAATGTCGCGAAGCGTGTTTCGGGAATAATTTCTCGTGCATGCGTAGAACTGGGCATGGGAACAAAGCTCAAACCATCTCGAGATGAGGGTCTATGCCCAGCGGTGGGACAACGTAAATATAAATGATTTTTTTGAGGGTAAGCGCAGAAAAAAAAGTTTTTCAAACTATATGTGAAAATTGCAGGTAGCAGAGGTAATCTTGTGTAAAGTTTTATTTATATCAGTGGTGGTATAGGCAAACGAGCGCACAGCCCACCTGATGGTAGGTGGGCACTGCGGCCCATGGACACCGAAATCCTACTACTACTACAGCCTATTTGCGTCCCACTGCTGTGCACAGGCCTCCTCTCATCACGAGAGGGTTTGGCTATACTACACGCAGGCCCAGTGCGGATTGGGGACTTCAAACCGACCGAAATCCTATGACCCCCCATTAAGAAACCATAAGATCTCGAATGCGTTGCCTACCCTGAGGCCTAATATGGAATGCCTCTGTGCCAGAAATTTCACCGGCTGCCAAGATTGAGCGAGGAGTCTATAAAATGTATTTTTTAGTATGAAATAAAGAGATTTGAAATTGAATAGATTGATTGAGGGGGTTGCCCGGCTAAGAGAACTCTTTAATAGGTATAAGATGCCTACGGGTAGCTGTTGGTGCCCCTAACAAAATGGAGCGACGACCAGGGGCTATCTTCGAAGTCTTTAAATTGAGATCTCCCTATTCCCTAAAGGATCGCTCACGCGTCGCGTGAACTTTAAGCAACTAAATTTAAAGTTTAACTTGACACGTGACCGAGTCTTAAATAGGGATTTAAGACTTCAACTATAATCCCTGGTGAATATCGCGGGAGCACGGCAGATACGAATAGCACGTCTAAATGGCGACTTTGGGCACAGAATAAGTACTACATACAGAATGGCCACGGAATCAACCGCCTGAATCTAGCCGTCGCGCAACTCGCGCCCAACTCGCCCATACCGTCATTTGTTTCATCCGGAGATGGAGAGTGAATCGTTGGCACGCGTACTGGTTTGACACTTCATTCGAATTGTGTTCGAAAACGAGCTTTTCTAGGCCGTGTCCGCCGTGTGCCTTGGGGAAGGTCTGGTCTATATCGAGCAGTAGACGTATTTCAGCTGCCAAGTTGACATTAGGATAAGTGACGTCAGCTGTCACATTAAATTTGATCTGTGTTCGCGCCTGAATCATGGTTCTAACTGTAGGTAATGCCCCGTTAATCGGCTGATTAACAGTAGCAGCTAAATTACCTAGTATTAACGGATCGATGGTTCCATTACAGTCAATCGTGTAATGGCATTCGTTCTGATTGAAACGGCTTAGTTGATTACCGTCGAAGGTTTAACATAACAATGGGTTTCTATTATTAGTTACGATGTACTTGTTATTGCCTTTCCAATTTTCGATTCTGTATTACTAAAGGTGTCAAATATTACCACCACCATAACAGCCCATTTTCGGTCCACTCCTGAACACAGGCATCACGAAAGGGTCTAGGGTACAAGGAGTATGTCTAAGTGCCCACTACTACTACAGCCTATTTGCGTCCCACTGCTGGGCACAGGCCTCCTCTCATCACGAGAGGGTTTGGGCTATAGTCCCCACGCGGGCCCAGTGCGGATTGGGGACTACACACACATATTTGAATTACTTCGCAGATGCGTGCAGGTTTCCTCACGATGTTTTCCTTCACCGAAAAGCTCAGTGGTAAATTCAAATTGAATTTCGCACATAAGTATACTTAGAGGTGCGAGCCGGAATCGAACCGCCGACCCTCTGCATGAGAGGCGGTAGGTCGAACCACTAGGCCACCACGGCTTCTTCTAAGTGCCCACGTATGGTCCATATTCATCATCATCATCATCATCATTTCAGCCAAAAGACGTCCACTGCTGGACATAGGCCTCCCCTAAAGCTCGCCACTCAGACCGGTTCTGTGCTACTAGCTTCCACCGGTTTCCCGCGACCTTCACGAGGTCGTCGCTCCATCTTGTTGGAGGCCTACCGACAGCTCGTCTCCCGGTTCGCGGGCGCCACTCGAGGACTTTCCGGCCCCATCGGCCATCAGTCCTGCGAGCAATGTGCCCCGCCCACTGCCACTTAAGGTTCGCAATACTTCGGGCTATGTCGGTGACCCTAGTTCTACTGCGGATATCCTCATTTCTGATTCTATCACGCAGATAAACCCCGAGCATAGCCCTCTCCATTGTCCTCTGAGTCATTGGTCCATATTATCAATAGGTACCAAATAGCATCCATACAGCATCATAATTCGTTGAGTATATAACTAGTGCCTGTCTTCTTCTATTTAAGAGCCGTGCTCTTGTCGGTGGAGTAACCGCCATGTCTCTCGCTCCTGTGTCCGTCTTTTTAGGTCGTAATAAGACGGGACATTTGCTCTTTCCTTCAGCTGGTCAAAGTAGGTTAAGCGTGGTCTACCTCTTCCCCTTCTTCCTTCCATTTTACCTTCCATTATAACGTTCAAAAAAGAACTGGAAGACTGATATATAACTTTGATGGTTTTAGAATGTACTCGTATAGGCTTTATTATTTTCCTCTTTTGTTTTTTTCTATCAACTTTTTGATTTGCTAAATATAGCATGAGGCCACACGTACGAATAATCAAGTAATCAGTAATATAGTGATACCATCAAATACTATCACAATTTCGTTATCTAATCAACTCATACTGTACACATTATAATATGAATACAATGTAGTCAGAACTTTATTCAGAGAATTACATTCCGTCTTTGTCTATGAACGTAAGTTTAAACTTGAAAGAAAAAGACAGAACATAGTAAATCTTTCAGTCAATGATAGCGTATTGATTCAATGAAATTGGTCTTTACTTTCATTCCGATAGAGATTAAATTGAGTCACTAATTTATCAAAATTTAACACATGGATTCGCTAGAACTTTTTTTTTAAATTGCAATAAAGATTAAAATGACTTATGTACTTAATGCTATTGAGAATTGCTTTGTGTAGGGTAGTTACCACCCCACCCGATCACATTGTTTGTTTACTCTACAATTTTTTGAAAGTATTTTTGGAAATAATCGTAAAGATCTTACCATATTACACTCGTACATTTTACACTATTTGAATTTTCTCAATGTAATGTCATTTTCGTTCACAATAAAACACAACACTTTGAACTTAATATTAATACTACACTACTTCACTAAACATAAAACAATATTAATTTCACTGTAACTGAAAAATAACTATCCAAGAAAACGTCATAACAACATGATTACATATCAAAACTGTACCATCTTCTATTGTGGTTGTTATCACTGATAAGAAAACCAATTAACACCGAACTCTGTACGATCTGAAAATCGACCTTGACACTTGGTAATAAGGTCTTTATCGGGCTCGGGCAAATTGGTGGGAGCTCTAATTACACTATGAAATTTAATTCAGTGAATCGGAACGCGTGTTTAGGAGCGAAATGAACTATGTAACATCGAAACACATTGCAATTTGAATTGAAACCAATGAGAATAGAGCTGATACTGAAGGGGATGTTAATAACGATTTATAATTTTAAGGACGAGCATTTTTGTTTGAGGTTTGTTTTATAACACAGAGATTTAATTTTACGGTAAAAATGTTTGCAAAAGGAAATACTTATCACGTGAGAACAATGAGATAATTTAATAATGATATTCTTCCAATCTCGTAAAGTTGAAAATTAGCTCAAAAAAGAAATATACTATCAACTAAATGTATTTATTAACTAATTCGCGGTATAACTTGCGTAGGTCCTAATTTCGTACACATAAAAAAAATGCTTTTGTTTGACATAAGTATTATGCTGGTGAAAGAATTTATGAAATGGTTTTTCACCTGTAGCTTATACGTGAAAGAGTCGATCATACCACCAAAATGAATGACCAATTATTACAAAACATTTCTTTATTTACAAAACTTACCGCAGATCCAGTATAAACCGGTCGCTAATTAAAACGAAACGAATCCAAATTAAAAATGGCCGCCGTAAAACAAATCCGTCACAATTCAACGGGGTCGGATCGGAATTAAATTTCTGTATGAGCTGGGCATTTCAATTTTTGCCTGTGGCGTGCCAGCGCGCGTGACTGGGCGAATAGGGTGACCATAGGAAAGTCCGGGATTACGAGACCAGATCTCTTGTGTCCTGAATTTTGTCCCGTGAATTTTAGGCTTTACTATCCATACTAATTATAAATGCGAAATAGCTCTGTCTGTCTGTTAGCTCTTCACTCTTCAACCGCTAGACCGACTTGGATGAAATTTGGTATGGAGATAGAGTCCCGGGAAAGGAGGGTTCTTTTTATTGTGGAAAAACGTAAAGTTCCGCGCAGGCAAAAGCTGGTTAATATTAATATACTCGTACTAAGTATTGAACTGATTTGAAATTTGGCACGGATATAAACGTTGGGAATATCAGATGGACTACTTTATTATGCCAATTTTCCAACTGAATTGGGATATCCATAGGTGATACCGCATCGAAATTATAATTACAAATTCGCTCGAAGGACAACTTGTGAAAATGGGGTATTTTACCAATCGGAAACGGAGAGCTGTGTGAGTGTGGATATCCACTACTCCACTACTACTACTACTCTAGACTACCCCGCATATGACGCAGTACCAACGATGTCCAGTGGAATGCACAATAAAAGACCTTGTTAAGGCGACTCCCCAAGGGATAGCAGTAGCGATATTTTGGCAGAAACAATCTTAGTTAAGTTTGATCACTTCACAGAAGAAGAAGAAGAAGATTACAAATTGATGTAAGAGTGTGCTTCTAGTCTTATAATAACTCTAAAGACATTATTTATTTATTTATTTATTTAAACTTTATTGCACATTAGTAAAACTAATACAAAAGGTGAACTTAATGCCATAAGGCATTCTCTACCAGTTAAACCTTTGGACATAATGGAAAATGTTGTGGCGGTGCAATAGAGGCTACTTACAAGTAGCCACACTGTAAAAATATAACATATAGAAGCAAATTAAATAAAAATAAATAAACTACACACATAATATATAGTATAAATATACATAAATATAAGTAAATACATAAACACACATACATATAACATATAATAAGAATGATGACAAACGAAAAAAGCGACAAGTAATAAAAGAGTAGGTGTTCAGTTCTGATTCGATAGAAATAAACGAACATGCTTTTTGAATACAAACAGGCTCGGAGCTTGCCTAATCCTGAGAGGAAGATCGTTCCAAAGACGAGCCGCCCGAAGAGAGAAAGAATTAGAAACAAAACCAGTACGGTGTAAAGGAATAGACAGGGTAAGGTTTTCGGCAGAACGCAACTGACGAATGTGGGTAGACCCCAGAAACGTGAAAAATGATTTGAGATAATTAGGAGAACGAGGGTCATACAGAATATTATACAAACAACAAAGCACTCTAGTACTACGACGTATCCGAATGGGGAGCCACCCAAGCTGACATTCAACTTAATGAAAAAAAAATCATAACTTTGAAGTCCTCTGCATCTTTTCAGCGATACTCATTAAAAATTCAATTTTATATTGTTAAAGAATTTTAAAAATGTTCCAAATTAATAACGACTTTTGACCCGTTCATGTAGAGGTACAAACATTATATCTAACATCAAAGCATTTTAAAACTTTTCCAATAATAAAACGGCTCAAGTTCCCGGAATTCCTGAAACGCCGGCTTTTCTACGGGACTTTTCCGAATTCCCGAGCAGCGTGTGGTCACCGCTCGCTTCAGACGGTAATATACGGGACGATATAAAGACTTAAATTTAATTTTAATTGGATCTGGTCTGAAGTATTCAATCGATAAATTCGAAATATAATGATAATAGCAAATCATCGATTCTAAAAAAATATTTCCACGTTTAATTCTATTATAAGTGATATATTATAAGGATTCACAATCAGCAGAAGAAAAATGGCCCGTCAAAACGGGTGCCCGAACAACGCGCTCAGTAAATTTGACACTTAAGTCTCATTATGTTAGGTTTACTTTTGTATAAAACATTTATCTTGACACATATTATAAAGAGGCGTTATTAGCATATTGGAACGTATTGTCTAATGTCAGTTTGCTCCATATATTTTGACATATTCTGTAAGGCACTGTTCGTCCATATGTTAGTATAGGTCAATGGTTGAGATTGGTTTTTGAGAGTTAAAATATCCGTATGTAAATTTTCCTTCTGATATTTTTAGAGATCTTTCATATATTATCTTATGCATGTTTCGGTCAATTTTCTACTTAGCATCGCGTATACGCCTGGGATACAAACTCGTGTGTCCACAGACTAAGACGGCGTGGGCGATGCACTCCGTGCAACGAATTCGGCCGCCCCCAAACTATCCGTTCAAAATCCTATTTATATTCTAACTGTCTGTGCTAGAACTGTTAATCTTTTCACCTTTATTGTTAGAATCCAGTGAATTAAGATCGTATAAGAATTTGCGTTTCGTAGAAAATGAAGACTTAAATGTTTTAGTGTAGCTTGCATTTAAAATGAATCGTCATATTTATTTATATATATTTAAGTATATGTGCCTTATTGTATATAAGTAGGTTTGTGTAGTGTATCTATATACCTATTTATTGTGTCTTGTTTTGTTTTTATTGTATAAGTAGGTATGTTTTCTTTAGTGTACTGTATAACGGCTTTTTTTGCACCGCTACAACAATTTCTGATTTTCTGAATTTCTGAATTTCTGGTTTAACTGGTAGAGAAAGCCTTATTGATTTCGCCTTTTGTATTAGTTTTTTTACAAATGTGCAATAAAGTTTAAATAAATAAATAAAAATATTTTACAGTATCTTTGATGTTTCATTCTCATAACATTTTAGTTCCATTATTGAAAATGCTTATGGTTATGGAGCTAGATGTTTTTTAGGGTGCCGAAGTCCACAAGGAACCCTTATAGTTTCGCCATGTCCGTCCGTCCGTCTGTCCGCACTATTGCTCGGAGATGCTTAGTTCTAGAAAGCTGTAATTTGGCATGAATATACATATTAGTTACGCGGACAAAGTGCTACAATAAAATTTTGAAATATATTTTTTATAGGTAAAGTGGGGATGTAATTTTTTTTTCTTGCGTACCCCATAGTGCGGCATATCGTTGAATAGGTCTTAAAAAAATATTGTAGGTTTGTTAAAACCATTTTTTGATTAAGTGATTCGTTTGTGAAATATTAAGCTTTAAAGTGCTATTTTTTGTTAGAGTCACGTGTCCCCCGCCCCCCTGCCAGCTAAATGGTGGTATTTGGATGGCTGAAAAAAATCACGATTATGGCATATATAACGTAGTTGAAAGGAAAACTATCACAGCTAAGTAGGCTGTACAAACTTACGAGCCATAGTCGATCAACTTATGAAATGATTAAAAAACCAATGTTTTTTGTCGAGCGGCAGGGGCGTCGGGCGGGCACGTCATACCACAGGCTAGCTAGATGCTAATAAGTCTTAGAAAGATACTGTGGACATCGTCAACTTCGGAACCCTATCTTTGCGCGTCGTCCGACACGCACTTGGCTGGTTTTTTTTTTGTAAAAAGAAATCTTTTCACCTTACATAAATTTTATTACTTTATATCTTCTCCCAAGTCGTTTTAAGAGACTGCTACTACAGATTTTAAATTCATTCTGGGCCTTTTTTTAGAGAACAGTAAGTAAATCCTGTAAAACGTCCGAAGCAAATATGTATTTAACATCAATAAACACTAAAACGTTACCCGAAATTTGACCGCCTAAAACAAACGGTACAAAAAATGCAAATGCGGGAAACGATTAATTACGCCTTTGTAAGAAAAATCGGTATACCGGTACACCGGCGGAAAACCGGTACTAATTGTCGACAGAGCTATTTGCTTAAGCTGACATTTGTTTAGGCTTCGAGGGTAACGCTTTTTAAAAGATTACGAAAAAACCGTTTTAAATCGTCTTTTTTGTGAACCGCGGATTTACGGTATTTAATTTGGTATTTTTATATAAAATCCTTCATTTCCATGCTTGGTTATTTGAAAGTGGAACAAAGAATAAAGTTCTTTTGATTCAGATGTTTAAGGCTTCGTATCCTTGTGGTGAAGGACGTGGATGAAACCATAAGGTATGTTATAAATAGTAATCTATATTTCCATATTATGCATATTCGAATTCAAATTCAATCATTTATTTAGCAAATTGGCAACGTAGGGGCACTTTTACACGTCAAAAATAGTTATTTGTTATGCAAGGCTACAAAGTTGTTGTTTGCTGTGAGTGCGTGATTGAGACCCGAGTGAACGAAGGATTCTAGGGTTGAACCACGAGCGAAGCGAGTGGTTCAAATATAGAATCCTGAGTGTAACGAGGGTTTCAAGGCACGAGACCGCGAACGACTTTGCTGCTGAGCGAAACACAAAATTTTTCACCTCACGCGCGATTTTTCGGGAAGAAGACTTCGGCGTCACGTACAGTTTGTGCTAACTCTGGATGAGTTAAATTCGTATCGTCATCGCTAGAATCGCTCATATTTTCTTTATTACTTCGTATAGGTATTCTAAATTACAAAACCAGCAATCTAAAACTTTTTCTTTAATTATTTTTTTTCATGTTTTTTTTTCCGGAGGTTGCGTTCCAAATCACTCTTACTCGTACTTCAAGATTCAATTATTCATTGAATACAGTTAAAATATACACATATTTAAGAAATTTGTGATAAAACATAGTGAAATAATGAAATACATCTGAAACGGTGTATTATTAATATAATTTTATTAATGATGATATTAAGGCCAGGTCAAAAGTACTTTAAACCGACGAGCATGTATGCGGAACGGGATGAAAGTTGAAGAAGCGAGAGAAGTATGCAAGAGTCGTAGCAAATGGAAAGAAGTGGTCTCTGCCTACCCCTATGGGAAAAAGGCGTGATATTATGTATGTATGTATGATATTAAGTAAATTGAACCTTTATTTTAATAAAACTCTCACGACGAATTGCGTTTCAGAACGTATCGTTGTTTTTTATTGTGACAATGGCGTCATGCGTCGTTCGAATTTCAAAAACACTTTCCACGCTAGCGGATAAAAACAACTTTTGCGCTCGGATATCAAGCTGCAAAACGACCACTTTCTAGCCAGTGAGGTGAAAAAGAATTTACCAGCGCTTCCTAGACCCATTGCTTGAGAAGAAGCGCAGCAACAAACTCAAGCAGAAGGCCTTTTTTCAAAATTTAAATTACATGTATAAAATATACATATAGGTACGTACTAAAATTACATTGAAGGGTTGTATAGTCCCTTAACTTAAACTTAAATCTAAGATCTTAGAGATGTATAGTCTCCAAGGGTCCAGAAAAAAAATGATTATGGAGATAGCCTCCACTGTCAAATAAATATAAATTCCATATTATAAATGCGACAGTCTGTCTGTCTGTCTGTTACATCTTTACGCTTCAACCGCTGGACCGATTGAGATGAAATTCGGCATGGAGATAGTTGGGGTCCCGGAAAAGGATATAGGCAGTAGCCTATAAAAAGTATTTTATCCCGGAAAAACGCATAGTTCCCGCGGGAACGCTATAACCGATTTCCACGCGGGCGAAGTCGCTGGCAGAAGCTAGTAATCATACATGTCAAAGTTCTTAAAGAACTACCTACCTGCTACCTAGAACTACATATGTGATCCATATTCTAAATGCGAAAGTAACTCTGTCTGTCTGTCTGTCTATTACCTCTTCACGCTGGATGGATTTAGATGAACTTTGGGATAGTTGGAGTCCCGGGGAAGGCCATAGGTTAGGTTAGGTTAGGTTAGGTTCTTACTTCTTACTTGTCTTTCTAACCCGGAAAAAGGCTTAGTTCCCGTGGGAGCGCGATAACCGAATTCCACGAGGGCGAAGTCACGGACAGAAGCTAGCATTCTAAGTGGGACAGTCAACAAAATAAGGCTTTAGAAAGGATTTTTAATTAAAGGAACTTTAATCACATTTCCCAGTTAAAGTAAAAATAGGTTGGATTGGAAAAATAGTTCCGCCAATTCCGCTTCAGAATCTATTGTACTGAATCAATTGAAGGAACATTCTAGGAAACGATTTTGTTTTAATGTAAATAAAATACAATTGGATTTTAGGTTTACGGCTTAAGAAATAGTCATTCTGTTTGATACAGGCTTTATAAAAATGGAGGTATTTTTTTACTATTCTTCTCTCATGATATTGTTTTTTGGGCAACAATATCTAGAACCCAAACACAAGTCTTTGGGATGTTTTCGCTTTGACAAAACATACAGCCGTTACAAAATATTCATATCCTAAAAACTACTGAAGGGACTTTTGTCCAGAATAAAATTTAAGAATCCATAGTATTATTATAAATCCAAAAGTAACTGTCTGTTTGTCTATTTGTTACCTCTTCACGCTTAAGCCGGACCGATGGTAGGTTAATCCAATTTTTAACCACCGACGCAAAAAGAGAGGGTTGTTATAAGTTTAAGGTCTGTCTGTGTTATTGTAAATACCAATCGGATGAACCGATTTTCGCTTGGTTTTTTTGTCGTCATCATCATCATCATTTCAGCCAAAAGACGTCCACTGCTGGACATAGGCCTTCCCCAAGGCTCGCCACTCAGACCGGTCCTGTGCTACTTGCTTCCACCGGTTTCCGGCGACCTTCACGAGGTCGTCGCTCCATCTTGTTGGAGGCCTACCGACAGCTCGTCTCCCAGTTCGCGGGCGCCACTCGAGAACTTTCCGGCCCCATCGGCCATCAGTCCTGCGAGCAATGTGCTCCGCCCACTGCCACTGGTAGTTTTTTTGTGTCATAGATAATTTTATCTCGAGTATCTTAGCCATGTTTCATGAAAATCTGTTTAGCCGTTTGAAGATGACAGCTCTTTTCTAGTTGATGAGGGGATGTGACTAACTTCCTTATGTCCGATCGATTCGAAATTTAGTAGCGTGTTACTTCAATGATATTGAATGTATTTGGTAAGGTAACCATGACCTGATCAGCCGTTTGAAGATCATCAGCTCTTTAATAGTTGATGAGGGGATCTGAGTACCTTCCATATGTCCCATCGATTCGAAATTTGGTACCGTGTTACTTCAATGATGTTGAAAGTATTTGGTAAGGTAACCATGACCTGATCAGTCGTTTGAAGATCATCAGCTCTTTAATAGTTGATGAGGGGATCTGAGTACCTTCCATATGTCCTATCGATTCGAAATTTGGTACCGTGTTACTTCAATGATGTTGAAAGTATTTGGTAAGGTAACCATGACCTGATCAGCCGTTTGAAGATCATCAGCTCTTTAATAGTTGATGAGGGGATCTGAGTACCTTCCATATGTCCCATCGATTCGAAATTTGGTACCGTGTTACTTCAATGATGTTGAAAGTATTTGGTAAGGTAACCATGACCTGATCAGCCGTTTGAAGATGTCGGGGGGTTTTAAAAAAAATGCTTTTATTAGTATGGAGATATTCGAGTCCCGCGGATGGATATAGGCTACTTTTTTATCCTGGAAAAACGCACAGTTCCCGCGCGAACGCTACACCTAATCAAATTCCATGCGGGCTAAACAGCAGGCAGAATTTACTTTAAAACATGGTCATCATCATTCTACCTAGGGAAGTAAGGATGAATAGAAGCAGGTCTATGGTCTCTGCCTATGCCAACGGTAAACAGGTGTGACTTTATGTATTTATATGTTTATGTATCATTTGCCGTGGTGGCCTAGTGGTTCGACCTACCGCCTCTCATGCAGAGGGTCGGGGGTTCGATTCCGGCTCGCACCTCTAAGTTTACTTATGTGCGAAATTCAATTTGAATTTACCACTTAGCTTTTCGGTGAAGGAAAACATCGTGAGGAAACCTGCACGCATCTGCGAAGTAATTCAAAGATGTGTGTGAAGTCCCCAATCCGCACTGGGCCCGCGTGGGGACTATAGCCCAAACCCTCTCGCGATGAGAGGTGGCCTGTGCCCAGCAGTGGGACGCAAATAGGCTGTAGTAGATGCAGTAGATGTATCATTTGTAGCTACGGACCTTAGTCGCCGATACTCTAAACGGTTGACCCAAAAACGAACAAAATGTAGCGTAGAGCCGTCCCCACTCGACCCTTGTAGCCATTACATAAAAACGCCTATTCGCACACGCATTATAAATCATAACATAACGATAATGTTGGTCATGTCGAAACGGACGCCGGATGCTGGTGTCGTAATTTAAACTTTTCATCTCTGTATAATAAAATGGAAAAAATACTCTGTAAATTTATCCTCTTTTGAAATTATTTGTTATCTTCCTTGTATTTCCGTAGTTTCTTTCTGATATTAATGCACCTACTCATTTTTCTTTCTGTTTAGCCTTATGGTTGAGCATGGTAGAGAATGCCTTTAGGCATTAAGTCCGCCAATTGTATACATTTTGTGTGTGCAATGAAGTTTAAATAAATAAATAAAAATGAAAAACATTGGAATCATGAAAAGTAAAGTTGCATAAATATAAATAAGTAATCTGGTTTTTAATGAAAAGAAAAGTAATCGGTAAGGCCAACTACACTCAACAGAAATGGAAACGGGTTAAATTGTATTTAAAGTCCTATACAAAGTAATCATTCTGTAGCTCTCAATCTGATAGGTTTTTTTTTTGAAAAGGGTAACTTTACTTCAATTGGTTATAATTTAATTATCCAAAATTGTCAAGTTAAAAATTACTATTCTATTACTAGAGATCTTCTACTGTCTAAAGTCCCGCGCCTTCACATTTCAAAACGCTTCAATGTATTTAAAAAGCACCACCAACACTCTCAACACATGTGTGCGTGCTGAGCCAGCCATCAACTACGCATAGAGAGTGTTGGTGGTGCTTTTTAAATAATAATATAAAAATTGAAGCGTTTTGAAACGTGAAGGCGCGGGACTTTAGATAGTAGAAGATCTCTACATTAAAGGGCAATGTACCTACAAGCTTCTGCCCGCGACTTCGCCCGCGTGGAATTCGGTTATCGCGTTCCCGCAGCGTTTTTCCGGAATAAAATGTAGCCTATATGTTGACCAGTGTTATAAACTACCCCCATACCAAATTTTGTTGCAATTCGATCAGTAGTTTTCTAGTTAAATCCGGACATACATACATACAGATAAACTATGCGTTTTTCCGGGATAAAAAGTATTCTATGTCCTTCCCCGGGACTCTAACTAAATCCATATCAATTTTCATCAGTGATGAGGTAACAGACAGACAGACAGAGTTACTTTCGCATTTATAATATTAGTCTATTGTACCTACTTACTAAGGGATGTATCGTCCCTAACTTTAAGTTAGGGACTATACATCCCTTAAATGTGATTTTAGTATGTACCTATATATGTATTTTATACATATTAATGTAAATGTAATGTAAATCTATATGTTTAAATTTTGAAAAAAGGCCTTCTGCTAAGTTTGTTGCGGCGCTTCTTCTCAAGCAATGGGTCTAGGAAGCGCTGGTAAATTCATTTCTGTTAAATTCATTTAAAAGTGACATGTAAAAGTGCCCAGATGTGGCCTATTTGCTGAATAAATATTTTCATTTTCATTTTCATTTTCATTTTTATACTGTATTGCAATATGATTAGAGTTGCTGTATAAATATTTTGCCGCTTTGGCCGGATCCATGTACAGTCGAGTTCATTAATATGTGTACACTTTTGGACCTTATTACAAAGTGGTAAGATGCAAAAGTGTGTATATATTGGCGAACTCGACTGTACCATGTTCCCATCTATGCCCTTTATTGTAAAATTGGAACAAAGAAACCTGAATACTTAATACGTCTGAAGTTAAAAACGCACCCTTTTTATCAGCAATCTAATTCCACCTTATCGCCTTTAAAATTAAAGTCGTATTTGTAAAATCCACGCTTATTAGGAGAAACCAAAAAATCTCAAGTAAAATGCGGCCTGCAGAGCTCTAATCCCATTAAAAATAAGGTCGTATTCCGCAAAGCCGCGAGCATTAATCTGAGAACGCACCTGAACGCAATCGGGCCGCGGTCTCGAGATCCCAAATCCTTGTATTTTAGGAGACGCGAGTATTTACTAGGTTCGGGATAATACTTCCTAATACTTATACTCGGAACGGGGATAAATACTCGGTTATTTTATATTTTCTAGAGTATCGACCTTAGTAATAAAAAAAGTATAAGTACTTTTGTGCGAAATTCAATTTGAATTTACCACTGAGCTTTTCGGTGAAGGACAACATCGTGAGGAAACCTGCACGCATCTGCGAAGTAATTCAAAGATGTGTGTGAGTGAAGTCCCTAATCCGCATTAGGCCCGTGTGGGGACTATAGCCTAAACCCTCTCGTGATTAGAGGAGGCCTATGCCCAGCAGTGGGACGCAGATAGGCTGTAGTAGTTGTAATAATAAGTACTTATAATATAAGTAAACGCCTATGTAAAATAATGTCGAGAAAACCACTGTCATAAATTGCTCAGATAAAAAGTTCAGTGATCATTTAGCTGTTACTATGCGTGAATTTTATCATTTTGTTTTCACTGATTACATTTTTGATAGATAACAGTAACTGCCAAAGCGTTTAGCAAATTACAACATGTGACATCTAGGTACTTTATAGGGTTTATATAAATGTATAAATATTCTAATTAGATTGCCCCTACGATTTTCTCAGTTCAAATACTTCAGTCAGTAAAAAATTAGATGAGATCCTCTGTTCTTCCGATATTAGTAAAAATAAAATATTTTTTATTAAAAATATTATAAATGAATAAATATAAAAGTACTACTCCATCCCTACGCGGGACGGAGGGATATAACGGCTCGGGGAATTCCCGTCCTATCGCGATAGGCGCCACTTTTCAAACGGCCCATTACTTATTTCCACCTGGAAGGGTGAATGCCCTTTTGACATTTATTAGCAAGGTCGAGGGAACGTGTAATTGGCTGTGATACATTTGACTTAACCGTTTGTTTTCAAACTGTGACAGTTGGTGTCTCTATAAACTCGGCGTAAATTAGACTTTATTACGTTGAATCTTTAAACTCATTTTGTAACTACACACACATTTAATAAAAAAGCTATAGAGCTGCCCACCACGTTATGTGTTTTTTTTTTCATTAAGTGATATTTTGAAAACTTTTGTAGCGTTTACTTATGAATGTATGGTGAACTTCTAATGAAACCAATAAGTAAGATATTTTACATCACCCTTGGCCGTAAAGTGGGATTTTCTGCCCGCTACGCGGAGAGAAAATCTCACTTCTTGGCCAAGGCAAGACGTAAAACTTTTGACAAACCACGGGCGGTAATTCGTAAAGCCCCAGATCGCATATTTATGGCCCTCACCTTCGATTCGGGCCACAGAAACCTGCGATCTGGGACATTTACGAATTCACCACCCTAGGTCTGTAATGTACTATTTCAAAACATATTTGTGACAAAACCTAAGGCTCAAAATTAATTAACTTCAATCATAAGCAAATAAAATGACATCACAATTTGTATTAACAATTGTAATCCGACTTTGGGTTCTATTTCAAGGTGAAATAGAGCTAATTATTGCGCGTCCACTGTATTTCGTACCTCATTCCCAACCTAAGCTATTACGGTAGCGATAAATCATAGTACTGCCGAACACAGAAGGACAAATGGATTAATTTATGCTATCCCTTATCCATTTACTATTTAATAGATTCAAAATTTACATATAAGACAGATCGCTTAGGTACTATCACACGGCCATGACTTCGCGTGAAAACGGCAGCAAGAGCGTTATACGGACACATTGCGCGATCGCGACGCCCGCCGCGCTGCGGGTAGCAACCGCCGCGCGCAATGTATCAGTAAAACTATGTTAGAGATCTTCTACTATCTAAAGTCCCGCGCCTTCACATTTCAAAACGCTTCAATGTATTTAAAAAGCACCACCAACACTCTCAACACATGTGTGCGTGCTGAGACAGCCATCAACTATGCGTTGAGAGTGTTGGTGGTGCTCTTTAAATAATAATGAAAAAAATGTAGCGTTTTGAAACGTGAAGGCGCGGGACTTTAGATAGTAGAAGATCTCTAAACGTAAATCGCTCGCCGCTGCTTCTATCGCGCGAAGTCGCAGCTGATCCCACAGGGCGGAGACGGCCTATAAAAGCACGATTTCGAACACAATTCGAATGAAGTGTCAATGATTGCGTATGAGGACGTCTGTGTGCGTGCGAGGACGTCTGTACACTTGTAAATGTGTGCGTACCAACTACGCGGGCCATGATTCACTCTCCATCTCCGGATGAAACAAATGACGGTAAGGGCGAGTTGGGCGCGAGTTGCGCGCCGGCTAGATTCAGGCGGGTGATTCCGTGGCCATTCTTTATGTGGTACTATTAAATATTTTGTGCCGAGCCGTAACAAGTTCTTAAAGTACGTAGGAGAAACTAGTATTTTCCCGCGACTTCGGTATACTTATTGAAACAGCTGCAAAGTCCAAAATTAAAAGCATCACAAATTCCATTCCCATTCCCAAATTCCTTTGTCAGCGCTCTTGTTACGCAACAAGAAGGTCGAATTTCATAAAACCTAGGTGGATTCATTACCGGAGCCCCGCTGCGACGCACGCTACGCACGCACACTAAACGTTGGTCCATTGTATTGTCCGTACGTAGCGTAACTGTGTAAGTATCCGCCTACATTTTGTTGCGAAGCCTTTATGTGGCGTATATAGCTCCACCGTACGCAGCTGTGGGGTCCCGGCTTAAAAGACGCTTGGTAAGCAGCAACGCTATCAAGATGCCGTCGGCCGCCATTTCACGTCAAAACACATGTTCGCCGAAATATTATCGTGGCACATCTGACGGAGAAATATATGAAATGTTGCCATAAATTCTGGCCAAAAATGCTGAACTTATATATGAAGAACGTCAATCTGAGACTGTTAGTTTCAAACAGATTTTATAATGTATCTTAAACGAATAGTTATGTAAGTAAGTACAATACAATACAATACAATATACTTTATTGAACACCACACAATCAAGGAACAGTAGACATTATGTAATTACACAAAAAGGTATGGCATACAGCAGGCGGTCTTATCGCTTAATAGCGATCTCTACCAGACAACCTTTGGATAGTGGAGATGAAGAAAAACAAACTAGGTTGGTAGGCGGTGCTCTGTACTAAGATATGCAGAAATATAGTAATGTACTCAAATTATAATGTAATTTTATATTGATGAAAATAAATATCTATCTATCTATCTTACCCTCCGTGCCCCCTAACACGTATGTGAAAAAGATTCGTATATTTAGCTTAAGTACTAGTTTAGCTAAACGATATTTCTAAAAAAATTACTACTACTACTACTTCAGCCTTTTTGCGTCCCACTGCTGGGCACAGGCCTCCTCTCATCACGAGAGGGTTTGGGCGATAGTCCCCACGCGGGCCTAATAAAATTGGAGGCTATAAATTGAAATAATCATGTTAATTAAAATAAAATAATAAGTGAATACACTGTGATCTAGGCGTCCATTTTCCATATTTTCCACTAGGTTTTGTTTCTGATGGAAATTATAGGCTAATTTCTGTATCGAAATTTTCAATAAAAATTACGAAAAAATGTCGCCAACTCCCCCTTGCGCAGAAATCTTTTTATACACCTATAAACCTTTTAACAGAAACAAGGCAAAGACACCCCGCCTCATGTTTAAGATACGGTTCCGAATTCGGATCAAGCTAAATCAGTTATTAAAACAAAAACACTATATATTAAACACCATAAACAAAACACAGAAAATACAGAAAGACAAACAATTATAGAGACGTCAAATTTCTGCCACTTGCAAGAATACTACTTCTCGAGAATTCCCCCATACACAACGATTATTTACAGGTAAATCCTGTCAGCCTACTCTCACACCACATAAGAATCGACCAAACCAATTCCCAGCGGCCAACGCCATCCGTATCTCCAGCATTATCGGGTGGGACACTTTATAGGTCCACTAAACCATAAATTTGCCACACTACACCTTTGTTTGTGAATAACTAATTTCAGGGGCCTACCCTGGGGACAGCCGTGTGGGAACATTGTTTAGGTCACGTTCACGTGTGAAACATTAAGTAGGCAGGCTTTTGAGGGGACTATTTGGATTTTAGGCGGTTAAACGGTGAAGTTAAGGTGAGTCGGGGCACGTTCGCCAGAGCGGGGTAAGTTCATCTACCATAAATATATCGAAAACTATGAATGTTATTCAAGTAACGATATCTTACGCGCATACAACAATGAAAAATACAAAGCCACTGCCACTTATGTACATAAGTAGCGGTGTCATTGTATTTTTGTGAAAATAATCAACGGTTACATATTTGTTATGTTCACAAGGTAAGGGGTCGAACAAATTTAGGTCAATTTACCCCGGTACGCCACATGTCCCGACTGACCTTATGAAGTGTTTGTATTCGTGAACTTTGATAATATTTATTAATTATTAGGCTTGTGAGTGCTATGTTAGTTATTGATATTAAATTAGAAGAGTTTCGATATTAGTTGGTTACCCAACGCTTAAATGGCGAGACGCCAAATTACAAAGACACGTTATTACATCGATTAAAGTATACATTGGATACATTTTATCCTTAGAAATCATATCTTATAGTATTGAAAAATACACTCTAAATTCATTCTGAAATTTCAATCAGACGAAGCCAGGAGAGGAAACTAGTATAATTATAGTTGGTATAGTAAGTCAGAACTTAGAAGGCGCGTGGCAAAGGACTTACAGTTTTTAAGCAGCGCAGAGTCTATTATTGCTTAATCCACGCACCATCCAAGTTGTGTAAACCTGTAAAAAAATGTGCCTAGATTCCGTTCGGTGAAGGAAAACATCGTGAGGAAACCTGCTCGTATCTGCGAAGTAATTCAAAGATGTGTGTGAAATCCCCAATCTGCACTGGGCCCGCGTGGGGACTATAGTCCAAACCCTCTCGTGATGAGAGGAGGCCTGTACCCAGCAGTGGGACGCAAATAGGCTGTAGTAGTAGTAAATTCCGTGTGAATGCGGAAATAATATAACCCTTTACTTAAAAAAACGGCCAAGAAGCAAGTTAAACTCACGTGGGGAGGGTTCCGACCCTGGATTATTTTCAATGACGTCATTTTAAAACCGTTTCACAGGATAAGCTCCATGGTATTTGAAATCTATCATAATACCATGGACTTCTTAATAATTTTCCTGTAATCTATAGGTCAATAACTATCCTCCGTATTTTTTTCAAAATTTTAGGTCCAGTAGTTTCAGAGATAAGGGGGGGAATGGTCATTATTCGCCTATTTTCTTAAATTACTCGAAACGTATTGACCAAAAAAGAAATAAAAAAATATATATTTGAGACCCTTATAAGAAGTACTTTCATTTGATATGTCACACGATATAGATTGAAAAACTTCATTAATAATGATAATTCAATAAATAATTAATATTTAATATTTTTACAAATTTGGCTCTCAAAAATAGAGCCTATGTTTAAAATTCATTTATTTTCGTTACACGTCCGTCTTTGGGTCACAAACTTACATACACGTACCAAATTTCAACTTAATCGGTCTAGTAGTTTCGGAGAAAATCGACTCTGACAGACAGACGGACAGACACACGAGTGATCCTATAAGGTTTCCGTTTTTACCTCTTGAGGTTCGGAACCCTAAAAACGTTCAGTTGTTGGGACGTAAGATGCAATACGGGAACAACGAGATCGGTTTTCCCCGCGGGTAACACGACACGGGTTCTCGGTGGGGTAAACAAAACACACCATACACGAACACTTGACACGTTGATAAGCATAATCATAGTTATAAATAGGTAATAACGGCCTGAAAACGCCGGGGAGCTAAAACTTCCGATGACCCAGATACACAGTTAATGGAATAATTCAATCCGGCTGAATGAGAACAAACAATTACCAAATTGATTTAATTCCTGACTTGGCTAGTGTTTTCTGATTAGACTAGCTTCAACTGGAGTGGCAAGTTTCATGTTTCAATTGACGAACGGATGGGTATTTTGATGCCTAATGTCTGCTTATTCAAGGTTTACTAGAAGAAAGTCCTTAAAGAAGGCAAGGGGTAAACTTGTCTCTGTTTCTATAGACTAAAATACAATAAGTTAGTGTTATTTATTAGTACATGTCATGTCTACACATTCATGGAATGCAAGCAAAAAATCAAACTCAATTTATCGCTGAGTTTTTTGGTGAAGGAAAACATCGTGCAGACCTCACCTACCAAACAAAAAAAAACTACTTCAATATCGGTTCATCCGTCGCGTATTTACGGAGAGCAGACAGACACACAGATACACGCGCACGATAAACTTAGAAGAGCGTTCTTCTTCGGTTTGAGGAAAATGAAGGTTTTTTTTAACCGACGAAAAAACGGAGGAGGTTCTCAATTCGACGCGTATTTTTTTAAATGTATGACCACGCATCTAGACACGCGGGAGCGTGTCAAGCCAAGTTCAAGAAACAGAACTGGCGAGCCGCACCGTGTGTAATATTACACGAACCATTTGGAGCCACTTTTGACCCCCTCATAACTTTTACAGAGTTCTCCGATTTTGTTTTTTTTTTACACTAACCACAAAAAAAAACTATACGTTGAAAATGTAAGGATTTTCTAATCACCACGCAGGGTGCTGAAACCTTTATTCGCCATTTTTGAGGTAAAAGGTATTTTGTTTAAATTTAATATTTCAACGAGGGTTTACTTTGGGGCGGCCGCTGGCGAATTAATTACAGCATTTAATTAAAGGGGAAGGAGGGGCGGTTGTAGAACTAGTTTTCTTTAGTAAAACTGGAGGTAAAAGTTTTAAGAAAAAAAATATGTATTTGCTTTCAGAAGGTTAACTTCCAGAGATTGCTTATTGATGCTTATGATTTTTATATTTAGGTTTGTCTGTATGTATGTCCGCTTTCCACTGGGCAACTTGAGAGGTATGGGGCTAGATCGTAACAGCATTAAATATGTATACTGAGTGGATCAAAAGTTCAAAACCATTTGACGATAATTAACCCACATTAGCATTAGCAATAGCAGATGCTATTGATTCAAAGCATGTTTACACTTTTTTCGGAGTGGTCAAATAACAATAAAATACTACTACTACAATAGCCTATTTACGGCCCACTGCTGGGCACAGGCCTCCTCTCATCACGAGAGGGTTTGGGCTATCCCCACGCGAGCCCAGTGCGGATTGGGGACTTCACACACATCTTTGAATTACTTCGCAGATGCGTGCAGGTTTCCTCACGATGTTTTCCTTCGCCGAAAAGCTCAGTGGTAAATTCAAATTGAATTTCGCACATAAGTAAACTCAGAGGTGCGAGCCGGAATCGAACCCCCGACCCTCTGCATGAGAGGCGGTAGGTCGAACCACTAGGCCACCACGGCTTCTGAATAAAATACTATAAGAGTTCAATGTTGAAACAGAAGCCCTTTCCAAACAAATGTCGATTCTTATTGCGCTAAAAATAACAAGCAACAAATTACGGAACCACTTAACAAAGCGCCAGTAACTTGTGAGACGAAAAACAGCCTCTAGTCCTATTAGATTATCGTACAAATTTGTTAAGCAATTCCATCCTGAATAGGGCATTTTAGCACTAAGATACTTCATTTTGTAATGTGTACATTCCACTAACTCATTTGCTGTAAAATCTATTTACGAATTTAATAATTTAATGAACAGGACCTGAGTAGCTGAAACCGAGTTTACTCAAATATGAGACCTAACTAGATCGATTTGTCGCCCCCGTAAACCCCTATGTCCTAAATTTCTTCCAAATCGTTAGAGCCGTTTCTGAGATCGCTTGGATAAAATAAATAAACAGGGAAATATACATGTTTAGCGCGTTTAAAGTATAAAATAAAGTAAAAGATTGTAAGAAAACTTGTTCCTTCGGTACAGTATAAAATCAAATATTTTATACTGACACTAATATTATAATGGAATTCTGTCTCTTCCGCTTTTATGGCTGAACTGCAGAACCGATTTTGAAGAAATTTGGAACAATAATAAATTACGGGAAATCACATAGGCTACGCTATCCCGGAAAAACTCCTATCCCCCACACAGGCAGAAGATAGTTTGACATTAGCTGAATAGGTTTTTATTTAACTTTTTGGTGCGTTATTTATTTCGCACATATGCTGACACTTAGTTGACAAAGATAAGAAAATAAACCGTCTTTTATATCACTCAAAAGGTTCCTTATGTCCAGCTTTAATATAAAAAGAGGTCATTTCAGTGCGCCGCCTAAATCTAATTGCGCGAAAGTCTAATCCTATTTGCGGTCAGCGCCTTGCGCTGGGGAGCCGGCAGTCCTATTATAGCTTCCATAAACCATACACATGGCATCACTATAAGACATGATAGACGACAGTGGAGGATCGAGGGGGGGCTAGGGGGGCTTATAAGCCCCCCCAAAATAATCTAAGTGTAGGGACAAATCTTTAAGACGGAAATAAAGGTGATATAGATTTTTTTAAATCTTATCACTCTTATTAGTCATGGTGTGTACTTGCCCCGCTCGCCCCTTTATTTTTGGCAGCACCTTTCAATACACAACTTCACCGATGCGGGGTCTAAGGGGCTCTATTCGAGACGTTGCATAGGGAAAGGGAGATTCCCTATCCCTGCGCTCACGCGTTCGAACCGAACCACACGGCGGACACGGCCTATAAAAGCACGGTTTCGAACACAATTCGAATGAAGTGTCAATGTTGCGTGCCAGAACGTCTACTACTACTACTACTACACACACTTTTAAATGTGTGTGTACCAACTACGCGGGCCAGTGATCCACTCTCCATCTCCGGATGAAACAAATGACGGTATGGGCGAGTTGGGCGCGAGTTGCGCGCCGGCTAGATTCAGACGGGTGATTCCGTGGCCATTCTGTATGTAGTACTATTAAGTATTCTGTGACCGAACTTTTAGCAGCTAGATTAAAAGTTCAATTTGAGCGCCGTGACGCGTGAGCGCAGGCATAGGGAATCTCCCTTTCCCTATGTAACGTTTTGAATAGAGCCCCAGGGTTAGACGTCTATGGCCTTATAATGGCTATCCGTACTAGTACTGGGGTTCGTTGGGAAATGGTATCAAGTCAGCTGATTCTAGGACTTTAGAAGTTGTAACGTGTTGTATTTAAATAAAGACAATTTAAAATATGTATATCTAACCATTATAATTATGTATTATTCGGAATACCCTATAATGATTTTAAAATAAAATTCAAATAAGTTATATTATATTATAGCTGATACGGAAAAATAGTCTTGTAGTTATAGTATCGTATCGATAGAGGAAATCTAGTTCGCCTCAAAATAACTATATCTTATCATTGGAAAAAATATATTCCATTAATTTTATTTTAATTAATCAACTACAGTATCTGATGTTATTACTCAAAGATAACGGTACATCGTGAGACGTAACTTTTGTTCCCATATAACCGTCTTAACCCCTCAAAAAACAATAGTACATTCATTACAGACCTAGTGTGGTGAATTCGTAAATGTCCCAGATCGCAGAGTTCTGTGGCCCAAACCGAAGGTGAGGGCCATAAATATGCGATCTGGGGCTTTACGAATTACCGCCCGTGGTTTGTCAAAAGTTTTACGTCTTGCCTTGGCCAAGAAGTGAGATTTTCTCTCCGCGTAGCGGACAGAAAATCCCACTTTACGGCCAAGGGTGATGTATAAGTTTTAACCTAACCCAACCAGCTAAAACTAACCTACGTCTTTCGCAAACCTTCCATCAATTAGTTACTCAAATCCCAAACTTAGATCCGTAAAAAGATAATAGTGCAAACTGTACGGAACCAGGCTGGAGAGACGCCAACTGACCCAAGCTAGTTAGACAGTGTGAACGGGCCTTTAGAGCCGCGTGTGCAACTGCCTTATTAAGCTATACAACCTTCTTGCTCTAGAAACTTGCTGGGTTACTATTTGTTTTAAGCTTACTAGGTATGTATTTAAGGTGAGAAACTCATTTCTAAACGAGTTCAAGTGCTGTGTTTGTTCGTGAATGTGGAATTTGATGTAAGTTACGAGGTTTTTTTTTGTTAGATCTTAACAAAATACTAGAGAACTAGCGTGGAATTCGGTTACCGCGTTCCCGTGGGAACTAAGCGTTTTTCGAAAGTAGGCTATCCTGTTCCGGAACTCAAACTCCATGGCACAGCTAAATCGGTCCAGCAGTTGAAACGTGAAAAGGTAACAGACAGAGATTACTTTCGAATTTATAATATTAGTATGGATTGATTATAATCCTGGGCTGCATCGGACAGTTAACGTGTGGTCACGTGGTGGAAAATGATTATGTATACAAATCACTTCTGAGTAAAATAACACTATTTATTGAGAGATCTTATTAAAAATATATATTATTTTCGTATTTTTTTTGTACAATATTTTGCAACATGTGAGTGACTTTAATTTCCACTCTTAAATACATTTAATGTTACTCCCTACACTAAGAAAATGTCAGCAGGAAGTTCATGCGATCTAATACCTATTCCATAAATAACATTTATGTTTGGAACACGTTGCTACGATTCAAGCATCCCTTCAAGACCTTCACGCCGAACATCCGGTTCGAAGGTCCAAGTACATTTGCATAAGAAAGAAATACATTTGTTTAATAGGACGTTGCTCGCTTTTCTGTGTAGACAAACTTGACGTGGACTATTTGCGCAACGTATACATATAGATGGTTATAGTTATAAAAGTATTGAAATACTGGTTTGACGCGTGGAAAACCTGTTCCCGTAGAAATAACGGGATAAAAAGTATCCTATGTTATTCCCAGGGTCTCGTACTATCTCCATACCAAATTTCATTCATGTCGGTCGAGTCATTGCGTCGTGAAGGAAGGACAAATAAACAAACAAACAAACATACTTTCACATTTATAATATCAGTATGGAATAGTATGGATATGTTTATATGTTCTGCATGTAGGTAACATGATAATAACACTATATTCCTATTTCAAAGAGGTCAGAGAAACACGAGTTTCCATAGTACCGCTTTTAAAAGGTAATGAAAAGATGAGATAGCCTGCTCGTTTGTGCTCCAACAAAATAAAGGGGTTTTTATTTTCCAAACGGCCTCTAAACTCCATCCAGCCAGTCGCTATTCCAGGTTGTAAGCATTCGAATTTAGAATAATAGTTGTTAATTTTGTAGGAGGATAAAAGTTGAATGCTCTATTGTTCATGGTTTTTGAAATCAAAACAACTGGCCAGCATGAACTGAAAGAAAAATAAACAGTTTTTTTTTTTAAATATGGTCTCAGCTGCGTGAATTCTTAATTTGCCTTTTTTACACTTGGAACCTTGGAACTTTATAATTTCCGCTTTTTTATATTTTTAAATACTATTGTTGTATTGGATGGTTTAGGTATCATTTATCTCACAAAACATTCAATTACACTTTCATGTTTTTATGTGGTAATAAATAACCGAAAAACAATTTCAAATTAATAAATAAGACATTAAAATTCGTTCCGAAACCTTTCTCTTCCCCGGGGTCCAATCGGCTGAGGCAATAAAAGCTGTACTGACCTCGGCAGTTTAAAAAAAAAACAATACGTGCCTGGAATTCGAAGCTAGACTTACCACCTGTCGCCACTCTATCAGACTAACAAGATTTAACCGGATATTCTTATCTTATATACTAATAATAATTCTGTAGAAGAAGTCGCGTCTGTAACTTGAAAACGATCATGTCGAGTGAACTATTTTTTTTTATACAAATAAACGATACTGAATGTATCTATGTCCGGATTTAACTCGAAAACTACTGGTCCGATTGCAACAAAATTTGGTAAGGTGGTAAGTAGTTTATAACACTGGTCAACACAGGCTATAGCCGCGGGAACGCTATTACCGAATTCCACGCGGACGAAGACGCGGGCAGAAGCTAGTACAGTCAGCAGCAGAAGTAGATAAGCTGTCCAGGTGTTCAAAAAGACCTACACACGCCCTTAACGTCTTAAGAATAAGGTCGTGTGTAGGTCATTTTGAACACCTGGACAGCTTATCTACTTCTGCTGCTGACTGCACTTACTTTTTTTTTTATGTTCGTGTTTTTCATATTTAAATATGCTAGAAATACCTACAACAAAGGATAAATCTACTTTAAAGAACACGCACAGACAGATGCTTTGAGTCTTACGAAAATATCCTGTTTTTATCACGATAAAAAGATCCTATAGATATAGCCTAGAAAAACACTCGAATACCTATAAATACTTATACCCTCGAATACATACATAGAATAGTAATGTATAATTATCAAGTTTCAACAGCGTACATAAATTAACATCCATCAATCTGCCTACATATCCATACAAGAACAGACGTTCACATTCATAAGTAATTATCTGTTAGTAAAAGTCCAAAGCACACACTTGTTTCTATCCCAACTGTGTTCCAAAATCGATATTCAAATTTCAAGACGCGTTCCAACGAACATAATTCATTCAAACTTCATTTATCGAACACCACATTAAGCTGAAAGCCTCGGCCCGGACTGTTCCAAACTGCTCCCTTAATCAGTAGTGCCAACATGACTAAACAAAAACAAAACTATGATAAAAGCGTTCCACTAACCGCTGGCATAATGCGTTAGTGAACCGTGCTATTGCTACAAAAGCAAACGGAAGACAACACAGAGCAACCTCTAAAATAAGTTTTTCTATAATAATTGCCTAAAAGCCGTGATGGCCTAGTGGTTCGCCTCTCATGCCGAGGGTCAGGGGTTCGATTCCGGCTCACACCTCTAGTTTACTTACGTGCGAAATTCAATTTAAATTTACCATGAGCTTTTCTGTGAAGGAAAACATCGTGAGGAAACCTGAAAGCATCTGCGAAGTAATTCAAAGATGTGTGTGAAGTCCCCAATCCGCACTGGGCCCGCATGGGGACTTTAACCCAAACCCTCTCATGATGAGGGGAGGCCTGTGCCCAGCAGTGAGACGCAAATATGCTGTAGTAGTAGTAGTAGTAGTAGTAGTTTTCTCAAACAAGACGAAGAAGAATATTCACATTTTTAATTTAATACGTCCCCAAACCAAAACTTACATCGTTGCAAATTACTTATAATAAAATTGTTACCTACCAAGTATCAATATCAAGTCAAGGTAGTCTACAAAATTGTGTAACTCAATGAACCTTTTGAAAAACCTTTGTCATAAAGAAAACGTCTCTACCTAACAGACAATTATAATTATAACGTACATTAGTGTCTGGCCAGTCATAAGTTCACTGGGACACTTAGTTTCGTTTACCGTTAAACAAAGATTCCAAATTCAAATGCGGGAGGCGACCGCTCCGGAGGTATAAACTTCAAAAATAGAATTCGACGTCACCCGGTTTACGACTGGCCGTAAAAGGGGGTGGCGGCTGAGGCATATTTTCACCTTTAAAAGATATTTTGATTTAATTTGAGATTATTTTAGGGCAATATATTTATTGCGTAAACTTGATTTAGGATGTTATACAAATACGTGGATGACTTGTAAGAGTTTAGTGCATTTTTTAACTACGCAGGACCGAAACTATCCATCTCATCGGTGGATTTTCTTTTGAAATATTGACACAGCATCTTTACAAAATGCATATATGCATATATCCACATATCTGGCCTATATATCTCAACGTATATTATGTGCTATAGCCGACAATGGCACTATTCCAACGGAGATGATCAAGCGAGCAATATTTTAGGGGAATTCTCTTTTACAAGATTCTGCTTGTACTATAGAATAGGTATTCTTACTTATTGCTTTATCTTTATGTGGGCATGTCTGACATTTCGAAGCTTAACCTTTTTAGTGAAAACAATCACAGATAGGCGTTTTAGGTTTCGAGCCAAATTCCCAAACATAAAACAAGGATGAATATTATTAAAGATATTCATACTAATATTATAAATGCGAAAGTAACTCTGTCTGTCTGTCTGTCTGTTACCTCTTCACGCTTCAACCGTTTGACCGATCTGGATGAAATTTGGCATGGAGATAGTTGGAGTCCCGGAAAAAGGACTAATTTTTATCCCGGAAAAACGCGTAGTAAATCGGGGGCACAAGCTAGTACTTAATATATCGATATTCAATGTCTTAATTAACATAGAAAAAAACTTACCTACTTTATTATAAGGAATATAGAGCATTCTTCATTTCTTAAGCGATAATAGTACATTACTACAGAGGCCGGGAAGGAGGATGTTGCAGGCCGAGGATAGTTACGAGGCCGACAACTTCCGTTCCCCGCCGATGTATGTATAGTGCTTTTCTCAAACATGCAATGAAATAAATAAATATTGTAGCTTTTTTAAAATGGCGGAATGCTAAGATGCTGTGTCACAAATATATCAAATGGAAATTTAAAAAAAGTGAGTTGCCGGCCTAGGCCTGCAACGTTTGTATGAAATTTCATTATAGACCAATTGTCTAGCCGCGCCTGAAACGTGATTCTTCCCAGGCTAATAAGAAGAACATAATATCCATATTTCATTGCATGTTTGAGAAAACTCTTTTACCACTAAAGAAACTCTTAAAACGGTTCCTAATGTTAAGAAAATGCTTTGGTGGCCTTAAACCGTATCCGTAAATTAGCCGAGTAATATAAATTGGACTTAATCGACTACAATCCTACGTAGAAAAACGTATTACACGACTAAATTAGAAACGGATTAAAGTGCTTTTACAATTCCTTTTCGCCTCTGTATATACTGGCATCTAAGGTTCGAACTATAAAATCTGGCCATTTAATTTGAAAATATTCCATTTTGACTTCAGGATAATAACGTTCCAATTGATTATTCTATGTCATTATATTTTAAGTCTTGCCTCCTGGGTTTAAAGTCCCAATTTAAGTAACACGAAAAATACAAATGTGACATTTTCGTTCTTCAGGCCACGTGATGCATCCCTAAACGTTGGGAAGTCATGTCGTTTCACTCATACATATGTTTTAGACTACGTGCGAGAGTGATAGAATGAGTGTTGAGCCCAAACAACGTGAAAACCTTATTAAGAAATATGAGTTCGAAACACATTTTCTCGCATGATCCATTGCAATATAGGCGCTGGATTCGAGCTGTCACAAAATATGCGAGTGATGGGAATAGTTTGGGGGCTCACTTTTAAAATAGAAAAGTATCTAAAATAGGTTTTGAATAAACGCGTTTTCACCTACTAACTTTTTAGTTAAGGTATGTATAAAGCTTCCAAGCTTCATACAGTCAGCAGCAGAAGTAGATAAGCTGTCCAGGTGTTCAAAATGACCTACACACGACCTTAACGTCTTAAGAATAAGGTCGTGTGTAGGTCATTTTGAACACCTGGACAGCTTATCTACTTCTGCTGCTGACTGTACATAGATCCAATGGTTAATAATGGATTTCGTATGTTTGGCTGTAGAATTATTGTTCTTGTGGATTGTTCGTTATTCTATACTAGCTCGTGCCCGCGATTTCGCCCGCATGGAATTCGGTTATCGCGCTTCCGCGGGAGCTATGCGCTTTTACAGGATAAAAAGTAGCCTATGTCCTTTCCCGGGACCCCCAACTATCTCCATGCCAAATTTCATCTTGATCGGTCCAGCGGTTGAAGCGTGAAGAGGTTTAACCAACTTCTTAAAACATGATAATTATAAATGTGCTTTTTACTGATATTCCCAAGGAATCATAATCAAAAGGTACATTATAGGGCGTATGTTAGTCACTAAAATCATGTGGTCACTTTTATGTATATCTACTAAGAAGTAGCTGCAGAATCGGATTTTGTTTCTGGTTAGGTACGTATTTATTCGCTCTATTAGCGATAAGACCGCCTGATGTATACCTAACAATATGTTTTCCTGATCTTTTTTGTCCTGTTCTTTTTTTCTCTATTGTGTGGTGTTCAATAATAGTACATTACAGACCTAGGGTGGTGAATTCGTAAATGTCCCAGATCGCAGGTTTCTGTGGCCCGAACCGAAGGTGAGGGCCATAAATATGCGATCTGGGGCTTTACGAATTACCGCCCGTGGTTTGTCAAAAGTTTTACGTCTTGCCTTGGCCAAGGGTGATGTAAAGAGTATTTGTATTGAATTTAAGTTTGTCCGGACATCTGCATCTAACAAATTACCGACAATATCATAAAACCTTACTCACATAATTATAAATGTGTGTACGAAATTGAGACTTAAACCGCGGGCAACTGCTCTATTGAATAATTATTAAAAAAAATGTTTATACTAGTACGTATTAGTAGTCAATAGTGACCGACCGAAACATGTTATTTTGCCGAAACCGAAACCGAAACCGAAGGTTCGGTTTCATTTTAGTTTCGGCCGAAACCGAAACCGAAACCGAACCTTTTATAAAATAAAAATAAAAGTCCTTAAAAAGTCGAAAAAATTTTAGTAAGCCCGTTTTTTTCTAAAATTAATATCTCGCCGACCTATAATTACAGGTTTCTACTTTCAAAGATTTCATCATCATCATCATCATTTCAGCCGAAAGACGTCCACTGCTGGACATAGGCCTCCCCCAAGGATCGCCACTCAGACCGGTCCTGTGCTACTTGCTTCCACCGGTTTCCCGCGACCTTCACGAGGTCGTCGCTCCATCTTGTTGGAGGCCTACCGACAGCTCGTCTCCCGGTTCGCGGGAGCCACTCGAGAACTTTCCGGCCCCATCGGCCATCAGTCCTGCGAGCAATGTGCCCCGCCCACTGCCACTTAAGGCTCGCAATTCTTCGGGCTATGTCGGTGACCCCAGTTCTACTGCGGATATCCTCATTTCTGATTCTATCACGCAGAGAAACCCCGAGCATAGCCCTCTCCATTGCCCTCTGAGTGACTTTGAGCCTTCTTATGAGGCCCATCGTAAGCGCCCACGTCTCGGAACCATAAGTCATCACTGGCAACACACACTGGTCGAAGACTTTCGACTTGAGACACTGCGGTAATTTGGACGAAAAGACACTGCGAAGCTTCCCGAACGCTGCCCAGCCGAGTCGGATTCGACGATTGACCTCTTTCTCGAAATTGGACCTACCTAACTGGACTGTTTGTCCCAGGTATACATAATGGTCAACAACTTCGAGCGCAGAGCCTCCGATTATTACGGGAGTTGGCATAACATGGACATTAGACATAATTTTCGTCTTGTCCATGTTCATTTTAAGACCAACTCGATCGGAAATTCTGCTGAGGTCAGCGAGCATAATACTGAGGTCCTCCATGGTCTCAGCCATGACTACAATATCGTCGGCAAATCGAAGGTGAGAGATGTACTCGCCATTAACATTGATGCCTCGACCTTTCCAGTCCTGCACCTTGAAAGCATCCTCCAATGCAGCGGTGAACAGCTTCGGAGAGATCACGTCTCCTTGTCTGACTCCCCGCTGCAGTGGAATAGGCTTCGTGGTCTGGTCCTGTAGTCGGACGGACATGGTGGCATTTTCGTACAAACACTTCAACACTTCGATGTACCGGTAGTCAACTTGGCACCTCTGGAGAGACTTTGGTAGCCGGGTCTCTGCCGGGGATTAACTTTAGCACCCCCTGCCCCGCCGTTACCATGGCCGCTACCGGAGCTAGGAATAGCGGGGCCGCCGGGGACTGGGGGTCTGGGCATTGATTGTGGCACTTTCTTGGTCCCAAGTATATAGATCCCTTGGGGGGGATTGCCATAGTCGCCACGCTTGGCAGGCGGGTTGGCGACCGCAGTTTGATGAAGGTAGTTCTCGGAGGACGCTGCTGCCCATCCTCCGGTTTATCCCTTAGTCGCCTCTTACGACACCCACGGGAAGAGAGGGGGTGGTGCAATTCTTTGCCGGCACCACACGGACCAAGATTTTTTCAAAGATTTATCACAATGAAATTTCAGCACAGTTACAGAGGTTCTGTTTGAAAATTTAACTACCCTATAAAGTGAAAAAAATACATTATTTCAAATAAGGTACGATGTTGTAAGTTTCGGCGCGGCCGAAAGGTTCGGCCGTTTTTGGCCGAAACCGAAACTCGGGCCGAAACTTGATTTTTTGGCCGAAACTGGCCGAAACCGAAACCGAAACCGAAATTTCGGTCGGACACTAGTAGTCAAATAATTTGCGCTAATATCAAAAATAAAAAACTGTTAAAAAATAATTCTGGCATAGCAAATTTATACAAGAAATCTACAAAATTACGAATTCGTATTCCACTTTAAAACCACCAATCGGACCCCGAACCCCAACGAACAAATTCAAAAATAGAATCTTCTAAAATAAACCGAGCAAGTGCGTAATGCCATTCTGCGAGAGACAGTGCATAAAAAGTGCTGGCAACCGGCAGCGGCCCTTAAAACTAACGGCTTTTCCGGCAGTTGAGAATAAATATCACCAGTCTTGGGTTAATTCAATCTTTAGAATAAGTGCATTGTGAGTATTTGAATATGGAATGTTTACTTTGAAAAGAATTACGTTTGGTTTGTGACTGGCTGGTTGCCCGTAGACACCCTTAACGGCATAGAATACGTATTACATGGTTTATTGTGAATTTTACCTTTTTGATATGATAATTATAATATTTATTGAAGATTTGTTATACAAAAAAATGTGATACAAATGCTTCAAGCATTTTTTAAATTCCAATTTACTTAATTTTAGGCAAATAACATTTTGTTGTTTGTAGGTACGCGCAGACAGACAGGTAATACAGATGAGAACAAATGTACATTACAGACCTATGGTGGTAAATTCATAAATGTCCCAGATCGCAGGTTTCTGTGGCCCGAACCGAAGGTGAGGCCCATAAATATGCGATCTGGGGCTTTATGAATTACCGCCCGTGGTTTGTCAAAAGTTACGTCTTGCCTTGGCCAGAAAGTGAGATTTTCTCACTCACAAAATCACACTTTACGGCCATGGGTGACGTAAAAAAACATACTCAACTAAAAGTTTGTAAATGGGATGGCTGGATAAAAAAAATCTATATCATATAAAATGTGCCTGGTAAATTAATTTCTGACGTGTGAAAGTGCCCCTATGTGGCCAATTTCCTGAATAAATGATTTAACTTGAATTTTTCTTTGACAGAATGAAACTAAAACTGGCTGAATAAAATCCTGTACCTAAACCATTCTTAGCTGTACACTTCCGTTAAAAAAAATGCAACTTTCACGAAAACAAATACAGTTTAGTTTATTAGCGAAATTCGTTTACGACGTGTTTCTAACCGACCGACGAGCTCGGATCCGATCACGCTAGCAAAGATTTCAATGCCATTCAAACGACACCTTAAAACCTATGCATAAGTTTCGAATTCCAATGGCACAAAATAGCCAATTGGGACCTTTTGGTTGCAAGCAGCGATTTCCCAAAAGTTATTAGTTCAACGAAAGTGGGTCACCCGTATTCATTAATATTTTACTTTTTTTCACGTTGCAGTCTAGGAGTAAGATGGTGCAAACTTTGTGATAAAGAAAATACGAATATTCGCTGTTTTAGCACAGAATTAAATGTAATAGTACCTACTAAACATCGATCTATTATAAGTAAGGATTCACAATGAGCCGGAGAAAAATGACCCCGTCAAAACGGGTGCCCGAACAGCTCGGGCATATGGACGAACAGTGCCTAACAGAAAATGTCAAAATATATGGAGCAAACTGACATTAGAAAATACGTTCCAATATGCTAATAACGCCTCTTTATAACGAAGGCCAAACGGGGGGTTTGACGGGGCCATTTTTCTCCGGCTGATTGTGAATCCATACTTATAATAGATCAATGATGCCGGGTCAAGCAAAACGTTGTGATGATATTATTTTTTGGGCATGGCAAAAAAAAATCGAATTAATGTATCACTAACAACAGCAATTAATTACTTTTACCTCTAATTATTTTGCTAATAAGCATTTTCTTAAAATTAGGAACCATTTTAAGTTTTTCTTTGGTGGTAAAAGAGTTTATCGCTTAAGAAATGAAGAATGCTCCATATTTATTTCTTACTAGCTTCTGCCCGCGACTTCGTCCGCGTGGAATGGGGGCTATCGCGTGTGAATTTGCCACTAGAGGCGCTAGTGTCGCGAGAGGTCCAATAACATTCACTTTTCACTGGTTTTGGTGAGCTTCGTGACATAAATGATAGTTTCTTTAATTTACCTGTTGAAAAGTGATATCCTTCGTGAAATTATCACAAATATGGATTATTTGGCGGCGCCGATCTTATAAAGTCGCCTTTGACAGCTATACCTCTGGACCTCAGTCAACAGTGGCGCCAACTGGTGAGCAAAGAAACGATAGTCCCCATTCGGCTATCGCGTTCCCGCGGGAACTACGCGTTTTTCCGTGATAAAAAGTAGCCTATGTCCTTTCTCGGGACCCCAACTATCTATGCATGCCAAATTTTATCTAAATGGGTCAAGCGGTTGAAGCGTAACCGACACACAGACAGACAGAAAGAAAGACAGACAGACAGAGTTACTTTCGCATTTATAATATTAATATGGATATATAAAATTCTCGTAACCAAACTCTTCCGAAACGGCTCGACCGATTCTTATGAAATATGGAGTGTATGTTCAGTAGGTCTGAGAATAGGACGTAAGCTATTTTTCATACCCAAAAAAATATATTATAAGGCGGTAAAAGTCCGCAGGGTCAGCTAGTTTATTTATATATTTATTTAAACTTTATTGCACATCTAAATATATAAAGCTCAAAGGTGACTGACTGACTGACTGACTGACTGATATAGTGATCTATCAACGCACAGCCCAAACCACTGGACGGATCGGGCTGAAATTTGGCATGCAGGTAGATGTTATGACGTAGGCATCCGCTAAGAAAGAAGTTTGCAAAATTCCCACGGGAACGGGAAAAAAAGGGATTTTTACATTTTAATGTTTAGGCGCGTACGAAGTCGCGGGGAAAAGCTAGTTAGTAATAAAAAAACTAATACAAAAGGCGAACTTAATGCCATGAGCATTCCTTACCAGTTAACCTACTGTATGTGTGTAAAAAAAATATGAATATTTATTTGCCCCATTTAAGTTATATTTTTCTGACCTGGCTGCCTGAATGTTCGAATGTTAATTTCCTTCGCCGAGTAAGATGACGGGTGTATTGATGGCGATCACGGGAAACGAAGAGGAAATGAGGGCTGTGACCAGACATACGCTTGTCCAATGAGAATATCGAATTAGAAAAATATTCTCATTTTGTTATATCCACAGTTCCACACCAGACGACAGGCCTCGTCTCATCATGAGAAGGTTTGGGCTATAGACTATAGCCCAAGCCCTCTCATGCCCTCTCATGGATTGGGGACTTTACTCACATCCATGAATTACTTATGAGATAATATAAAATACCGAAAAGCTCAGTGGTAAATTCAAATTGAATTTCGCACATAAGTAAACTCAGATGTGCGAGCCGGATTCGAACCCCCGACCCTCTGCATGCGAGACGGAGATCGAACCATTAGACAACCAGGCTTCAGTTTGGTATATGTATACTTACATTCTATTAAGTAATAGTAGTTAACGTAATATATACTTACTAGCTTCTGGAAATATGCGTTTTTTCGGAATAAAAAGTAGTCTATGTCCTTTCCCGAGACTCCATACAAAATTTACTTATTTAATTCGGTCCAGCGGTTGAAGCGTGAAGAGGTAACAGACAGACAGACAGACAGAGTCAGCCCGGTGAGAATACATTTAATGATTTTTGGCCATTGTTTCAGCTTTAACTACTCGTACCTAAGTATACTAATACATGGATTTTGCTAATAAAATTCTGTATAGGCTATAAGTGTATAGGTAGATGGGAATAATTGTTTGGGCTTTAGTCTGCCATTTTTATTTTAGCATTTAATAAGTTTAGAGACAGGGAGATAGTTTGGAACATTGTGAAATTCTAAAATACTAGCTATAGGTAATAATGCTACCACCATACCGACCACTTCTTTACGGCCTATTTACGGTCCACTGCGGGGCAGTGCCTCCTCTCATCACGAGAGGGTTCACCACTTCTTTAACTCGATCAAAATTCAAAATAACTAAAAAATTGGGCGCGTAAAAAAAAAGGTAGCAAATCTTGCTAAAATGGATTCATAAAAACGGACAGGCCGGGGAGAACGAAAAAGGCACCATTCACACATGGGCTCTAACCACAGCCCAGAAAAATAAAAAAGACTAAAAAGACACTCAATTACATTAGTGAACCATTACGGAATAGAAACTAGACCGGGAGCGGATTCTTTACAGAATCATTTTTATACTAAAAAAGCTAAGTTTTAACTTTTGTGAATTGAGAATGCTTTATGCTTTCGTGGCACTTGAAAGTTGTCTAAAGAAAGGCGTGGTACTAATCTCTTAGTGCTTCGAGCTCATTTTATATTTCGGCTTGCAACACCATAATAACAGCAAGGATGTAACATAAACATGAAGCTATGGGTAAATCAAAAATCAAAGTCGTAATTATATTGCGCGCAGAGATTTATTTCTATTTATTTTAACTAAAGTTGTCGGAAGAAAATACTTTGGTTCTAACTCAAATCTAGGTAATTGCATCAGTCCAGGCTCCAGTGATGGATACTCGAACGACATAGCAAATAACGTTGACATTTCATCACATATGGCTGGTCCATAATCGGACCACACGGCGGACACGGCCTATAAAAGCACGATTTCGAACACAAATCGAATGAAGTGCCAATGTTTGCGTGCGAGGACGTCTGTGTGCGTGCGAGGACGTCTGTACGCTTGTAAATGTGTGTGTATCAACTACGCGGGCCAGTGGTCCACTCTCCATCTCCGGATGAAACAAATGACGGTAAGGGCGAGTTGCGCGCGGACTAAATTCAGGCGGTGGATTCTATTAGATATTCTGTGACCGGACTTAAAGTTTATCAAAGAGCGGGGAGTATGGAGGAAGCACTTTTGTATTGGTAAAGAGCGCAATCTTATATGTCGAAACAGTTGAAAGCGTGTCCAGCGGATTTGATAAGCAACAAAACAAAACACACTCTCCTCACAACTGTTTTCGCTGCGTTTTCGCCCGAAGGCATCTGAAGGCGCGCAGAAGATTATCCGCCTAGGTAGCTTGACAATTGTGGCGACCGCAGCGCCCCCAACCTACCCGATTTGGTGTCCACATTCGGAAGTATAAAGATTGCGCTCCTTTACTTCAACCCTCCACACCGGGTGCAAAGAAACTGGGCGAAAACAAAACATCCCGTTCTATGTCAGCTTTAAAGGCTACCATTTCATTCTTCAAGTCACAAACGGACCTCGCACGGTGAAAGCCTAATATCGTCGCTAAGCGCCGCTCGTCCATCATGCTGCACCTGCATCCGTCCCCCCCCCCCCCGATTTCACTCCCCCCTTGCAGGTCGTTTAAAATATGGCTCAGGGACACTTGTAGGCGCTGGTTTGCGACTTTTCACCTGGCATGTCTCATCAACATTGTGTAAATTATAGTAGGACTAGCTTTTCCCGCGACTTCGCGTGGAATTCTGTAATAGCGCTCCCGCGGGAACTACATGCGTTTTTTCGGGATATAAAGTATATGTATATGTTGACCAGTGTTATAAACTATCTCGATACCAAAATTTAGTTGCAATCCGTCCAGTAGTTTTTGAGTTAAATCCGGACACACATACAGTAAATTTTTCTGAAAATCCTTATTTTGTGTTCAATGTCGTTTATATAGTTCCCTCGAGTTGATCGTTTCTTTTAATGTTCAAGTTTCAGACGCGACTTCTTCTACAGAGATAAGTTTAGTTCCATATACCTACTGAGATTTATCAGGTCATTGGTATGTCTGATTTAGAATGAGCGCAAGCTCACCAACAAACTGGTATAGGTACATATTACAGTTTGGTGAGATGGTAAGTTTAATATGGAAAAGATAAGGATGGATGTCAAAGAGGATATGTGAATTCTGAGATGGCGCATTATAGAGAGAAATGGAAGAAAGGAACAAATTGATTTTCGTAGTATAATCACAACGGCGCACTACCAGTGGAATATAAATAAATAGTTTTTACGTCACACCAGGCCGAAAAGCGGGATTTACCGCCCTTAGGCGCTACGAAAAATCCCTCTTCACGGCCAGGTGGTGACGTAAAATCGTATACTAACCACGGGCGGTCGTAAAGAAATCCTCAGACCACTAGATTATAGCCCTCGCCTCCGGCTCGGGCCTCAATTACCCGCGATCTGAGACTTTCTTTACTTGACCGCCCTAAGTGTGTAATGTACTATTACATCACCCTTGGCCGTAAAGTGGGATTTTCTGCCCGCTACGCGGAGAGAAAATCTCACTTTTTGGCCAAGGCAATATGTAAAACTTTTGACAAACCACGGGCGGTAATTCATAAAGCCCCAGTGAGCGAAGCGAGTGGTTCAAATATAGGATCCTGAGTGTAACGAGGGTTTCAAGGCACGAGACAGCAAACGACTTTGCTGCTGAGCGCAACACAAAATTTTTCACCTCACGCGCGATTTTTCGGGAAGAAGAATTAGTTCGGCGTCACGTACAGTTTGTGCTAACTCTGAAGGAGTTAAATTCGTATCTTCATCGCTAGAATCGCTCATATTTTCTTTATTACTTCGTATAGATATTCTAAATTACAAAACCAGCAATCTAAAACTTTTATCTTTATTTTATTTTTTATGTTTTTTTTCCGGAGGTTGCGTTCCAAATCACTCCTACTCGTACTTCAAGATTCAATTATTCATTGAATACAGTTAAATTATAGACATATTTAAGTATTTTAGTGACAAAACATAGTGAAATAATGAAATACATCTGAAACGGTGTATTATTAATATAATTTTATTAATGATGATATTAAGTAAATTGAACCTTTATTTTAATAAAACTCTCACGACGAATTGCGTTTCAGAACGTATCGTTGTTTTTTTTATTGTGACAGTGGCGTCATGCGTCGTTCGAATTTCAAAAACACTTTCCACGCTAGCGGATAAAAACAACTTTTGCGCTCGGATATCAAGCTGAAAAACGACCACTTTCGAGCCAGTGAGGTGAAATAGTTATTTGTTATGCAAGGCTGCAAAGTTGTTGTTTGCTGTGAGTGCGTGATTGAGACCCGAGTGAACGAAGGATTCTAGGGTTGAACCACGAGCGAAGCGAGTGGTTCAAATATAGAATCCTGAGTGAAACGAGGGTTTCAAGGCACGAGACAGCAAACGACTTTGCTGCTGAGCGCAACACAAAATTTTTCACCTCACGCGCGATTTTTCGGGAAGAAGACTTAGTTCGGCGTCACGTACAGTTTGTGCTAACTCTGGAGGAGTTAAATTCGTATCTTCATCGCTAGAATCGCTCATATTTTCTTTATTACTTCGTATAGGTATTCTAAATTACAAAACCAGCAATCTAAAACTTTTTTCTTTCATGTTTTTTTTTTCCGGAGGTTGCATTCCAAATCACTCTTACTCGTACTTCAAGATTCAATTATTCATTGAATACAGTTAAAATATACACATATTTAAGTATTTTTGTGATAAAACATAGTGAAATAATGAAATACATCTGAAACGGTGTATTATTAATATAATTTTATTAATGATGATATTAAGTAAATTGAACCTTTATTTTAATAAAACTCTCACGACGAATTTCGTTTCAGAACGTATCGTTGTTTTTTAATTGTGACAGTGGCGTCATGCGTCGTTCGAATTTCAAAAACACTTTCCACGCTAGCGGATAAAAACAACTTTTGCGCTCGGATTTCAACCTGCAAAACGACCACTTTCGAGCCAGTGAGGTGAAAAAGTAATTTATTTATTTAGAACATAAAAGTGTCACTTCTTCATACAGTTTCTTTGCTCTCAAGTTTATGAGACTTATTTAACACGAGTAATATCAGTAATTAACTGTTCAATATCCGGGAGAGGAATGGCCAAGTCAATTTCCTGAGCCAGGTGTAGTTTTAAATAGCTACGGAGGTTATATTTAGTTCGCCTAAGTTATATATACGAGTATGTGGGTGGGACGTAAATACATATAAAGTTAGAAAAGTTGGATAAACAAGACTATTTTTCCGAGTTGCAGGATTATAGAGGCCAGTATCGCTGCGGCCATTTGTGATCTATTGTGATCGCCACAGACTTACAGTTCACATTCAAGATTAGCCTCTGCAAGGAATAGCAGGATTTTCTTGGCCGTGAGGGCTTTAAGCTCCTCTGGGTGCATTTGATGCTTCCCCAGCATGAGGTAACCACGTCGCATCAGCGGAGGGCATTCAGTCAAAATGTGTAAGGGCTTTTCTTCTTCCTCGTTACACAGTCTGCTCATTCTACTGTTGCTGACCCCGATGTTGTTCATGTGTCTATTAAGTCCGGAGATTGGACTTTTGGATTGGCGTAGAAATAAGACTAAGACAATTTTTATTGTCCGACGGCCCACTTGATGGAAAGTCGCAAAAAAACGAGATCATTAATATGTGACACGTTATATTTGGGACTAGAAAAAACTTTCATTTCTGTGAGGGCTACTTAAAAACCTTATTGCAGCTTTTTAAAACAACTAACTATATGTATATAAACTAAAGAAAATCCACAGAGGAAAAAAGCATGTACATTTTAAATCTCTACCCAACAGAATCTAGTTTAAATAATACAAAACCTCTATTAGAGACTTTACATTGTCTAGAAAACGGCAAATGAAATCCATTCATTTAATGTACATACAACTATCTTGTAAATAAGTCGAGAACAAGAAACAAGGCAACGAGAAACACGCAGCGACTATACGAGTTCAGGATTCGTAAAAGAAAATAACGAACATTTTTGAAGAAAATGTGTGTGAAAAATTGTACACTCATTTTAATACATAAACCGAAAAGATAGAAACATTTTAATATACCGTAGGACTTAGTATCACTCATAATTAATATGAATGTATCAACAACTCTAAAATGTATTGATGAAGCCATCGTAAAGCGTATCAAATAATACACTTGAGAAACATAACCGCCCTTCCGGCACAGTCGGATAAAAACGATAGGTTTATATCTGGTGCATCATCATCATCATCATCATTTCAGCCGATAGACGTCCACTGCTGGACATAGGCCTCCCCCAAGGCGCGCCACTCAGACCGGTCTTGTGCCACTCGCATCCACCGCGTCCCCGTGACCTTTACAAGGCCAACCGAGATGATTATATCTGTTTTTTGTATATCATTGGTATAGGCAAACGAACGCACAGCCCACCTGATGGAAAGTGGTCACTGCGGCCCATGGACGAACGAAATCCTATGATCCCCATTAGGAAACAATAGGATCTCGAATGCGTTGCCTACCAACGTTGTTTTTTAAGAAAAAGATAAAATGAACTACCTATCATAAATTGCAGATTATTAATTAATATATGCCAATTGCAATCAATAGTATGAATGAAAAAGTAACTTGGTCTGTCCGTTACGTTTACACGATTTATATTCGGTACCTCAAGTGTATTTTTCGGACCTGGAAAATACTTCTCGACCGCGTTTGCGTTTACATCAAGATTGTATGAAAACTTGAACAGCGCCCCTAACGGTACGTTTTGTAACAAGGTTTAGCGAGTGTATTTTGATTAATACGAATGAGTGACGAGCGAGTAAGTGAGTAAACGAAAACGTTCACGTTTTCGAGTGACTTTTAGTATGACAGAAACGCAGTAGTATACGCAATTCGATCTGTCAAGGTCACTGTCAGGCTAATAGTTTGAACATTTTTGAAGATACTAAACATGGAGATAAAATTTAGAAGACACGCGGCATGCAGGACTTTTCAGTGCCTTACAAAATTGCTGGTAGGCAATACATGGCTATCTGTATAGCTAGTATTTGGGCAAGAAGCGAAAGAGAGAACTCGGTTGAAGAGTTTCCTACCATATTATAGTTGGGACTTAGGAGTTGTTTACAAGCATAGTTTACAGGAAGAAACCGGATATAGCGCTGCGAGGAAAGTATATGGAATACCGATTAGGCTACCGCAGGAATGTTTTTTAATGAGGAACTGTTCCTACGATAGTTTTACAGAGATGTTTAAGGGAAAATACTTAAGTATTGCTAATGTTGTCTCGGTCCAAGAAGGGAAAGGCCAATTACAGAAATGTTCACAAGAAGCGTCATACTCCGCCCTACTCTAACGCCGCCTTATGATGGCCCATTTATAGTGGTTGAGAGGAGGAGCAAAGCATGGGAACCTGATTAATAGAGAAGGCAAAGCGACGTGCGAATCAATCGGTCGCTTGAAACCAGCCTTTTTCCTGAACGATGAAGAGGCGTACATCTCGACGTAGTCGATATAGGAATAGTCTTTCCAGGCGTGGAGTATTGTGCCAGCACCATCGGCATCGTCCACAAGGCACGGCACGGAAGAGAGATAGGCCGTATCATGGATTATCTTTTCGGTAGACATAAGTACATATTGGGTGATGCTCACAAGAATTTCCAGTGTGTGACGGCACATTCTTGTGAGCCTCACTCATTTAAGCGTTCTAAATTATTATGAAATAAATCAACTTGAAACTAACCAAGAAAGTAGTTTGTTCTCATCATCACCACTCCCGCTACATATGTGGTAGATTAACGTTAAATAAATCATGTAAAGGGAAATACTATAAATGCAAAATTGTGGCTTAGTAGGTACTTATAGCTAAATAGAGCGGCCAACATTCTTGACTGATGCGAATACCTAAAAGCATTATATCAATCTAGCTTATTCCGACGGTGACTTCATTCACGTGGAATTCGGAGCGTTCCCGCGGGAATTATGCTTAGTAACACCCCCCAATTCCCCAAGGAACCTATATGCCAAATTTCAGCTTTCTGCGGTTAGTAGCTTCGGTTGTGCTTTGATCGATCAGTTGCTAGTTGCTGACATTTGCTAAAGAAATATACATACTTACAATAAATAACACCAATAATAAACTCAATGGAATATATAGCATGATTTATTAGTGTTTAAACTACTTAAAACTTGATGAAATTCTGGTAGGAATCAGCAGTTGGCTCAGCCACGGGGTCTGGTCTTAAAGTTGCCACAGTTCCACTTGACTTGCTGGGGCAGAGCCAGAAGGAACACTGAAAGAAAATGTAAGTGTATATTAGGTATTTAATTGAAGCCGTGATGGTGGCCCACTACTAGGCCACCATCACCTATTTATGAAAGGGGACGACTGCCTGGATCAGTCGGGTGATCGGTCCTCCATTCGGAACCATTTCACCCATACCATCACCTATAGAACTCTTCATGCAGAGGATCGGCGGGCGTTCGAATCCGGCTCGCATCTGTGAGTTACTTTTGTGCAAAATTACCTACTACTTGGCTTTTCGGTGAACGAAAACATAGTGAATCGTAAAGAAACATGCACGCATTTGCGAAGTAATTCAAGAATGTAGGTACATGTGTGAGTCCCCAATCCAAACTGCGCCTGTGTAGGGCCCAAACCCTCTGCAGTGGATATTGCATATGTCAAATAAAAATAAATACTATTATTATGTCTAATACTTACTGTTTCTTGCTTCTATGCACGCATTCTCCTTTGTATTAGATAAAAGTAACACGAGCTGCGCCAATTCTTTCTACATTACAAGAAATTTGGCTCAATTCAAAGTATGGATCTTAAAATATAATTCTTCTCTTCTGTTCTCTTATATAATGGCTTCTTTCTAAGTATATGCAAGACAATTTTGCCACTTTCAAGTATGGCCTACGGGCCGAGCATTGTATGGAGGAAAAAATTAATGTACGATATAAAAGATAAATCAAGTAAACTTGGTGAGGCTCAACAAACGTCAACGTCCATCTTTCAACTCAACTCAACACACTTCGAGTAAACTATTCGTAAAAGGTTCATCTTTAACCTTTGAGTGCATTTGTCAACACCGTTCTCGCACACGTTCATGTATTGTCACCATCACTTTGCGACATCCGCTATACACTATAAAATTGAGGGTTTCTGTCTTGGACACTTCGCCACTATCAAAATATTGGCCTCAGGCCGGCAATTATTCAATAATAAACATTTAAATTATCATTAATATCAAATTTGAGGAGGCTTGTTAAACGTCAATCACGACAATGTCAAATATGTGACGGAAGGCAGTGAGTTAAAACGTCTCGATCGCGTTTGCGTTTCTTCAGGTTTTTTCTGTCAAAATTGTCAAAATGGCCATAAGTGTTGCCAAGTTACCTACATTTTCTAAAATTTCTAGGCAACCCGGAGTAATTTATGTAATTTAGTTTTTTGTTAAACCAAATCGAAGTACATAGTTATAGGTATATTCGTCACAAACGTGGAGTATCTCAACATTAAAAAAGAAAGACACACTTATACGTATGCGAAGAAGCTTAAATAAATAACATACTTAGTAAAAATTATCTCAAGAACACAATACAAGCATATTAAGACATAGACGACATACATATATCATTTATTTCACTTAAAAAATCTAAAATTTTGAAGTAAATTTGGATTCGACAGGTTCGAAAACCTAAGTTCTCACCTTCTCACGTGATAAAGTCGGGTGAGTAACTTTACTTCTTGCGTTTCGTTTAATTTACTTTTCAAACTGTCAAATACGAGCTTACACTCGCAGTTAGTCGGAAAACGTGTAAACGAATTCACATCCGTTTTCGTAAAGTAAATGTCACTCGCTGAATTGACTCCATGTTTTGCCGCTAGGGGTGCTGTTTGTGTTCTCATACAAAAATGATGAATAAACTAAAACGCGTTCGATGCGTTTAGCGCAAATAAAGATTTACACTCATGTGAGAAGAGGTAAAAACAAACCGAGCCCGAAGTTGAAGCTTACACTCGCGTGTTAAGACTAAACTGATCGTGAATAGTTTACTCGAATAACTTCGTGACATCGTTTTGCATTTTTGGTGTAAAAAATACACTAGACCTACGGTTTTTGTTTTCATCTTGCAAAAACTTTACGTACCTATACATAGAGTTGTCATCTTCTTTCAATAAAAAGCAATGATCTATTATAAGTAAGGATTCACAACCAGCCGAAGAAAAATGGCCCATCAAAACGGGTGCCCGAACAACTCGGGCACCCGTTTGACGCTCAGTAAATTTGACACTTAAGTCTTATAATGTTAGGTTTACTTTTGTATAAAATATTTATCTTGATACATGTTATAAAGAGGCGTTATTAGCATTTTGGAACGTATTTTCTACTGTCAGTTTGCTCCATATATTTTGACATATTCTGTTAGGCACTGTTCGTCCATATGTTATTATAGGTGAATGATAAAAAGCCTTACTAAATGATTGGTTATTGCATAATATTCCGATGCCGCCTACTTTAGCCACACACGCGACGCCGCTTGCTCACGTACCCGATAATTGGGATTCCTTGACAAGTGACGATTAATAACTTCATATATGACATTTGTGCCTATCGTGTTTTTATAATTATTATTTACTAGCTTCTGCCCGCGACTTCGCCCGCGTGGAATTCGGTTATTATTTCCCGGGACTCCAACTATCTCCATCCCAAATTTCATCCAAAACCGTCCAGCGGTTGAAGCGTGAAGAGGTAACAGACAGACAGACAGACAGAGTTCCTTTCGCATTTATAATATTAGTATGGATTTATTTGTTTACGTGATGTGAGGAGGCCTGTGCCCAGCAGTGGGACGCAAATAGGCTGTAGTAGTAGTTTTAAGGGACACCAAGTATTAGACTCCCCTCCCGTAATTAAGTACAGGTAAACATATCATCATATTATAGGAATCGGATGTATCTTTTTTTGTTTCTAGATTAATATTTTTTAATCTTTTTTTTTTATTTAATATTTATATTCTTAGTCTCGTTCATAATTATGTACTACTAAAAAATTTCATGATCATAGAAAAATTTAAAGTTAAAAAATCAATGAACAACACAATTTTTGACGTGATAACGTCTTGTAAGTTATGAACGCCAGCTGCGCCCACGAAAAAACATGTCGCAATTATGTCGTTGTAGCGTTACGTGACGTTATTACGTATAAAATTATCGTCCGTACACCGACTTTACTGACAACCAATTTATTATAAATAATGGTAAATGATTTGGGGATTTGCGGAGGAAATGATCAGAAAACCTACAGAACCCAGTTTAAAATAAAAACTCAAGCTTTATAAATTGCCTTTCTAATCTTCATAATTACACGAAACATATACACTCACATTAAACGCCAGAAAAACTACTGAATTGGGAGAAACACGCAAAATACCTATTTTGGGGGTCAGGGCTGGGTCACTATGCCCATTTTAACTTGACCCCTTGCTCTTTTAGTGGGACTAAACATTGAAAGCTCACGATACACTGGATATTTTTGACACGTCGAAATTTTCACCTAGTTTCGCAAAATCGAGTTCTAAAAATACATTTTTAAGGTTTATTATAATTCACAAGGCAACGGGATTAGTAACTGTATAATTTGAGTGTGCATGATATTATTATGAAGGAATAGGCTTTGAATTAAAATGTAAATTCGATTTTGTGCCGACTGCTACGAGCGCTACGCCGTCGTAGCTGGCTACGGTTTTTGTATGGGTTCTACGAATTTAATGTAATATCATGATTTTTGCAGAATATTTGACTGGAAATATTCGAACAAAAGCTGTATTTTCGAGAATATACAAATGAATATCAAAATTTCCAAAAAAAAAAAGATTGTCTGCATACAATCACACAAACTTTAGAGAGAGCCAAAAAATACATACAAACTCGATAAACATAACACTCCTTCTGGCGCAATCTGTTCGAAAATAGCCATCACTCGGTAAATTAGAGCTGTCATCTGAAACTTCCCTAAGATAATTTATTTTTCAAGTTTCACAGATTGAAATACTTCGTCGATGCCCTCGAAAACGTCAATAACGCAATCTGATATTTCTCCAGACGATCCAAAATATAAAATGGAAAGAAACCGGGACGGGATAATCGCAAATTTAATAAGATCTATTATACCTTGAAACGTTTGTTATTGCTACTGGCTCCTTCGACTTCGCCCGCGTGAGATTCTATGGGAAATATGCGTTTTTCCGGGATCAAAAGTAGCCTATGTCCTTTCCCGGTACGCTCACAATTCAAAATTGGTCCATCTAATATTGATACAGTAATGAATAACCAATCTAAATACTAAGTTTTAATTCTCGTTTAGTATATTACTATTCGGTATACTGTTGGAGTAAATTCATTGGCCTATAATAAGTAATAACATATGACCGAACAGTGCCCAATACACACACACACTTTTGTTCTGTATAAATGTTGCTCTTTTTTTTTGTCTTTTGTGTGTGTGTGTTGTGTAATGTCATGAATAAATGTTTTTTTTTTTTTTTCAATACCACCTACATATTTAAGTCTAGTACTTATTTACATCAGGAATTAGAATTAACGCATTCACTGCCACTTCTTTTTACGAACTTTCGCCAGGTGCCTCATCTGTCATTAAGGGAACATTGCAACGCACATGTGCGTTCGAGGCACTGCGGGAAAGTCAGCAAAACGCATATATGCGTCGGTGGCAGTGAATGCGTTAAAGCCTCTCGTGTTTTCTAGCTGTCCCTTTCGGAAACAAAACAAGATTTTAACACAATTGAACTCTTTGATAAAAGTTAGTAAGGCCTCTTCTTCACAATATAGTCTAATTTAGGTGGGAAAAAAAATAAAAAGACAAAGCTACTAATGAAGGCGAGAAAGTTCGTGTGTTCGGATGTATGCAACTTTTACACGCAGTTAAGGTATAGAAAGGGTTCTGATTAAGTATTTTTAGATTAAACACGGCCATATGATACAAATATTCGTTTTTTATCCGACTGCGCTAGAAGGAGGATTATGTTTTTCGAGTGTATGTATGTATGTATATTTTTTTGGCTCGCTGTGTAGCCTAAATGGCTGGATGGATTTTAGCTTGCGAGGTGTCGTTAGATTCGTCTTAATCGTGAGAGTGACACTGGTATATCAAAATTGCAAAAAATAAAATGGCTGACTTTTGGAGGCATTTTAAACGTTTCAAAAAATATATATATTGTCAAAGCCTATCGGTATGAAAATGAAGAGTTGAATTAATATATCACACACAAAAATATATCTATAATAAGTATATGTGAAATGAAGAGTTTGCTTGGAGTCGGGTTTTATATATTTGCAAAAATCGAGTTATTCCTAGTTATTGTCTCGTTATTCTAACGGAATAAGGAATATTAACATTTTAAAACGAATAATAAAATTATCACTGATATCATCTGATACATTAATCTGGATTTTTTTACTGACACTAAAATAAACTTGCTAAGATTATAAATACTAATATTATAAGGAAAGATTTGTTCGTTTTTTCGTAATGGATAAACGCAAAAATACTGAACCAATTTAAAAGTTATTTCACAAATAGAAAAAAGCATTATTCCTAAATGACTTAGACTAAATTTAATCCCAATTTTCCTTCGCTAATTTATACCGCAAGTAAATTAAAATAAGATAAAATTCTATCAAAAAAATTACGACTTTCGAATTAACTAATAGACACCATAGAATTTCACAAAGTAACAATCGAAATATACATTCTTTCTTCGTGTTTTAGCTCAGATTTAGTGTAGTTTGTCTGTTATAGAACTTTCGCATGCAATTCTCCTTGCAGTTCTTATTTTTGTTTCAGGCGAGGGTAGAACTAATTCTAACAAGATAGCGGGGGTAATTTAGATTACAATAATGAAATTGTTTATCTTTTAACTACCCACGTTCTACGAAATGAAAATAGTAGCGAGAAGATTAGAATGTTTTATGGAAAACTCATATGGATTCGATGTAGGGTTAAGAAGAATTTGTGGTTTTGAGTAGTAAAACTGGCCAATAGTAGTTTAGTTCACATTTTAGTTTTTTGTAAAATTTGTACTTGAAAAGAGAAGTTACAGCACTACATGTAACTTTACAGTAATAAAAGTATATGTGAACATTATTGTTACCTAAATAAGATTTTCTTTAAGTGTCTATATAAAACTTTAAGGGTTCTATTTTCTCACAACTCACTTTAATAAAAAATACTTACGTGAAAATTTGTACAAGTTCAAATATAGGTAAGTATATAGTTTTTATTTGAAATGTAAATGTTTAGATAGGTCACATTTCCAATTTCTGTTCTGATGAAATCGAAAATATACATCGCTAATTAGACGTCGTTGTCCTAGTAATAAAATGTATCCCATTACTCAACAAAAGACAAGATAACCCAAAAATGGGTTCCCAATAAGACACGTCATTTATCTAAACCTTTGTTGGCGAAGTATCTCCGTTAATGGCAACACACAATAGAAGCATTTACATTTTTTGCCTACAAAATGATTAATGTTCGTCAGAAAACACTGGCACACAGTAAATAAACACTCATCCTTTTTAAATCTGTACGCGTAAGCGTAGTCTGTGCTGAACTGTTTTGTTTTTCCACGTGACGCGTTCGAATTTCGATTCCGCGTTTTTGAAATTGGAATAGATTCTTTTTTTAAAGCGTCCAATTAGCAGTGACATTCCATTGGGACGCGACACGTGGAATACTGACGTTTCTTTACGCGAGCCATTTGCAATTGTGGGCTTTCCTTGCTCTCGTTACTTTAGCTTTAGGCGTTTCGCAGTGTTGTAGCGGAGTGTTGCACTTACCAGTGTGTAGTAGCTTGTTGTTGATCTCTTGTGTTGGGTGTAAGCGCGGTTCGATGCAACACAGTTGCATGAGTGCGGAGGGACACGCGCGATTGGGGCGCGTTGCCAGCCGCGACTGCCGGGCCCGGCCGCGCCTGCGCGCGCCGGTCGATGCACACTCGGTCACTGGGCCGACTCGTTCTGACCAAAAACAAACCTTTGTCTTCCGAGACGGCCCGGCGCCGGTGGAGTTATGAGTTTTGCACCTGTGGCTCTCAATTAATGGTTGAGATCTATATACTTGATCCCACTAAACTAAGTAATTATTAATAAAGATTTTTTTTTATTTAAGCCATATTATATTATTTACGTCACACCAGGCCGAAAAGCGGGACGGGAGGCGTTCTGAGACTTTCTTTACTCGTACACACCTAGGGTGGTCAAGTAAAGAAAGTCTCAGATTGAGGCCCGAGCCGGAGGCGAGGGCTATAATCTAGCGGTCTGAGGATTTCTTTACGACCGCCCGTGGTTAGTATACGATTTTACGTCACCACCTGGCCGTGAAGAGGGATTTTTCGTAGCGCCCAAGGGCGGTAAATCCCGCTTTTCGGCCTGGTGTGACGTAAAATCCCTTTTCACGGCCAGGTGGTGACGTAAAATCGTTTTCTGAAGAATATAAAACTTAATCGAGATACGATCTCGTCAGCAAAACTTTACGATATTAGGTTAATAAACAGTTGTCCTCGACGTTAGAGATCCGATTTCATTCCCTTTTCAAGCCCGGCAACCCATTGGTGAGCTTTGTAGTGTTCTAAAATATCAAAAACACTGTATTTGATGTGTTACAATACAATTAAATTTCATTGTGTCAAGAAAAATAATTTAAAACCTTATGTCTTAACTAAAGCTTACACGGTGTAACTCCTACACTTACTTATCACGGATTCTAAAATAGAAAAGAATCGGTATTTTTGTTACTAAACTAGCCACCCGCTCCGGCTTCTCACGTGTGATACAGCAACAAATTATACCTACACCAAAACCTTCCCCATGAACCCTTTTATTTATTAGTGAAAACTGCATGAAAATTCGTTCAGCAGTTTTTGAGTTTATCACCAACAGACAGGGCGGGGAGGACTTTACAATATCTCCTTTTATAACGGAGATTCAACACCTGATCTATCAGCTCACCAAAGACATACAAAATAATCTCCAAACTCCACACTCGAGATCAAACCCATAACATACGTTCCTAAAATGTCCACTGACAAGAAAATAGAAACATAAAAGAGCTGAAAACTACACATTATATCGAAACCGAGGGAGTTCGCCGTGGACCGTCGATATTGAGAAATTCCTCACTTTCTTATTTGAAAGAATTTCTTTCAAACATTTCTAGAGTCCTGACTGCGAGGTTGTTAAAGTTTTCACTAGATAGTTTCATTTTATTTTTACGTTAAATATCTACTATTTAATTATACCCGCGTGGAAAATACTGGGAGAAGTTTCTTCTCCTTTTTTAAATAGTTTTAATTGTATATTAGATATTCTACATTTCTAATCGAATGCCTTTTTAATTTTATTTATGTAAAAAACATTAAATATTAAAATGCAAATACATTTAAAACTTCTTCTTATAGTGCCTCTTCACTACTGAAGGTTGGCTGTCAGCTCCTCATATCAATTTTTATCTTTTGTCTTTTTCATCAAAATCAGTTCGCGAAAATGAACTGCTACGTAGAAACAGTCTGAGTTAGTTTTATATTTAAACATGTTCTGTAAGCACAAGCATTGATGTGCGGAGTTTTAACTTAATTTCCAATTTCCATTGTATATTAAACACACTATCACCGGGACTTAATCGCGTAATAGTACATTACAAACCTAGGGTGGTGAATTCGTAAATGTCCCAGATCGCAGGTTTCTGTGGCCCGAGCCGAAGGTGAGGGCCATAAATATGCGATCTGGGGCTTTACGAATTACCACCCCTGGTTTGTCAAAAGTTTTACGTCTTACCTTGGCCAAGAAGTGAAATTTTCTCTCCGCGTAGCGGGCAGAAAATCCCACTTTATGGCCAAGGGTGATGTAAAAACTATTTATATTTTACCTCGACGTTTCGGCCGCGATGCAACGGCCGTGGTCACGAGAAGATACTCCATTGTATAGCAAAGGCCTGTTTGATTTTTCTAGTTTCGTAGTCACTTTCACATAATAACTCGATTTTTGAAAAAATAATATATACCCGACTGCAAACAAACTTTTGATTTCACATTATATGTTTTTATAATCCGTTCATTAAGCCCTTTATTTTGATACCCCACTCGACAGGCTTTGACAACAAAAATATTTTAGAACACGTTTAAAATTCCTCCAAAAGTCAGCCATTTTGTTTTTTGAAATTTTGATATACCCAGTGTCTCTCTCACGATTAAGACGAATCTAATCCATTTAGGCTACAGAGCGTGCCAAAGAAATATACATACATACATACACTCGAAAAACATAACCGTCCTTCTAGCCCAGTCGGGTAAAAAAAAGATGTTTACAATAAATGCTTCTGGATCTGCTACGAGCGTAGCGCGTCGCGTAGCGCGTAGCGTTGCGTAGCGCGTGGCGTAGCGTGTACCGTAGCATAGGACGTCAGAATTCGTTATCTTACCTTTATAACGTATAGGATGCAGTGAAGGATTTCAAGAACTATTTTCATACGCCAACACCACAACAGCCTGTTTATGCCCCACTGCTGGGCACAGGACTCTTGACCACGAAAGGGTTATATATGAGCGAATTGAAGACTTCACATTTTTGAAAGACTTCACAGAAGCGTGTAAGTTTCCTTACGATGTCTTCCTTTACTCATAAGTTAATTCGAATTGAATTTCGCACGTAATTAACTAAAGGTGCGAGCCGGATTTTAACCACTCTGCAGAAAGTTCTACATTTCAAACAAAATACAAAGCCCAAAAGAAAAGAAACCGGTGTTATTCATGTTATGACCGGAATGATCGGGGTATTCCGGATATAGCATAGGGTTTTGTCCGGGTGACGCGTTGATCCGGGCCGACTCAGCGATTGTGTTATCGACGCCTAAAGAATTCGTTCGGATCTCTTTAGAAAAGCACAGGCTTTGAAAGGGTCCATCTTTTATGTGTTCTTACAATATTCTTTTGTAAAGTCATGCTGAGGGTTACCGCGAATGAATTCGCCGCGAGAGGCGCTTGTGTCGCGTGAGGTGCAGTGTTGCCAACTTAACACATTATAATGTCATCCACCACAGCATGCAGCAGTTTATTTACGCTGTCAAAGCTGTCATTCCATACAATAGTGTCACAGTGACATTTAAAGTTCCGGAGACCTCAGTGTTGCCAATTTAGCACATTATAATGTCATCCACCACAGCATGCAGCAGTCTATTTAAGCTGTCAAAGCTGTTATTCCATACAATAGTGTCACAGTGACATTTGAAGTTCCGGAGACCTCAGTGTTGCCAATTTAGCACATTACAATGTCATCCACCACAGCATGCAGCAGTCTATTTAAGCTGTCAAAGCTGTCATTCCATACAATAGTGTCACAGTGACATTTGAAGTTCCGGAGACCTCAGTGTTGCCAATTTAGCACATTACAATGTCATCCACCACAGCATGCAGCAGTCTATTTAAGCTGTCAAAGCTGTCATTCCATACAATAGTGTCACAGTGACATTTGAAGTTCCGGAGACCTCAGTGTTGCCAATTTAGCACATTACAATGTCATCCACCACAGCATGCAGCAGTCTATTTAAGCTGTCAAAGCTGTCATTCCATACAATAGTGTCACTGTGACATTTGAAGTTCCGGAGACCTCAGTGTTGCCAATTTAGCACATTACAATGTCATCCACCACAGCATGCAGCAGTCTATTTACGCTGTCAAAGCTGTCATTCCATACAATAGTGTCACAGTGACATTTGAAGTTCCGGAGACCTCAGTGTTACTAATTTAGCACATAATAATGTCATCCACCACAGCATGCAGCAGTCTATTTACGCTGTCAAAGCTGTCATTCCATACAATAGTGTCACTGTGACATTTGAAGTTCCGGAGACCTCAGTGTTGCCAATTTAGCACATTACAATGTCATCCACCACAGCATGCAGCAGTCTATTTAAGCTGTCAAAGCTGTCATTCCATACAATAGTGTCACTGTGACATTTGAAGTTCCGGAGACCTCAGTGTTGCCAATTTAGCACATTACAATGTCATCCACCACAGCATGCAGCAGTCTATTTACACTGTCAAAGCTGTCATTCCATACAATAGTGTCACAGTGACATTTGAAGTTCCGGAAACCTCAGTGTTACTAATTTAGCACATAATAATGTCATCCACCACAGCATGCAGCAGTCTATTTACGCTGTCAAAGCTGTCATTCCATACAATAGTGTCACTGTGACATTTGAAGTTCCGGAGACCTCAGTGTTGCCAATTTAGCACATTACAATGTCATCCACCACAGCATGCAGCAGTCTATTTACGCTGTCAAAGCTGTCATTCCATACAATAGTGTCACAGTGACATTTGAAGTTCCGGAGACCTCAGTGTTGCCAATTTAGCACATTACAATGTCATCCACCACAGCATGCAGCAGTCTATTTAAGCTGTCAAAGCTGTCATTCCATACAATAGTGTCACTGTGACATTTGAAGTTCCGGAGACCTCAGTGTTGCCAATTTAGCACATTACAATGTCATCCACCACAGCATGCAGCAGTCTATTTACGCTGTCAAAGCTGTCATTCCATACAATAGTGTCACAGTGACATTTGAAGTTCCGGAGACCTCAGTGTTGCCAATTTAGCACATTACAATGTCATCCACCACAGCATGCAGCAGTCTATTTAAGCTGTCAAAGCTGTCATTCCATACAATAGTGTCACTGTGACATTTGAAGTTCCGGAGACCTCAGTGTTGCCAATTTAGCACATTATAATGTCATCCACCACAGCATGCAGCAGTCTATTTACGCTGTCAAAGCTGTCATTCCATACAATAGTGTCACAGTGACATTTGAAGTTCCAGAGACCTCAGTGTTGCCAATTTAGCACGCCTATCTCCCATGAGACTAACCTAGCCATACGCCTACCTACCATGTGACTAACCTAGCTACACGCCTATCTCCCATGAGACTAACCTGGCCATACGCCTACCTACCATGTGACTAACCTAGCTACACGCCTATCTCCCATGAGACTAACCTGGCCATACGCCTACCTACCATGTGACTAACCTAGCTACACGCCTATCTCCCATGAGACTAACCTGGCCATACGCCTACCTACCATGTGACTAACCTAGCTACACGACTACCTCTTATGTAACGAACCTAGCTACACGCCTATCTCCCATGAGACTCACCTGGCCATACGCCTACCTACCATGTGACTAACCTAGCTACACGCCTATCTCCCATGAGACTAACCTGGCCATACGCCTACCTACCATGTGACTAACCTAGCTACACGCCTATCTCCCATGAGACTAACCTGGCCATACGCCTACCTACCATGTGACTAACCTAGCTACACGCCTATCTCACATGAGACTAACCTGGCCATACGCCTACCTACCATGTGACTAACCTAGCTACACGACTACCTCTTATGTAACGAACCTAGCTACACGCCTATCTCCCATGAGACTCACCTGGCCATACGCCTACCTACCATGTGACTAACCTAGCTACACGCCTATCTCCCATGAGACTAACCTGGCCATACGCCTACCTACCATGTGACTAACCTAGCTACACGCCTATCTCCCATGAGACTAACCTGGCCATACGCCTACCTACCATGTGACTAACCTAGCTACACGCCTATCTCCCATGAGACTAACCTGGCCATACGCCTACCTACCATGTGACTAACCTAGCTACACGCCTATCTCCCATGAGACTAACCTGGCCATACGCCTACCTACCATGTGACTAACCTAGCTACACGACTACCTCTTATGTAACGAACCTAGCTACACGCCTATCTCCCATGAGACTCACCTGGCCATACGCCTACCTACCATGTGACTAACCTAGCTACACGCCTATCTCCCATGAGACTAACCTGGCCATACGCCTACCTACCATGTGACTAACCTAGCTACACGCCTATCTCCCATGAGACTAACCTGGCCATACGCCTACCTACCATGTGACTAACCTAGCTACACGCCTATCTCCCATGAGACTAACCTGGCCATACGCCTACCTACCATGTGACTAACCTAGCTACACGCCTATCTCCCATGAGACTAACCTGGCCATACGCCTACCTACCATGTGACTAACCTAGCTACACGACTACCTCTTATGTAACGAACCTAGCTACACGCCTATCTCCCATGAGACTCACCTGGCCATACGCCTACCTACCATGTGACTAACCTAGCTACACGACTACCTCTTATGTAACGAACCTAGCTACACGCCTATCTCCCATGAGACTAACCTGGCCATACGCCTACCTACCATGTGACTAACCTAGCTACACGCCTATCTCCCATGAGACTAACCTGGCCATACGCCTACCTACCATGTGACTAACCTAGCTACACGACTACCTCTTATGTAACGAACCTAGCTACACGCCTATCTCCCATGAGACTCACCTGGCCATACGCCTACCTACCATGTGACTAACCTAGCTACACGCCTATCTCCCATGAGACTAACCTGGCCATACGCCTACCTACCATGTGACTAACCTAGCTACACGCCTATCTCCCATGAGACTAACCTGGCCATACGCCTACCTACCATGTGACTAACCTAGCTACACGCCTATCTCCCATGAGACTAACCTGGCCATACGCCTACCTACCATGTGACTAACCTAGCTACACGCCTATCTCCCATGAGACTAACCTGGCCATACGCCTACCTACCATGTGACTAACCTAGCTACACGACTACCTCTTATGTAACGAACCTAGCTACACGCCTATCTCCCATGAGACTCACCTGGCCATACGCCTACCTACCATGTGACTAACCTAGCTACACGACTACCTCTTATGTAACGAACCTAGCTACACGCCTATCTCCCATGAGACTAACCTGGCCATACGCCTACCTACCATGTGACACTGTGACACTGTGACACTGTGACACTGTGACACTGTGGCAATATGCCGGTATGGCGAACTTTTTCTGTTCATCTGACCATCCTTTTATTGATGCAATCGCTTTGTATTGTAATAGAAAATCTTGCACATCCGTTAGGCCTGTGAATTTCGCTGACGCCATCTTTTTATTTTTGAGAAAAGAAAACACGATTTATAAACACATAAAATAGTGATAAAAACGGTACTGCCCTTATGTTTATGTTCTTCCTTCCACCGAGCGCGCGTAAACCAAATGTAGATGTTCTCCTTTCCACCGAGCGCGCGTACACCAAATGTAGCGGGGGGTTGATGTTAGCTCAGGTAGATGCTGCAGGCACGGAGATCAGCGGTGGAATCCGAAGACACGAAGACGAAGTCTAGCTTATTAAAATATCTAATTCTTGAAGACTGGCCCTATTACTGCCCTAGTACTGCCTAATAAATAATAGATTTTAAGTTGAATTAATATTATTTTTTGAGAGATGCGTTTATTACAATGTCCATCAAAAGACTAAAAATCCTAAACAAAACACACTACGCTTAAAACTACCTATTTTTGGAAGAGAATGTGTCAACTAACCGATTGTACTCGGCCAGTCTCCACACTAACCTAGCTACACGACTACCTCTTATGTAACGAACCTAGCTACACGCCTATCTCCCATGAGACTAACCTGGCCATACGCCTACCTACCATGTGACTAACCTAGCTACACGACTACCTCTTATGTAACGAACCTAGCTACACGCCTATCTCCCATGAGACTAACCTGGCCATACGCCTACCTACCATGTGACTAACCTAGCTACACGACTACCTCTTATGTAACGAACCTAGCTACACGCCTATCTCCCATGAGACTAACCTGGCCATACGCCTACCTACCATGTGACTAACCTAGCTACACGCCTATCTCCCATGAGACTAACCTGGCCATACGCCTACCTACCATGTGACTAACCTAGCTACACGACTACCTCTTATGTAACGAACCTAGCTACACGCCTATCTCCCATGAGACTAACCTGGCCATACGCCTACCTACCATGTGACTAACCTAGCTACACGACTACCTCTTATGTAACGAACCTAGCTACACGCCTATCTCCCATGAGACTAACCTGGCCATACGCCTACCTACCATGTGACTAACCTAGCTACACGCCTATCTCCCATGAGACTAACCTGGCCATACGCCTACCTACCATGTGACTAACCTAGCTACACGACTACCTCTTATGTAACGAACCTAGCTACACGCCTATCTCCCATGAGACTCACCTGGCCATACGCCTACCTACCATGTGACTAACCTGGCTACACGCCTATCTCCCATGAGACTAACCTGGCCATACGCCTACCTACCATGTGACTAACCTAGCTACACGACTACCTCTTATGTAACGAACCTAGCTACACGCCTATCTCCCATGAGACGAACCTGGCCATACGCCTACCTACCATGTGACTAACCTAGCTACACGACTACCTCTTATATAACGAACCTAGCTACACGCCTATCTCCCATGAGACTAACCTGGCCATACGCCTACCTACCATGTGACTAACCTAGCTACACGCCTATCTCCCATGAGACTAACCTGGCCATACGCCTACCTACCATGTGACTAACCTAGCTACACGCCTATCTCCCATGAGACTATCCTGGCCATACGCCTACCTACCATGTGACTAACCTAGCTACACGACTACCTCTTATGTAACGAACCTAGCTACACGCCTATCTCCCATGAGACTAACCTGGCCATACGCCTACCTACCATGTGACTAACTTAGCTACACGACTACCTCTTATGTAACGAACCTAGCTACACGCCTATCTCCCATGAGACTATCCTGGCCATACGCCTACCTACCATGTGACTAACCTAGCTATACGCCTATCTCCCATGAGACTAACCTGGCCATACGCCTACCTACCATGTGACTAACCTAGCTACACGACTACCTCTTATGTAACGAACCTAGCTACACGCCTATCTCCCATGAGACTAACCTGGCCATACGCCTACCTACCATGTGACTAACCTAGCTACACGCCTATCTCCCATGAGACTAACCTGGCCATACGCCTACCTACCATGTCACTAACCTAGCTACACGCCTATCTCCCATGAGACTAACCTGGCCATACGCCTACCTACCATGTGACTAACCTAGCTACACGACTACCTCTTATGTAACGAACCTAGCTACACGCCTATCTCCCATGAGACGAACCTGGCCATACGCCTACCTACCATGTGACTAACCTAGCTACACGCCTATCTCCCATGAGACTAACCTGGCCATACGCCTACCTACCATGTGACTAACTTAGCTACACGACTACCTCTTATGTAACGAACCTAGTTACACGCCTATCTCCCATGAGACTAACCTGGCCATACGCCTACCTACCATGTGACTAACTTAGCTATACGACTACCTCTTATGTAACGAACCTAGCTACACGCCTATCTCCCATGAGACTAACCTGGCCATACGCCTACCTACCATGTGACTAACTTAGCTACACGACTACCTCTTATGTAACGAACCTAGCTACACGCCTATCTCCCATGAGACTAACCTGGCCATACGCCTACCTACCATGTGACTAACTTAGCTACACGACTACCTCTTATGTAACGAACCTAGCTACACGCCTATCTCCCATGAGACTAACCTGGCCATACGCCTACCTACCATGTGACTAACTTAGCTACACGACTACCTCTTATGTAACGAACCTAGCTACACGCCTATCTCCCATGAGACTTACCTGGCCATACGCCTACCTACCATGTGACTAACTTAGCTACACGACTACCTCTTATGTAAAGAACCTAGCTACACGCCTATCTCCCATGAGACTAACCTGGCCATACGCCTACCTACCATGTGACTAACCTAGCTACACGCCTACCTCTTATGTAACGAACCTAGCTACACGCCTATCTCCCATGAGACTAACCTGGCCATACGCCTACCTACCATGTGACTAACCTAGCTACACGCCTATCTCCCATGAGACTAACCTAGCCATACGCCTACCTACCATGTGACTAACCTAGCTACACGACTACCTCTTATGTAACGAACCTAGCTACACGCCTATCTCCCATGAGACTAACCTGGCCATACGCCTACCTACCATGTGACTAACCTAGCTACACGCCTATCTCCCATGAGACTAACCTGGCCATACGCCTACCTACCATGTGACTAACCTAGCTACACGCCTATCTCCCATGAGACTAACCTGGCCATACGCCTACCTACCATGTGACTAACTTAGCTACACGACTACCTCTTATGTAACGAACCTAGCTACACGCCTATCTCCCATGAGACTAACCTGGCCATACGCCTACCTACCATGTGACTAACCTAGCTACACGACTACCTCTTATGTAACGAACCTAGCTACACAACTACCTCTTATGTAACGATTCTAGCTACACAACTACCTCTTATGTAACGAACCTAGCTACACGCCTATCACCCATGAGACTAACCTGGCCATACGCCTACCTACCATGTGACTAACCTAGCTACACGCCTATCTCCCATGAGACTAACCTGGCCATACGCCTACCTACCATGTGACTAACCTAGCTACACGCCTATCTCCCATGAGACTAACCTGGCCATACGCTTACCTACCATGTGACTAACCTAGCTACACGCCTATCTCCCATGAGACTAACCTGGCCATACGCCTACCTACCATGTGACTAACTTAGCTACACGACTACCTCTTATGTAACGAACCTAGCTACACGCCTATCTCCCATGAGACTAACCTGGCCATACGCCTACCTACCATGTGACTAACCTAGCTACACGACTACCTCTTATGTAACGAACCTAGCTACACAACTACCTCTTATGTAACGATTCTAGCTACACAACTACCTCTTATGTAACGAACCTGGCTACACGCCTATCACCCATGAGACTAACCTGGCCATACGCCTACCTACCATGTGACTAACCTAGCTACACGCCTATCTCCCATGAGACTAACCTGGCCATACGCCTACCTACCATGTGACTAACCTAGCTACACGCCTATCTCCCATGAGACTAACCTGGCCATACGCCTACCTACCATGTGACTAACCTAGCTACACGACTACCTCTTATGTAACGAACCTAGCTACACGCCTATCTCCCATGAGACTCACCTGGCCATACGCCTACCTACCATGTGACTAACCTAGCTACACGACTACCTCTTATGTAAAGAACCTAGCTACACGCCTATCTCCCATGAGACTCACCTGGCCATACGCCTACCTACCATGTGACTAACCTAGCTACACGACTACCTCTTATGTAACGAACCTAGCTACACGCCTATCTCCCATGAGACTCACCTGGCCATACGCCTACCTACCATGTGACTAACCTAGCTACACGCCTATCTCCCATGAGACTAACCTGGCCATACGCCTACCTACCATGTGACTAACCTAGCTACACGCCTATCTCCCATGAGACTAACCTGGCCAAACGCCTACCTACCATGTGACTAACCTACCTACACGCCTATCTCTCATGAGACTAACCTGGCCATACGCCTACCTACCATGTGACTAACCTAGCTACACGCCTATCTCCCATGAGACTAACCTGGCCATACGCCTACCTACCATGTGACTAACCTAGCTACACGACTACCTCTTATGTAACGAACCTAGCTACACGCCTATCTCCCATGAGACTAACCTGGCCATACGCCTACCTACCATGTGACTAACCTAGCTACACGCCTATCTCCCATGAGACTAACCTGGCCATACGCCTACCTACCATGTGACTAACTTAGCTACACGACTACCTCTTATGTAACGAACCTAGCTACACGCCTATCTCCCATGAGACTCACCTGGCCATACGCCTACCTACCATGTGACTAACCTAGCTACACGACTACCTCTTATGTAACGAACCTAGCTACACGCCTATCTCCCATGAGACTCACCTGGCCATACGCCTACCTACCATGTGACTAACCTAGCTACACGACTACCTCTTATGTAACGAACCTAGCTACACGCCTATCTCCCATGGGACTAACCTGGCCATACGCCTACCTACCATGTGACTAACCTAGCTACACGCCTATCTCCCATGAGACTAACCTGGCCATACGCCTACCTACCATGTGACTAACCTAGCTACACGACTACCTCTTATGTAACGAACCTAGCTACACGCCTATCTCCCATGAGACTAACCTGGCCATACGCCTACCTACCATGTGACTAACCTAGCTACACGCCTATCTCCCATGAGACTAACCTGGCCATACGCCTACCTACCATGTGACTAACCTAGCTACACGCCTATCTCCCATGAGACTAACCTGGCCATACGCCTACCTACCATGTGACTAACTTAGCTACACGACTACCTCTTATGTAACGAACCTAGCTACACGCCTATCTCCCATGAGACTCACCTGGCCATACGCCTACCTACCATGTGACTAACCTAGCTACACGACTACCTCTTATGTAACGAACCTAGCTACACAACTACCTCTTATGTAACGATTCTAGCTACACAACTACCTCTTATGTAACGAACCTAGCTACACGCCTATCACCCATGAGACTAACCTGGCCATACGCCTACCTACCATGTGACTAACCTAGCTACACGCCTATCTCCCATGAGACTAACCTGGCCATACGCCTACCTACCATGTGACTAACCTAGCTACACGCCTATCTCCCATGAGACTAACCTGGCCATACGCCTATCTCCCATGAGACTAACCTGGCCATACGCCTACCTACCATGTGACTAACCTAGCTACACGACTACCTCTTATGTAACGAACCTAGCTACACGCCTATCTCCCATGAGACTCACCTGGCCATACGCCTACCTACCATGTGACTAACCTAGCTACACGACTACCTCTTATGTAACGAACCTAGCTACACGCCTATCTCCCATGAGACTAACCTGGCCATACGCCTACCTACCATGTGACTAACCTAGCTACACGCCTATCTCCCATGAGACTAACCTGGCCATACGCCTACCTACCATGTGACTAACCTAGCTACACGACTACCTCTTATGTAACGAACCTAGCTACACGCCTATCTCCCATGAGACTCACCTGGCCATACGCCTACCTACCATGTGACTAACCTAGCTACACGACTACCTCTTATGTAACGAACCTAGCTACACGCCTATCTCCCATGAGACTAACCTGGCCATACGCCTACCTACCATGTGACTAACCTAGCTACACGCCTATCTCCCATGAGACTAACCTGGCCATACGCCTACCTACCATGTGACTAACCTAGCTACACGACTACCTCTTATGTAACGAACCTAGCTACACGCCTATCTCCCATGAGACTCACCTGGCCATACGCCTACCTACCATGTGACTAACCTAGCTACACGCCTATCTCCCATGAGACTAACCTGGCCATACGCCTACCTACCATGTGACTAACCTAGCTACACGCCTATCTCCCATGAGACTAACCTGGCCAAACGCCTACCTACCATGTGACTAACCTAGCTACACGCCTATCTCTCATGAGACTAACCTGGCCATACGCCTACCTACCATGTGACTAACCTAGCTACACGCCTATCTCCCATGAGACTAACCTGGCCATACGCCTACCTACCATGTGACTAACCTAGCTACACGACTACCTCTTATGTAACGAACCTAGCTACACGCCTATCTCCCATGAGACTAACCTGGCCATACGCCTACCTACCATGTGACTAACCTAGCTACACGCCTATCTCCCATGAGACTAACCTGGCCATACGCCTACCTACCATGTGACTAACCTAGCTACACGACTACCTCTTATGTAACGAACCTAGCTACACGCCTATCTCCCATGAGACTAACCTGGCCATACGCCTACCTACCATGTGACTAACCTAGCTACACGCCTATCTCCCATGAGACTAACCTGGCCATACGCCTACCTACCATGTGACTAACCTAGCTACACGCTTATCTCCCATGAGACTAACCTGGCCATACGCCTACCTACCATGTGACTAACTTAGCTACACGACTACCTCTTATGTAACGAACCTAGCTACACGCCTATCTCCCATGAGACTCACCTGGCCATACGCCTACCTACCATGTGACTAACCTAGCTACACGACTACCTCTTATGTAACGAACCTAGCTACACGCCTATCTCCCATGAGACTAACCTGGCCATACGCCTACCTACCATGTGACTAACCTAGCTACACGACTACCTCTTATGTAACGAACCTAGCTACACGCCTATCTCCCATGAGACTAACCTGGCCATTCGCCTACCTACCATGTGACTAACCTAGCTACACGCCTATCTCCCATGAGACTAACCTGGCCATACGCCTACCTACCATGTGACTAACCTAGCTACACGCCTATCTCCCATGAGACTAACCTGGCCATACGCCTACCTACCATGTGACTAACCTAGCTACACGACTACCTCTTATGTAACGAACCTAGCTACACAACTACCTCTTATGTAACGATTCTAGCTACACAACTACCTCTTATGTAACGAACCTAGCTACACGCCTATCACCCATGAGACTAACCTGGCCATACGCCTACCTACCATGTGACTAACCTAGCTACACGCCTATCTCGCATGAGACTAACCTGGCCATACGCCTACCTACCATGTGACTAACCTAGCTACACGCCTATCTCCCATGAGACTAACCTGGCCATACGCCTACCTACCATGTGACTAACCTAGCTACACGCCTATCTCCCATGAGACTAACCTGGCCATACGCCTACCTACCATGTGACTAACCTAGCTACACGCCTATCTCCCATGAGACTAACCTGGCCATACGCCTACCTACCATGTGACTAACCTAGCTACACGCCTATCTCCCATGAGACTAACCTGGCCATACGCCTACCTACCATGTGACTAACCTAGCTACACGACTACCTCTTATGTAACGAACCTAGCTACACGCCTATCTCCCATGAGACTCACCTGGCCATACGCCTACCTACCATGTGACTAACCTAGCTACACGACTACCTCTTATGTAACGAACCTAGCTACACGCCTATCTCCCATGAGACTAACCTGGCCATACGCCTACCTACCATGTGACTAACCTAGCTACACGCCTATCTCCCATGAGACTAACCTGGCCATACGCCTACCTACCATGTGACTAACCTAGCTACACGACTACCTCTTATGTAACGAACCTAGCTACACGCCTATCTCCCATGAGGCTAACCTGGCCATACGCCTACCTACCATGTGACTAACCTAGCTACACGACTACCTCTTATGTAACGAACCTAGCTACACGCCTATCTCCCATGAGACTAACCTGGCCATACGCCTACCTACCATGTGACTAACCTAGCTACACGCCTATCTCCCATGAGACTAACCTGGCCATACGCCTACCTACCATGTGACTAACCTAGCTACACGCCTATCTCCCATGAGACTCACCTGGCCATACGCCTACCTACCATGTGACTAACCTAGCTACACGACTACCTCTTATGTAACGAACCTAGCTACACGCCTATCTCCCATGAGACTCACCTGGCCATACGCCTTCCTACCATGTGACTAACCTAGCTACACGCCTATCTCCCATGAGACTAACCTGGCCATACGCCTACCTACCATGTGACTAACCTAGCTACATTCCTATCTCCCATGAGACTCACCTGGCCATACGCCTACCTACCATGTGACTAACCTAGCTACACGACTACCTCTTATGTAACGAACCTAGCTACACGCCTATCTCCCATGAGACTAACCTGGCCATACGCCTACCTACCATGTGACTAACCTAGCTACACGCCTATCTCCCATGAGACTAACCTGGCCATATGCCTACCTACCATGTGACTAACCTAGCTACACGACTACCTCTTATGTAACGAACCTAGCTACACGCCTATCTCCCATGAGACTCACCTGGCCATACGACTACCTCTTATGTAACGAACCTAGCTACACGACTACCTCTTATGTAACGAACCTAGCTACACGCCTATCTCCCATGAGACTAACCTGGCCATACGCCTACCTACCATGTGACTAACCTAGCTACACGCCTATCTCCCATGAGACTAACCTGGCCATACGCCTACCTACCATGTGACTAACCTAGCTACACGACTACCTCTTATGTAACGAACCTAGCTACACGCCTATCTCCCATGAGACTAACCTGGCCATACGCCTACCTACCATGTGACTAACCTAGCTACACGCCTATCTCCCATGAGACTCACCTGGCCATACGCCTACCTACCATGTGACTAACCTAGCTACACGACTACCTCTTATGTAACGAACCTAGCTACACGCCTATCTCCCATGAGACTCACCTGGCCATACGCCTACCTACCATGTGACTAACCTAGCTACACGACTACCTCTTATGTAACGAACCTAGCTACACGCCTATCTCCCATGAGACTAACCTGGCCATACGACTACCTCTTATGTAACGAACCTAGCTACACGACTACCTCTTATGTAACGAACCTAGCTACACGCCTATCTCCCATGAGACTAACCTGGCCATACGCCTACCTACCATGTGACTAACCTAGCTACACGCCTATCTCCCATGAGACTAACCTGGCCATACGCCTACCTACCATGTGACTAACCTAGCTACACGACTACCTCTTATGTAACGAACCTAGCTACACGCCTATCTCCCATGAGACTCACCTGGCCATACGCCTACCTACCATGTGACTAACCTAGCTACACGACTACCTCTTATGTAACGAACCTAGCTACACGCCTATCTCCCATGAGACTAACCTGGCCATACGCCTACCTACCATGTGACTAACCTAGCTACACGACTACCTCTTATGTAACGAACCTAGCTACACGCCTATCTCCCATGAGACTAACCTGGCCATACGCCTACCTACCATGTGACTAACCTAGCTACACGCCTATCTCCCATGAGACTAACCTGGCCATACGACTACCTCTTATGTAACGAACCTAGCTACACGACTACCTCTTATGTAACGAACCTAGCTACACGCCTATCTCCCATGAGACTAACCTGGCCATACGCCTACCTACCATGTGACTAACCTAGCTACACGCCTATCTCCCATGAGACTAACCTGGCCATATGCCTACCTACCATGTGACTAACCTAGCTACACGACTACCTCTTATGTAACGAACCTAGCTACACGCCTATCTCCCATGAGACTCACCTGGCCATACGCCTACCTACCATGTGACTAACCTAGCTACACGCCTATCTCCCATGAGACTCACCTGGCCATACGCCTACCTACCATGTGACTAACCTAGCTACACGACTACCTCTTATGTAACGAACCTAGCTACACGCCTATCTCCCATGAGACTAACCTGGCCATACGCCTACCTACCATGTGACTAACCTAGCTACACGCCTATCTCCCATGAGACTAACCTGGCCATACGCCTACCTACCATGTGACTAACCTAGCTACACGACTACCTCTTATGTAACGAACCTAGCTACACGCCTATCTCCCATGAGACTCACCTGGCCATACGCCTACCTACCATGTGACTAACCTAGCTACACGACTACCTCTTATGTAACGAACCTAGCTACACGCCTATCTCCCATGAGACTAACCTGGCCATACGCCTACCTACCATGTGACTAACTTAGCTACACGACTACCTCTTATGTAACGAACCTAGCTACACGCCTATCTCCCATGAGACTCACCTGGCCATACGCCTACCTACCATGTGACTAACCTAGCTACACGACTACCTCTTATGTAACGAACCTAGCTACACGCCTATCTCCCATGAGACTAACCTGGCCATACGCCTACCTACCATGTGACTAACCTAGCTACACGCCTATCTCCCATGAGACTAACCTGGCCATACGCCTACCTACCATGTGACTAACTTAGCTACACGACTACCTCTTATGTAACGAACCTAGCTACACGCCTATCTCCCATGAGACTAACCTGGCCATACGCCTACCTACCATGTGACTAACCTAGCTACACGCCTATCTCCCATGAGACTCACCTGGCCATACGCCTACCTACCATGTGACTAACCTAGCTACACGACTACCTCTTATGTAACGAACCTAGCTACACGCCTATCTCCCATGAGACTAACCTGGCCATACGCCTACCTACCATGTGACTAACTTAGCTACACGACTACCTCTTATGTAACGAACCTAGCTACACGCCTATCTCCCATGAGACTCACCTGGCCATACGCCTACCTACCATGTGACTAACCTAGCTACACGACTACCTCTTATGTAACGAACCTAGCTACACGCCTATCTCCCATGAGACTAACCTGGCCATACGCCTACCTACCATGTGACTAACCTAGCTACACGCCTATCTCCCATGAGACTAACCTGGCCATACGCCTACCTACCATGTGACTAACTTAGCTACACGACTACCTCTTATGTAACGAACCTAGCTACACGCCTATCTCCCATGAGACTCACCTGGCCATACGCCTACCTACCATGTGACTAACCTAGCTACACGACTACCTCTTATGTAACGAACCTAGCTACACGCCTATCTCCCATGAGACTAACCTGGCCATACGCCTACCTACCATGTGACTAACCTAGCTACACGACTACCTCTTATGTAACGAACCTAGCTACACGCCTATCTCCCATGAGACTAACCTGGCCATACGCCTACCTACCATGTGACTAACCTAGCTACACGCCTATCTCCCATGAGACTAACCTGGCCATACGCCTACCTACCATGTGACTAACCTAGCTACACGACTACCTCTTATGTAGCCTCTCTTTACGCTGTCAAAGCTGTCATTCTATACAATAGTGTCACAGTGACATTTGAAGTTCCGGAGACCTCAGTGTTGCCAATTTAGCACATTATAATGTCATCCACCACAGCATGCAGCAGTCTATTTACGCTGTCAAAGCTGTCATTCCATACAATAGTGTCACAGTGACATTTGAAGTTCCGGAGACCTCAGTGTTGCCAATTTAGCCATGGTGGCCACCATAGTGGTTTGACCTCCACCTCGCATGTAGATGGTCTGGGTTTCGAACCCAGCTCCGCACCTTATGAGTTTACTTACGTGCAAAATTCAATTTGAAATTTACCACTGAGCTTTTCTGTGGATGAAAACATCTTGTTGAAACCTGCACGCACGGCTATTGCGTGTGAATTTGCCACTAGAAGCAATTGTGGCGCGGTTTTGGCGGGCTTCGTGATATCTAAATATATAAAACTCAAAGGTGACTGACTGACTGACATAGTGAATCTATCAACGCACAGCCCAAACCACTGGACGGATCGGGCTGAAATTTGGCATGCAGGTAGATGTTGTGGCGTAGGCATCCGTTAAGAAAGGATTTCTCGAAATTCCCACGGGAACGGAAAAAACGGGATTTTTCATTTTGAACTTTCTGCGCATACGAAGTTGCGGGGAAAAGCTAGTAAATTATAATTTCTTTAATTTTCCTGTTCAAAAGTGATCTCCTTCCTGAAATTATCGTAAATATGGATTATTAGGCGATAAATGTGAACGCTTTGAAACGAAAAAAATCCGTACAAAATTACCGATATGATAATAGTTATTTATAATTAATAAACTTCAAATACAAATACAAATACAAATTCGTTTATTTTCCATATTAGCATGTAACATAACTTAATGCACCACATGCAACTTAATGTGATTCAAGATTTAAAACTTTGTTTCGGCGCCGATCTTATAAAGTCGCCTTTGACAGCTATACCTCTGGACCTTAGTCAACAGTGGCGCCAACTGGTGAGCAAAGAAACGATAGACCCCATTCAAAGAGGTGTGTGAAGGCTTTGTGTACTTACTCGAACCATTTGGAGGGCTCGAACAAATTGCACGTGTTAACTCCGGCTTGACATTTACAGCGTGTACCACTTACGGCAACATAGTACGATACGGTTGTAACTTTGAAACGGAGCGTAGTGAAATCGAAACCCGTGTAACTTTGTCGCAAGCAGTAGTACCCTTTCACTGGTTAGTGCGAGTTTTATTAGTGAATGAATTTCCAAATTTGGTGGTAACTTTGTGGTGAATTACATTTTTGAACAATATTTCTAAACTAGCTTCTGCCCGCGACTTTGCCCGCTTGGAATTCGGAATTAGAGTTCCCGTGGGAACTATGAGTTTTTCTGGGATAAAAAGTAGCCTATAGTTGACCAGTATTATAAACTACCCCCATATCATGTTGCATACATACATATGTACATACAGACAATGTTTTTAAAAATCGTTGTTTTGTGTTCAGTATAGTTTATATAGTCCCCTCGACTTGATAGTTTCTTTTAATTTTCAGGTTACAGACGCGACTTCTTCTATAGACTTATTATTAGTATAAAGATCAGCGGCGTAATTGTAATAGGCCATTGACATGACGATTTCGCATACAATTGCTTTTTTCTCTACGAAATAGGATCTTGCCGAAAAAGCCACTCCACTTTGTAATCGAGACCTTCATACCAATTGCCAATCATAGATCACAGATTTTAACCCCCGACCGATGCAAAAAAGGGGTGTCTCTGTCCGTGTATCTGTCTGTGGTATCGTAGCTCCCAAACGGATGAACCGACTTTCATTTAGTATTTTTTTTTTATGTCATAGATAATTTTATCCCGAGTGTTCTTAGCCATGTTTCATGAAAATCTGTTTGGCCGTTTGAAGATCATCAGCTCTTCTCTAGTTGATGAGGGGATCTGACTAACTTCCTTATATCCGATCGATTCGAAATTTGGCAATAAATTTAAATCCTACATACATACATACATACACTCGAAAAACATAACCCTCCTTCGGGCGCGATCGGGTAATATTTGTCTGTCAAAAACTCCTTCACATTTTTGCCGACTCAGCAGTACGATATACTTATTGTCTCGACTCGAACTATCGCAGATTGGATCCCGCAGAGTTGAGGGCAAATAAGTCAATACGAAGCTCTTAACAGGTGCCGCAGGGGTCGTGACTAGAGCAGAATGAAAAGTTGTCTGGTTTGTAAATATTCGAATACACAGTTGTAATTACTGTGGAGGCAAGAGAATAGGGGTAAAAAATGTCCATCGAGGGACTCGAAAAGTGTTGTTTTTATTTATATCGATCGTATAGTCAAACGAGTGCACAGCCCACCTGATGGTAAGTGGTCACTGCGGCTCGCAGACACCGAAATCCTATGATCCCCTAAGAAATCATAAGATTTCGAATGCGTTGCCTACCCTGAGGCCTAAGATGGAATGCCTCTGTGCCAGTAATTTCACCGGCTGCCTTAATCCCCTACCGGAACACAACAGTGAGAGCACTGCTGATCAATTCAAAATTATTATTCTAAGTTCATAATCTTCATTCTCTCGTATTTTTGTAGATATTCGTTAGATATGTAAGTCTTTATTCATGGAATAAAGTTAAAATTGTATGAATATGGAGGAAGAAAGAAGAAAAAACATTTATTTCGTGACGACACAAAACAAAAATAACACAAAGGTAACAAAAATAAACAGCCTTTAGTTGGCCACGAACCGGCTCGCACCTCTATGTTTACTTACGTGCGAAATTCAATTTGAATTTACCATGAGCTTTTCGGTGAAGGAAAACATCGCGAGGAAACCTGCACGCATCTGCGGAGTAATTCGAAGATGTGTGTTAAGTCCCCAATCGCACTGGGCCCGCGTGGAGACTATAGCCCAAACCCTCTCATGATGAGGGTAGGCTTGTGCCCTGCTGTGGGACGCAAATAAGCTGTAGTACTAGTATAGCGTGTGTTTTGTTCTAGTTTTGAAATACACACCATAGTAGTAGCAGGTGGCATTAACGCATTCACTGCCACCGACGCATATGTGCGTTTTGCTGACTTTCCCGCAGTGCCTTGAACGCACATGTGCGTTGCAATGTTCCCTTAATGACAGATGTGGCACCTGGCAAAGTTCGTAAAACAGAAGAGGCAGTGAATGCCTAAGTTACCTACCTCAACGTGAAATAGGCGAAAATTTGAATTCGAATTAAATTTTAGACGAATAGTTTTGATTCCCAAGTCCCAACCCTACTTCGAGCCGCGTCAGCACGAGTCGATTCGAAGATTAAAACCGATTTTATTATTGTCGAGACGGCAACTTGGTTGCATATTGCGAAGGGTTCGCTTGGGATTGCTGTATGCACTAGGTTTTTAGTATTGTTTTTTTTTAAATATTATATAGGCAAACGCAGGCCACAGGCCTTGCCTGACGGTAAGCGATCATAAGATTGTGTATAAGAAATCATGAGATTTCGAATCCGTTGCCAACTATGAGGTCTTAGATAGGATGCCCTTTTGTCAGATTCCACCGCCTGCCTTACCCCCTTACTGGAATACAGTAAGAAATATAATAATAAAAAACTAAAATTATAAGGGTTTGGCTCAGTTGGTGTTGGCCTAAGCTGCATACTGTTCCGGCGGTCGCAGGTTCGAGTCCCGCTCGGGGCAAACTTTGTGTGATGAGCACGAATGTTTGTACCAGAGTCATGGATGTTTCGTATTTATATATGTATGCATTTCTCTATATAAGTATTTATATCGTTATCTAGCACCCATAGTACAAGGTTTGGCGCTAGGTCAATTTGTGTGAAATGTCTGAAGATATTTATTTATTTATTTATTTCCTCGGGAACCACTTTGTGAAAGCCGCATCAAAATCGGTTCAAAATACCGGGAGATAATCGCGGACAAACACACAAACGGTCAAACTGAGAACCTCCTTTTTTTAAGTCGGTTAAAAACGAGTTTTTTTTTTTCATGTCCCACCCTTTTAAAAAAATAAACTGGTATATAAACATATACTAAAATAAACATTAAAAATATGGTTGAATTCATTGCAATTATTTATGATGTTACCTTTAATTTACACCTAAATCAAATGTCATCAAAATCCGTTCAGAAGTATAAGCGTGACGGAATAACCAAAGAGAACAGACGAAGTTTCACATTCAGACGAAAATTTGAAATCATTTTCATTCTTTACGGAACCTCCTCTCAGAGCTAAGCACGTCGCGCTCATTTTTCGCCCCATCTTTAGGGTTCCTTACATTAAATCAAAGCGACGTATTATCCACGTGAATTCCACAAGGTCGTAAAAGCCAGTGCATGTGCATGAATATTGCACTTTTTGCTATCAACATTGAGTCTGCTTTGAGTACCTAGGTAATAATGCGTGTGGTTGGCTCACGGTATACTTTTCTTTATAATACTTATGAGTTCCTCTCTTGCGAGATATTCGCAGAATATTAATAAAAGGCTAATTGAACAAGCTATCAGGTAGAAAGTATATCAATTAATCAAGACAACACATTTTGCGTCTTCTTGCTTGCCCAGTTATTATAATACTAGCTACTGCCCGCGACTTCGCCCGCGTGGAATCCGGTTATCGCGTTCCCGCGGGAACTGTGCATTTTTCCGGGATAAAAAGTAGCCTATGTCCTTTCCCGGGACCCCAACTATCTCCATGCCAGATTTCATCTCAATCGGTCCAGCGGTTGAAGCGTGAAGAGGTAAAAGACAGACAGACAGAGTTACTTTCGCATTTATAATATTAGTATGGATAACTAGATTCTGCCCGCGACTTCGCCCGCGTGGAATTCGGTAATCGCGTTCCCGCGGGAACTATGCGTTTTTTCGGGATGAAAAGTAGCCTATGTCCTTTCCCGGGACCCCAACTATCTCCATGCCAGATTTCATCTCAATCGGTCCAGCGGTTGAAGCGTGAAGAGGTAACAGACATACATACAGAGTTACATTCGCATTTATAATATTAATTATTATGGATATGGATATTGATGCTAAGAATTTCAGACATCTGAAAAACCAATGAATCTAATAACGGTCGCGTCAGTTAATTTTCCAGGTTATCTGGAAATTTTAACATCCTGTGGTGGGCCTACCTGCCTGGCCAGGTATTTAGCTTTCCATTGCCATGAATCTCATTTTCTCAAACTAACTTAAAAAATTGAAAAAAAACCAGACTTCAAACTCCGACAGCCTACAAAGTCGGTGTCAATTTCACTATAAGATTGTCATCAGCTTTGGGTCGGTTCACTTGACACCGACTTTGTAGGCTGTCTGAGTTTGAAGTCGGGTTTTATTGTTTTTTTTTTTTTTTAAATCGGCTACACTTTCGACGTAAATCTCACTGTAGTCTTTGAAATTGATGGCAAAATCATATACGTGCTAACAAATTTTGAGGCGTTCCCTCATTTTCTCAAGGATTCCATCGTCAGAACTGAACCAAATTTAAATGGGACCAATTCGGAGATAGGTACCACCTTTCGATTAAAAAAAGAACCATTGAAAACGGTGCACAATTGACGGAGTAATCGTGGAACATACACATACAAAAAAAAACATACAGACGAATTGAGAACCTCCTCCTTTTTTTGAAGTTGGTTAAAAATGTGTGTGGATGTGTCGGTGCATACTGCCATTCATTGGTATTAACGTGTAACGTTGGTTTCCGCGATATCCCGCCCGCCCTGATACTAACTTAAGCCCATAACTCCGAGCTGACTATATGAACTAAATGAAGACACTATTACCATCATCATCATCATTTCAGCCGATAGACGTCCACTGCTGGACATAGGCCTCCACGAAGTGGAGTGTCCAGGGCGTGGTCCTGTGCCACTCGCATCCGCCGCGACCTTTACAAGGTCGTCACTCCATCTTGTTGGAGGCCTACCGACAGCTCGTCTACAGGTTTGCGGACGCCAACTTTCTAGCCCTATCGGCCATCAGTCCTACGAGCAATGTGCCCCGCCCACTGCCACTTAAGGTTCGCAATTCTTCGGACTATGTCGGTGACCCCAGTTCTACTACGGATATCCTCATTACACACACACAACTATTGTATTGTATTGGACACTAGTACAATACAATATTATATACTTTATTGAACACCACACATTCAAGGAACAGTACAGACATAATGTAGTTACACAAAAGGTATGGCATACATCAGGCGGTTTTATCGCTTAAAAACGGGCAACCTTTGGATAGTGGAGATGAAGAAAAACAAACTAGTAGTTATTAGGGGCAAACTTTGTGTGATGAGCACGAATGTTTGTACCCGAGTCATGGATGTTTAGTATTTATATATGTATGTATTTCTCTATATAAGTATTTATATCGTTTTCTAGCACCTATAGTACAAGCTTTGCTTAGTTTGGTGCTTGTTCAATTTGTGTGAAATGTGCCAAGATATTTATTATTTCTTTTATTTATTAAGGTAAGCCAGGATAGACCGATTCGTGACAAAATGTCACATTTCACTTTTCCAATTTGTACGCGTGTGTGAATTTTTTGAAGGGGAACGCCTTTTTAAAATCACAACGAAGATTTTAAAAAGGCGTTCCCCTTCAAAAAATTCACAGGCATATTATTACGAAGAACCCTGTAAGCACTGCCCCAGTTCCATATCCGATATTTTTTCACATTCATCTTGAGAAATTCCTCCCCCGAGACCCGCACGAAAGCCAGATTTGTTTTTCGGATTGCAACTAAACTGATTTCCGACCTTTTTTAGTTATTATCTTAAAATGAAACGGCTAATCCTATTTCACTCGGGTCTGGGACGGCTGCCAATGTATTTTTGCCATTTTAGTGTAATATAATTGAGTGATTTTGCAGGAAACTGCACGCTCTGCCTGTTTGTTGACGTAATAGCCTGTAGGTACCTTTTTATAATACTGGAATCAATCTTATTTTAGTTTAGTATGAAGTGAATTAAGAATCTTTTCTCAAACATGCTCGGAAATGTTCGTGTTACTTTCAAAAAAAGAAGACGCGAGGCTGTCCATTGCCGGCCTTGGCCAGCAAAAACATTATTGTCGTGTGTGTTTTTTTTTAATTCGCTTGAGACACCTCTGTAGAGAAACTGACAAATCCATGGAGGTAATAAGTACAACTTCCATGGCCAAACCATCCACGATCATGGAAGTAGTAAATACTGATGTGGGGTAAGTGCGTCTAAATTTATTTCGCCCCTATACCTTGTAAATAGCCAACTACTAGTTGAGTAATATTTATAGGTTTCGATATATTTATGTTAGGCGCACTTACCCCATCCTGGCGCACTTGCCCCGACTGACCTTACGTATTTCCTCGCTGTTTGAGAAAAGCATTATATATACCTCGGCCGCAATTGCGATTGCCGGACTCGTACTAATAGAAGGCTTCGCTTCGCTCAGCCTTCTAACTGACTCGTCCGGCAATGCGCTACTTGGCGGCTTCTGCAATAATGTACTATTACATTCATATTCAGTCCCGCTCGGGGCAAACTTTGTGTGATGAACACGAATGTTTGTACTCGAGTCATCAGTCATGGATGTTTAGTATTTATATATGTATGTATTTCTCTCTCTTTGCTTAATTTGGGGCTAGGTCAATATGTGTGAGATGTTCCAAGATATTTTTTTTTTTTTTTTATTTATTTATATCTGCGAGCAATGACGGATATCGGAGGGGGCCAGAAAATTCTCGAGTGGCGTCCGCGAACCGGGAGACGAGCTGTCGGTAGGCCTCCAACAAGATGGAGTGACGACCTTGTAAAGATCGCGGAAATACGGTGGCAGCGAGTGGCACAGGACCAGTAAACTTAACACTATAAGACTTAATTGTTAAATTTACTGAGCGCCAAACGGGTGCCCGAGTTGTTCGGGCAGCCGTTTTGACGAGCCATTTATTCCGACTGATTGTGAATCTTTACTTATAATAGATCAATGATTTCTTCAGAGCCAAATAGGTGAAGGTTGTTTTGATCCGATCACTAATCTTAAGGTCTTTCTTTTTCTTTACAAAACCCACTTTATTTGAAGATACAATTCAATAAAATCGTCAATTTTTATTTAACGTCCAAAGTTCGCAACTATTTACCAACTTTAGGGCCATTAAGCTTTTAATGTATGGTTTTCCTATGGTAACTGGTACCAGTTCAGAGGTTTATTGGCTATGGTGGGATTGGAATTATAACTAACTATACCTAACTTGAAAGTATACCTCGCCTTTATTTATAGACTTTATGGATGTTAACTTCTTTAGTAGGTGTTGGGATGCGTTCCGACGCGAAATCTATCTATCTAATAGTTTAAACACGCTTATCTTGTACTTTTATTTATTTATTTATTTATACAAAAGATCTCAGACACGGCTCTAATGGATTGAATGAGAATTGAATCAACCCACTCTAACTGCATCAGGGTACTAACGTGCGTTTAAATCTATATCCATATTAATATTATTATATTAATATAAAAATTTACGATTATTATGTATACCTGGGACAAACAGTCCAGTTAGGTAGGTCCAACTTCGAGAAAGAGGTCAATCGTCGAATCCGACTCGGCTGGCCAGCGTTCGGGAAGTTTCGCAGTGTTTTTTCGTCCAAATTAACGCAGTGTCTCAAGTCGAAAGTCTTCGACCAGTGTGTTGCCAGTGATGACTTATGGTTCCGAGACGTGGGCGCTTACGATGGGCCTCATAAGAAGGCTCAAAGTCACTCAGAGGGCAATGGAAAGGGCTATGCTCGGGGTTTCTCTGCGTGATAGAATCAGAAATCAGGATATCCGCAGTAGAACTGGGGTCACCGACATAGCCCGAAGAATTGCGAGCCTTAAGTGGCAGTGGGCGGGGCACATTGCTCGCAGGACTGATGGCCGATGGGGCCGGAAAGTTCTCGGGTGGCGTCCGCGAACCGAGAGACGAGCTGTCGGTAGGCCTCCCAACAAGATGGAGCGACGACCTCGTGAAGGTCGCGGAAAACCGGTGGAAGCAAGTAGCACAGGACCGGTCTGAGTGGCGAGCCTTAGGGGAGGCCTATGTCCAGCAGTGGACGTATTTCGGCTGAAATGATGATGATGATGATAATCCATATTAATATTATAAATGCGAAAGTAACTCTGTATGTCTGTCTGTTACCTCTTCACGCCTCAACCGCTGGACCGATTGAGATGAAATTTGGCTTGGAGATAGATGGGGTCCCGGGAAAGGACATAGGCTACTTTTTATCCCGGAAAAACGCACAGTTCCCGCGGGAACGCGATAACCGAATTCCACGCGGGCGAAGTCGCGGGCAAAAGATAGTTAACCTATAAAACAAAGTCGTGTTAGTTACTTCACTTATAACTCCGTTCAGCCGATTTCGATGATCTTTGATTTTTTGGATTTGTCTCCGCCCCGAATGGTATAATCGGATCCTGCAAAACGGGGGCGGTACGAAGTTCGCCGGGTCAGCTCGTAAAGGAAATAAAAGCCCAGTTTTATTTTCAATTAATTATTGTACATTAACCTTTTTGTAACACCGTACAGTATAAGCATTTTCTAAAACAGCATGCACTTACATAGAGCGCCGTCTCCGAAATTCGTGAGTTAATATTGGACTTTGTTACAATGCTGTAAGGGTGTTATTTCAAGTAGAATTCAGGCGTACAATTATTATTAACGACAGACATTTAGAGTCATTTGACAATCATTTTAATTGTTGGTTATTAACGAATTTCGGAGAAGGCAAATATCCATCCAAGCAAATACTCTATATTAAAAACTAATTATATATTATTACATAGTGATACTTTTTTAAAGTACAATAATTTATGTATGTATTATTCAATAAAAACGAAAGCATTTCTAAATTGTATAGGAATGGTATGTTAACATTGGTAGTTTACGTGTTATAAAAGTTTTATAACGGTGTAAATTGGATATAAGATTATGTTCATGAAATATGTGAACTAACGTATATTTAGAAAACATTGTTTCATCAAATTAAAAATTCAATTCAATTTAAAACTAGAACAGTATATCAATGAGGGTCATGCAACCTTGCAACAAGTTTTTTTTTTGTGCTCGATAAGTGACAACCCTAGCGTGGCTTCACTACCACATAGCGTTTTCTACTTTAATGATACTGAGTGAGCTCCCTTTGTTATAAACAAATCGACCTACTTGGAAAACACATTGCTATAATACTTCATGTTTGGCCGAACGCACAAAAACACCTTATGCAGGTGCAATAAGTTCCTAAATCGCATATTCCATACATGTCTCTATTTACCTAATTGTGTGCAACCACCATCAAAATCATTATAAATATATTATTTCATTAAAAAAAAACTTTTGAGATTCGATGTGGCTTACAAACATATTTATAATAGATACATAATAATAACTAGGTATGTTCAACATACGCGTAAAAATAAAATGAACGGTCTACTTAAAAATATTCTTGTAATAAAAAAATAAAACCCTGAGAATCTCATATTTTTGATGATAAAAATTTAACTCGCTTGAAGAGATTTTATTAGTTTTTACGTAAATAATAGTTAATTTATTGTTTAAGTAACGGATCTTGAGCGGTAATAGAATGTAGATGGGATTGTTGCGCAGGGGTACAACTGACTGAAGGGCCAATAAGCGTGCGCGCACGGCACAGCTCCCGCTGCGTCCCGCGCCCCTCAGCCTATGAGACGTAGTTTTTAACTTCTGCGCATCGAATGTCACCGCTCAAGATCCGTACCGCTGTAGCTGTCTTTTGAACGATTTCCATCTCTCCGCTGGCTGTTCGAGTATGATAAGAAAATGCAGGCTAATACGTAACACGCCATTGTTGTCTCCAAGTGCAAATCTTCGTGGAGAAATTCTGGAAAGCAATTAAGAATAATTATTAATTATGCAATACTAGCTTCTGCCCGCGACTTCGCCCGCGTGGAATTCGGCTATCGGGTTGCCGCGGGAAGTATGCGTTTTTCCGGGATAAAAAGTAGTCTATGTCCTTTCCCGGGACTCCAACTATCTCCATACCAAATAATTCATCCAAATCGGTCCAGCGGTTGAAGCGTGAAGAGGTAACAGACAGACAGACAGACAGACAGAGTTACTTTCGCATTTATATGAAATCTGAAAGCCGAAATATTTCATTATGAAGTTTATTATGACGAGGCTTAGTGGTCCGACCTCAGCCTCGCATGCAGAGGGTCGGGGGTTTGAATCCGGTTCGCAGCTCGTGAGTTTACTTATGTGCGAAATTCAATTTGAATTTACCATGAGCTTTTCGGTGAAGGAAAACATCGTGAGGAAACCTGCACGCATCTGCGAAGTAATTCAAGGATGTGTGTGAAGTCACCAATCCGCACTGGGCCCGCGTGGGGACTATAGCCCAAACCCTCTCATGATGAGGGGAGGCCTGTGTAGTGTAGTAGGTGTCAAATGTCAAAGAAATGGCACGCTTATTTTTCATACTATCGAAGGCGCTTATTTCTTATCACCACATAGTATAAAACTCGCTTCCAGCTATCTGTCCGTATGACGCTTAGATCTTTAAAACTACGCAACGGATTTTGATGCGGTTTTTAATAGCGTGATTCAAGAGGAAGGTTTTAGTATATAATTTGTTATTTAACGCTCAATTCCCGCGGGAACGCTGTAACAGAATAGGGATGACGACAGGGTGAAGAAATCGAAATTCTAATTAGTCCGTCAGTCAGGTAATAAAAAATATTAGACGCGTATTTTTTTGTTTTATCAAATTAACAAAGAATGACTAAGTTAAAACGCATTAAAGTTGGAGAGTGGGCGCTAACTACGTCACCGTTAGGTATAAATCGTACCTAACCGTGACGTCACGCGACATTTCAACTCAATATATCCCCGTATTAGTTTGATTACGTGAAAAAAGAAAAAATACGTGTCCAATACTTTTCAACAATCTTCCTGATAGACTAAGGAAAAAAAAGTTGTCGTCATCCCTATTCCGCGCGGACGAAGTCGCGGGCAGAAGCTAGTAGTTGAATATATTTATGTGTTTATTGTTTAATACTCACTGCTAGCAACGAGTCTCGTATAGTCCAGAGCGACCGATGTAGCGCACCCATTTGATGACATCGTGGTCCGAATAGTTCAGTTTAGGCTCGAACACTTTCAGATATCGCACCTGTGAAAAACGTTCATAGTTACAGACTGTGTAATTTCGTGAAATCTTGAAAATTAGGATACGTGTATAGGCCATGATACCATAGTGGTACCTACAGGGCGGACACGGCCAGTTAAGGATTAACATAAGCGCCACCTGTGCCCAGGGCTGCGTACTACAGCCGATACCATCAACCTAATCGTTCATGTATCCAATTAGTACGATAGCATTAAGACAGATGGCATTATTGACAAAGGACCATGGGCAACTTTGTATGGAGCCTGGTTCTGAAACCAACAGAGCTGAAACTTAAGTCATTAAATAGGTCTTTAACCCGTCAAGCGCGCATCTCTCGCTTGACCCGATGCCTCAAGCGCGCAACGTTTTCAGACAAAAAAAATAAATGACGACCGTTGTTTGAAAAAGTGATATTAGGCTCGTATGTTATAATTATATATTATATGTTATATACCACTCGATAGCAGACGAAATTGTCTATTCATTTTAAAAACGAGAAATTGACTGACCTGTTTCATTATCGTGGAAAGAAATAATTTATTTCAATCTTCATTTGTTTTTTGTCACACGGTGAAACAAAATGCCTTTTTACACCAAACCCTATCACACATTTCACATTGTTATTGCACTATTGTGAACGTCATTAAACCACGCGACAATTATAACTATCCCTTCACTATATGACGCACTATTTACCTCATAATAATTATTTATTTACATTATCTATCAAAATGTCTCCGCACGCCATTTTTACGAGCCGCGACTGTCAAGAAGTAACGTCGACAAAACAAGTTCCGCTTTGGATCCGAACCGAAAAATGTTTTTGTTTTTTTTTTGTATTTAAAAAAATTATGATGCCATTAAATTAAAGTTTTGATTTCGAAACTATTATAAAACAAATATTGATGATCTTAAAAAGTTGAGTTTGACGTGAATTATTCCATTATTTACTTTGTTGGGTTCATCTTTGTACCTTTGCATAAATAAACTAGGAACTCACGATATTTTATGGCATCGTTGTTTGTGGCAGACTGAAACTGAAACTATGCATAATAATTATACGTTTGTAAGTAGTTTAAATTTACTAAAGAGAAATTGGATTGAATTTTTTTATTTGATCATGGATACCTACTCATATAGTAAAATGTTTTCTTTATGTGTCGAAACAGGTACCTACTACAGATTTCGAGAATAATGCGACGTTTCTGAACATCAGCATAGTTCTGTTTTTTGTATGTAAGTATGTTACGCGATTAGGTACACTGTCAATCACAGATCGATTTTCGAAAATGATTTTTCATTCTCGATAGTATTTACTGGCGAGATAGTCCTATTCTGATTTAATTGAGTTCTGTCAATGGGAACCATGAGAAAATGAGGAACTTCCTCCAAATATAAAAAAAAATCATCCACACATAAAACAATATGTGGATGGTTTTATAATCTCAAAAAGATGGTTAGCATGTATCGGATTTTGGCATCAGTTTCGCAAATACTTACCAACTTATGTCTCGCTTCGCCCTTATTTAATTAAAATCAGTATGCAAAGAAAAGACAGGCGGCCAAGACGGTGACAAGTGAACCGACTCAAAGCTGCGACAGTTTTTTATTGAATTTGATATCGACATCGCAGGTTTTCTGAGTTGGAAGGCGATTTGTATTTTTCCATCAGAATTTTTACCGATTACAATATATATACTTACCGGTAAATGGTGAAAAAACGAAGCTGTTTAATATACTAGTTGTGTCATTTGTCCATACGGGGTTATTGGTTATACATATCCTTTTTGGGGTTAAAGAGAAGGTCATTTGCAATCATAGTGATCCTCTTATGCATTGAGATTTTTCAAATAGCGTCAAATAAGCAACTTCTAAAATGGAACAACTTCAAAATGCAAGCAAGTATAAAATTAAAATTTAAGTAGGTAAGGTCAAAGTGATTGTGAATGTCCTCGTCCTAGAGAAGCCCTTTAACGGATTTACATGTAATAACCTATAGCCCTGTATAATGAATGTTTCATCATCATCATCATCATTTATTGTGATGATAATTAATATTTAGTAAAATTAAATAGGTTTATAGTTTGTTCTAGACAAAACGTAATTATGATACAGGGAAATGAAAAAAAACTTGAATTTTCATTTTTATTACAAAAATACGTATGTGACAAATAAAACAAGGGCTACACAATTAAAAAATATATATATTTACAACAAGAAAACAGTAAAACATAAAATATGGAGCAATCCGGGGCAGATGGTGAACATGGAGAATCTGTGAAATAAATGGAAAGTTTATGAAATTTATACTTAACTAGTAAATAAGCAATTATATTCCGAAAATCAGATGTAAAATATATATTTACATTATTCATGATGGATATGAACATATGAAGAGCATATTACGTGTCACATTCCATATCAAAATAGTTTCCAATTAATATCGAAGACTATTATGATATCGATTGTGTCACATAATGAGCCTTTAGATCATGAACGAAAATTATGAATTTGCAAATAAATAGGTGATCTACGAGTGCCCAGAAGGCTGGCTTAACCAGGGATAATATCATAAATTCGGCGCTCGGGGTCTAGAGAGCAACATCCAACAGTAACAGACGCAAAGGCTGTATATATATAATAATGACAATAAATTTAGCTAATTCTACATGAATACTACCAAAGAGTGAGATTGGAAAGGCAAGCAACATTGTTGAAGTTGTATGAGCACATATAAATTCAAGAAGGAAGATCGCTTTACCCATCTCTTTATTTTTTCACGTTAAACTGACAAAGTAGGTAAATACCAAATTTGACAGTTTAAAGTGGCAAAATAAAGCCCACCTAACCCCTCCCTAAGAATTCAGCTAGTACGAAACTATACCAATAGTAAAAATCTGGTCTTTACTATATGGTATCACCGACACCTGCCCTGTTTATTGAAAGAAGATCGTATGGGAACATTTAATTCAGTCGCAAAAAATACCCCGGTGATGAGATTACGAAAATAAAAGAGGTATCTGGACGTTAACTCATAAGTAAAAATTACAATATTTTTGCTCATGAGTTTATAACGTGTAAATATCCAAAATGCTACTAAAGATATTAAAAAATCTAGGTAATTCTTCAATGACGTCTACTTGCTTTCCTGACAATGACATCTCTGCCTGGAAGCTGTTGAAGAGAGTGCCAATCACTCCAACATCCCTCGAAGCACATGCCCTCGTCACAAGTGACACATTTGGTATTAACAGATTTTTTAATATCCTTACGTCTACAGATGTGGCAAAACACTCGTGTTGTCCTGGTGAGAATTTGAGGAACGTGCACTATGTCTCTTCTTAGCCGCATGACTTCCGGGATAACCGTCGAAATTTCTCGTAGTGACGGGCGATGTGCCGCTACGAGAGAATTCGCTAGACTTTCACGAAAGTCACGGTGCGTGATTTCAGGCACACTGCGCCTTTTCAAAGAACTCTTCAGCAATACCAGTGCATTGTGCACACTGACGTTCAGCAACCTTTTGAATATTTTCACGTACCATTTCAAACACCTCTTCCTCTCCATTAAATACATTGACAGTTTTTGATCTTTAAGATCAACCCCTCCCATTGTATTATTGTAATCCCTGACAGCAACGGGCTTCATAAGTTCCCGTCCTGCCTTTCTTCCCACGAAGGTTTCGGGAATGTGGTAGGTAGATATCACATTCACCATTTTGGTATCTTTCCATGCTATGCATGAAACGTCACCAGAATGGAGAGCTATGATATTCCCCTTAGGCTCATTTTTCGGAGCCTTCGCGATCTCCTTTGGTACATTCTTGCGATTTGCACGCAATGTTCCCAGGCAATCAAATCCTAAACTCTTGAGGTAGCGCGCTAACGCTGGAGAATTATAAAAATTGTCCATCGTTACGCAATGACCTCTATGCTCTAGACCTTTCAATAAATCGAGTACCACTTGGGTACTCTTGCCGGCTAATTCAGCACTAGGAGAAGTGACATTGCCACGTTCTGAATTCTTCCCCGTATATATCTCAAACTTATACATATAGCCCGTCCTCGACTCACAGAGTTCATATGACTTTATTCCAAAACGAGCAGCCTTTGACCTTATTGCTTGAATCCAGGACAAGCGACCCTTGAATAAAGTCAAAGACTCGTCAATTGCAACGTCTCGGTGAAGAAAATACATCGTCTGAAATTTGGCATTTAAGTGGCTCAGGATCGGTGCTATTCTCTGCAACTTGGGCGAGAGCATATCCCCATCGCTATGCAGCAGCTCCGGACTTGCATCCGAATTGTCCACAAAATGAAGGAATTTGCTCAACAACAAGTAGCGGTCATAAGTAACCAGCGTCCTAAACTTGGGCATTTCTAGGAAGCCGGTCGTTTTAAAATATTCATGTAAAGATGACCGTGAATCTATCCCCATCAGTATATAAACAGCAAATAAGACGTACAACTCGTCTACGTCGGTATCCTTCCAACGACGTAAACGAGATGACCCTGACAGTGTTCCTGCTTCCGTTTGGCCATCGATCTCCTGTTTAGCATATCTATTAGTTTCCCTAACGATAAGCTCCATAATATCTCTACTCCAGATATCAGTAAAGGCATCATAGGGCGTATCGTAGTCCTTGACAGATCCCGGTGTAGGACCCGAAAAGATTTCGGGAACACCACGGAAAGTGGCAAAGTCTACCTGCCATTCGAAATTAGTAGACACATTAACCAGCCTCTCGATGGCCTCGTCCATTGCCCTCTCTACCGAATTTACAATATTAGCCACTGGCTCTTCCAACTCATCATCGTCCGGAATACCTCTGGCTATACCAGCGATGGAAGCGATTTGATTCGGATCAAACTCGTCGTCAAAATCAGAATCAAGATCGCTGCCATCATCTACCGTTACTCTAGTCTTCCCTCCAGGCCTAACAGTCTTCCCCGATGCGGACGGACGTTCGCCTACTTGCTCGAGAGTTGACTGCAACCCTCTTTGAGTACCGCTAGGTCCAGGTAGTGGCTGCTCTGCAGCATGAACACTAGCGGTACCTGATATAGAATCACAGTCCACATTCGACACAGGTTTACTAGAGGAAGGGCGTATAGTCATAGCATCCGGCGGCGGCAACTCACTCACCCATTTTCTCACATGATCATAATTTTCGGCCAAAATCTCATTCCCGTCCTCATTGTCCATGTCACAGGCGGCTATGCGTTCCGCTGCGGTCATACTGAAAAAAAGAAAAACGTTAGTGAAAATAATAGGTGGGTGCATTCATACGCACTAAAGAAACTCACTGTATAGATTGCTCCAATTCATTTTTGAGTCGGACTGACCCCTTCGGGGTCCGGGTGATGTCCACCGACTTCGTTAGCCGCATCGAGCCGCCAGGCGTTCGGCAAACTACATGAGCCATCATGTTTCTGAAAAATAAAATACAAAATGAGCAATGGGACCGAAACAATATAAGCTCTATTGACAACATTTCAAACTTTTAAAAAGGCGTTATTGCAAAATCATTTCGGTAAATATGTCTAAATATTCAGATTAACATGTTTTCGATTTTTTTTGTTTATAATTTTTGGAGAAAATGTGACACCAAATACTCTTTATTGAACACCATAAACAAAACACAGGAAATACAGAAACGATACACATACATAGCTTTGTTTTCTTCCGTCTTTCTACCTAATAAAAAAGATATGTTGAAAAAATTAAATGTTGTCAATTGTCATATTTACAAAAATATACAACACAATACAAACATATATCTATATGTATAAAAGAGAGTGTAGGGGAGTACTAAGAGAGGATTTCCCGAAATTCCACGGGAACGGGAAAATGGGATTTTTACATTTTAATGTTTATGCGCATACGAAGTCGCGGGAAACGGCTAGTAATTTAATAAAATGATACAATACTGACGCTGGAGGCTTCCAGCGCATGGGTTCGGGCTCGGCAAACACTTCCCGCTCCTGGGCTTCGGCTACCTTGCCCATGATGAGTTTACGCCTGGCGACCGACTGCGGCTGGTTTCGAGGACGGTCCGCGGGCCCCGGTGTGACCGACCGCTCTCGGGCGCATGATAGTCTTCTAAAAACATCATAATAAACGTTTATTGCGTGCGCCCGGCTCACTGTACTACTACAGTAATATCCTACTTACCTACCTAACCACTTAATGTTCTTTAATTCGGTAATCAAAATGAATGCACAATTTGAAAAAAAAAACAAAAACAAAAAAAAACATGTATAACTAATCATCATAAAATTAATAACACGATAAAATACATTTTTTTTTGCTAGCGGTACCTACTTCGCGGGCATCTTATGACATTATTCCTTACTTACTCCATTAGAAATCCAATTACTACAAACTGCCACAATCGTACTCTAATCTGATTACTGAATCAAATACTGGGATAAATTGAATGCAAAGTTATGTATGTTTCACGACATTTGAAGCTAATTACATATATTTTTTCATCTATAAAACATTGTCAATCATAGTAAAAAGTTACGTGTTTAAACTTTGAAGACATTTATCACCCACATTTTTTTCGAAATCGTTAAAACAAAAACTCAAAACACATTATTCATTCTATTCTGAGTAATTTCATATATAATTTAATTAGGAAACACTTACCTTTTCATTTTAAAACCACAAAAATACTAGCGACTTCGCTCACACGCTCGGCACAATTTCGCAAACAATGGCGGATGTTAGAAGAATTTTAGATTTTCTTTTTTTTTGCTTGGCCTGACTACAGATAACTTAGCCAAAACATTTTTCTTATGTTGGTATAATGCAGCCGCTACACAGATTTATTTTGTTTGGCACGTCCATTCGATAATATAGTGGAAAAAAATCGACCAATGAGAGTGTAGCCGTTAGACGCACGCGTGTGCTGCTAGCGCGCTACAGGCCAAATTGACTTAGACGCACCCGTGTGCGTCTAGCGCGCTTGACGGGTTAAAGAAGTTTTGAAATACTAGTTTGACCCATGGAAACCCGTTCCCGTGGAAATATCGAGATAAAAAGTATCCTACGTTATTCCCAGAGTCTCATACTGTTTCCATACCAAATTTCATTCAAATTGGTCCAGTCGTTCTTACTTGAAGAAAGACAAACGAAAACATGGTCACATTTATAATCTCGGTCATTATTAAAGTCATGTTGTGTATTGCTAAAAGATTTGCGTTGCGGGTATCCTCAAAGATCGAGACGGACTCATCAAAGTTGAACGTTGTCCTGTCCAGGCGCAACGAACCGGCCGGACATCATCGACCCGGCGATCCTGCGGCCGGGCCGGCTGGACCAGCTGATCTACATCCCGCTGCCGGACGAGAAGTCGCGCGAGGCCATCCTGCGCGCCAACCTGCGCAAGTCGCCCATCGCCAAGGACGTCGACCTCAACTACATCGCCAAGGTGACGACCTCGCCGCCAGACTATT
>OZ020279.1:2593172-2636500 GCA_963971205.1 Aethes cnicana | reverse complement strand
TAAGCAATACATTAATGTATAAATAAATGTAAATGTAAAAATATTGACATGTAATGATATATTACCAATAAATATGAATATGAATATGAATAAAGTAGATTTTAAGACCTATTTATTGACATAACTCTAAATGCGGTTGGTTTCAGGCCCATTTTGACGCATGGTCCTTTGATAAGCGCCGCAGGCGCCCCCTATATCGAAACATTCGAAACTAGTTTTAAGCCTAGTTTGTAGTATATAAGATACTGAATAAACGGAGCGGTCCCTCTTTTCTCCGCCGACGCTCGAACCCATAGGTTTCCTTGGTCACATACGGTCCCGAACACGGCCTATAAAATCACGATTTCAAACACAATTCGAATGAAGTGTCAATGTTGAGTGCGAGGACGTCTGTACACTTGTAAATGTGTGTGTACCAACTACGCGGGCCAACGATCCACTCACCATCTCCGGATGAAACAAATGACGGTAAGGGCGAGTTGGGCGCGATTTGCGCGCCGGCTAGATTCAGGCGGGTGATTCCGTGGCCATTCTGTATGTAGTACTATTAAATATTCTGTGATAGTGGTTCGACCCACCGCCTCTCAAGCATAGGGTCGGAGGTGCAAATACGAGTTGCGCCTCCAATTAAAATGTATCACTGAGCTTTCGGTAAGGGGGCGTTCAAATATTACATAACGCAATTTTTATTTATTTTATTAGTAAATTAAAATTAATTAATTCTTTATTAGTAAAACGTTACGTAACCACCAAGTGACCACACAAGTAAAAATCACAATTATGTGGCGTAAAGTACCGGAAACAATGTTACGTAACGCGTAGTTCAAACACCCCCTCCCGTCCCTGTAACGCATCGTAACGTTTTACAAGACCCCCCCCCCCCCCCATTCGTTACGTAATACTTGAACGCTCCCTAAAGGTAAACATCGCGAGGAACAGAAACACGCCATTTTGTCCATACATTGAAATCCATAATATTCCATATTATCCATAAAGTAACTCTATCTGTCTGTTAGCTCTTCAAGCTTCAACCGCGGGACCGATTTAGATAAAATTTGGTATGGAGATAGTTCGAGTCGCGGGAAAGGACATAGGCCACTTTTTTTCCCGGAAAAACGCATAATTCCCGCGAGAACATAACCGAATTCTACGCGGGCGAAATCGCGGATAGAAGCTAGTAGAATATATAATGGAATATGATGGAAATACTATAGCCCAAACCCTCTCGTGATGAAAGGAGGCCTGTGCCCAGCAGTGGGACGCAAATAGGCTGTAGTAGTAGTAGTAGATGGAAATACCTTGAATCCGGAAGGCGCGAACGGCACCTCGAAGCCCATGGAAATGGGCGGGCGGGTCCATTTCTTCTTGGTATCAGTTTCCAGCAGTTCGATCTCCGCAGACAGTTGGGTTTCCTTCATGCCAGCCATACGTTTGATCCTGCAAACATATTATATACATTACAACATGCATAACTAACCGTGATGTGGGAAAAAAAATCTGCATTCAGCGTAAGGTTTTAGGTTATATCCATTCCATTATTATTGTATGTTACTGTATGCATACCTCTCTTTTTTAAGTTCAATCCATGCTAATATTATAAATGCAAAAGTAACTCTGTCCGTCTGTCTGATGACCTCTTCAAGTTTTAACAGCTTGACCTATTTAGATGATATTTGGTATGAAGGTTTCGAGTCCCGGAGAAGGGCATCGAGTTTTTATCCTGGAAAAACGCATAGTTCCCGCGGGAACTCTATAACCGAATTCCACGCGGAACAATCGCGGGCAGGGCCTGCTCCCAGTAGTCCGCACCTGCGATGCCATACCGCATACTGGATTTTTTTCCCATTTGTTAGCACTGCGGACTAATGGGGAAAAGATCTAGTCCACAGTTGGGTATGCACTGGGTATGGGCCGCGGACAGAAGCGAGTTCCACCATCATCACCACCACCACAACCACCTAGTTACGGCCCACTGCTAGGCACAGGTCTAGAGATCTTCTACTATCTAAAGTCCCGCGCCTTCACATTTCAAAACGCTTCAATGTATTTGAAAAACACCACCAACACTCAACACATATGCGCGAGCTGAGACAGCCATCAACTATGCGTTGAGAGTGTTAGTCATCATCATCATCATCATTTCAGCCGAAAGACGTCCACTGCTGGACATAGGCCTCCCCCAAGGCTCGCCACTCCGACCGGTCCTGTGCTACTTGCTTCCACCGGTTTCCCGCGACCTTCACGAGGTCATCGCTCCATCTTGTTGGAGGCCTACCGACAGCTCGTCTCCCGGTTCGCGGGCGCCACTCGAGAACTTTCCGGCCCCATCGGCCATCGGTCCTGCGAGCAATGTGCCCCGCCCACTGCCACTTAAGGTTCGCAATTCTTCGGGCTATGTCGGTGACCCCAGTTCTGCTGCGGATATCCTCATTTCTGATTCTATCACGCAGAGAAACCCCGAGCATAGCCCTTTCCATTGCCCTCTGAGTGACTTTGAGCCTTCTTATGAGACCCATCGTGAGCGCCCACGTCTCGGAACCATAAGTCATCACTGGCAACACACACTGGTCGAAGACTTTCGACTTGAGACACTGCGGTAATTTGGACGAAAAGACACTGCGAAGCTTCCCGAACGCTGCCCAGCCGAGTCGGATTCGAAGATTGACCTCTTTCTCGAAGTTGGACCTACCTAACTGGACTGTTTGTCCCAGGTATACATAATGGTCGACAGCTTCGAGCGCAGAGCCTCCGATTATTACGGGAGTTGGCACAACATGGACATTAGACATAATTTTCGTCTTGTCCATGTTCATTTTAAGACCAACTCGATCGGAAACTCTGCTGAGGTCAGCGAGCATAGTACTGAGTTCTTCCATGGTCTCAGCCATGACTACAATATCGTCAGCAAATCGAAGGTGAGAGATGTACTCGCCGTTAACATTGATGCCTCGACCTTTCCAGTCCAGCACCTTAAAAGCATCCTCCAATGCAGCGGTGAATAGCTTCGGAGAAATCACGTCTCCTTGTCTGACTCCCCGCTGCAGTGGAATAGGCTTAGTGGTCTGGTCTTGTAGTCGGACGGACATGGTGGCGTTTTCATACAAACACTTCAACACTTCGATGTACCGGTAGTCAACTTGGCACCTCTGGAGAGACTGCAGCACAGCCCAAGTCTCGATCGAATCGAAGGCTTTCTCGTAGTCCACAAATGCAAGGCAGAGGGGGAGGTTATACTCTTCGGTCTTCTGTATAACCTGCCGCAACGCATGTATGTGGTCTACGGTACTATAGCCTTTTCGGAAACCGGCTTGTTCGGGAGGCTGGAATTCGTCAAACCTGCGCGCGAGACGGTTCGTGATGACTCTCGAAAACAGCTTGTAGACATGGCTCAGAAGTGAGATGGGTCTATAATTCTTCAGCAAGGTGTTATCACCTTTTTTGAAGAAGAGCACCACCACACTTCTGTTCCATGCTTGCGGCGTTCTCCCTTCGTGGATGACGGAATTAAACAGCGTCTGAAGGGCCTTAAGGACTGGTTTACCACCCGCCTTCAGGAGCTCAGCTGTAATTCCGTCATCGCCGGGAGCTTTGCCGTTCTTAAGCTGTTTGAGAGCCATACTAATCTCGTACAGGCTGACGTCCGGGATATCTTCGGTATAGTGTCGGGTTAGTCTAGCTCTAGGGTCTTTAGCTGGATCAGCGACGGGTGATCGGGTTGTCGTGTATAACTGCCCATAGAACTTCTCAACTTCTCCCAACAGCTCCGGTTTGGATGAAACGATCCTGCCGTCTTCGGTCTTCAACTTTGTCAATTGGCTTTGGCCAATAGACAGATCTTTGGCAAACACCTTCGAGCCTCTGTTACGCTCAATAGCCTTTTCAATACTATTGGTATTGAATCGGCGTACATCACGTTTCAGAGACTTCGAGATCCGTCCATTGAGCTGCCGATAATGACTAGCGTCACCTGTAGTGTTAGTGGTGCTTTTTAAATAATAATAAAAAAATTGAAGCGTTTTGAAATGTGAAGGCGCGGGACTTTAGATAGTAGAAGATCCTTACTCTCATCTTGTGAGGGTTTGGGCTATAGTCCCCACGCGTCCTTGAATGTTTGCAGATGCGTGCAGGTATCATCGCAGTGTTTTCCTTCACCGAAAAGCTGAGCGGTAAATTCGAATTGAATTTCGCACATAAATAATTACAGAGGTTCGAGCCGGATTTGAACCCCCGACCGTATGCATGAGTGAAACCACTAAGCTACCACGGCAGACAACAGAAGCGAGTTTATACTACTACTACAACACCCTATTAACGGCCCACTGCTGGGCACAGGCCTCCTCTCATCACGAGAGGGTTGGGCTATAGTCCCCACGCGGGTCCAGTGCGGATTGGGGACTTCACACACATCCTTGAATTACTTCGCAGATAGATAGATAGATAGAAGAGTTTTATTGGTATAAAATTATTGTAAGATACATTTATGGAAGTATACATACACCTTTTTAGGTTTTCCCGTACACCGCTACACTATTCATCGAAGGTCTTAAATATTTATAGCAAATTTAAATATAAGATTCCTTAAATAAGTAGTTGTTAATTCCAACATGTTTATAACAAGTCTTAATAAAAACATGCAGGAAATCTCCAAACATTACCTGTACCTGTAGATGCGTGCAGGTTTCCTCACCATGTTTTCCTTCACTGGTAAATTCAAATTGAATAGCGAAGCGAAATGAAATGTATAGCGAGTTTATAACTTCTTGAATAATTTTAAACACTCACTTCCACACAATAGCGTTCTCTGACGCCTTGTACTTGGCTTTCCCCTTCAGACAGATCAGTTGCACGCCGCTAGTGTTGAGCGGGGTCGGTATTTTCACTTCGATCTTCTGGCCGAGCAGGGAAGGCTTGAAGTTACTCTTGAGCACCACTTTGACCTCCATCTTGGTGCGCCCCACCTCTCGGACTAGGGGTATCACGCGGAATGGGAGGGAGATGTCTTTTGTGGTGCGATATCTGCGAATAAATGGTATTTGTTTAGTTTTATATTATTTTAAAACGGCAGCCGGGCGGGGGGTTAAGAGGGTTTATCCTGAAAGTTGGCAACGTCGCTGTCAAATGCTTCGCTGTTTTTATCAATCTCTCAATATTGCTGAATTATAAAGGAAGATATCATTCTATGGTTGAATGACGCGTCTCGTTTTATATTTGTTGGTTAGGCATTCAAATGATAAGATTACATTAAAATGCATGAAAACTGCGATGGAAAGTTTTCAAAAGATATTACTTTCATAATACTAAAAATTTCGTGTTCCTATGATAATTGATGCAATCCATGCTTAATATTTTATTCAACCATAGGCGATAATTCATGTTTTCATTCAGTAATATTCAGAAATTAATGAAAACAGCAAAATATTTGACAGCTATTTGCGGCGTTGCCAACTTTCGGAGTAAACCCTCTTAAGGCAGCCGGTGAAATTTCTGGCATGAGGCAGAGGCATTCCATCTTAGGCCTCAGGGTAGGCAACGCATTCGAGACCTTATGATTTCTTGAGGGATCATAGGATTTCTTTGTCCATGGGCCGCAGTGACCACTTACCATCAGGTGGGCTGTACGCTCGTTTGCCTACACCATAGGTATAAAAAAATGTTGCGGCGCTTCTTCTCAAGCAATGGGTCTAGGAAGCGCTGGTAAATTTTGTTGATCGTGTGACTGACGTGTAAAATTGCCCCTATGTGGCCAATTTGCTGAATAAATGATTGAATTGAAGAAAAAAAAACATGCTTTACAAATTAAATAATACAAATATTACAGATTGTTTAGGCAATCGAGCACACAAGTCACTTGATGATAAACGGTCACTGCGACAGGAACATAGAAAATCATAAGATTTCGAATGTGTTGCCAACCATAAGGCCAAAGATGGAATCGGCTGCCTTAACCCCTTTCTGGAACGAACTTGAATGAGCATTCATTGGTAGAGCTTTCAGTCTGACATACGTCAAGAGCTAACAGCTGGCAGACATAGCTCATGAGCTCACGTTTGGAGGACTGAGCAGTTTGACGCACTGGTGGAGGCGGTCAGCTTACGAGCTAACGGACTGACCTAATGAGCTCGAACTCTCCGTCGGGCGGGATGAAGCTGATGCTGTGTTCCGTCTCGAACTTGCTCAGTTTGACGCACTGGTGGAGGCGGTCAGCTCACGAGCTAATGTACTGACCTCATGAGCTCGAACTCTCCGTCGGGCGGGATGAAGCTGATGCTGTGTTCCGTCTCGAACTTGCTCAGTTTGACGCACTGGTGGAGGCGGTCAGCTCACGAGCTAACGCACTGACCTCATGAGCTCGAGCTCTCCGTCGGGCGGGATTAAGCTGATGCTGTGTTCCGTCTCGAACTTGCTCAGTTTGACGCACTGGTGGAGGCGGTCAGCTCACGAGCTAACGCACTGACCTCATGAGCTCGAACTCTCCGTCGGGCGGGATGAAGCTGATGCTGTGTTCCGTCTCGAACTTGCTCAGTTTGACGCACTGGTGGAGGCGGTCAGCTCACGAGCTAATGTACTGACCTCATGAGCTCGAACTCTCCGTCGGGCGGGATGAAGCTGATGCTGTGTTCCGTCTCGAACTTGCTCAGTTTGACGCACTGGTGGAGGCGGTCAGCTCACGAGCTAATGTACTGACCTCATGAGCTCGAACTCTCCGTCGGGCGGGATGAAGCTGATGCTGTGTTCCGTCTCGAACTTGCTCAGTTTGACGCACTGGTGGAGGCGGTCAGCTCACGAGCTAATGTACTGACCTCATGAGCTCGAACTCTCCGTCGGGCGGGATGAAGCTGATGCTGTGTTCCGTCTCGAACTTGCTCAGTTTGACGCACTGGTGGAGGCGGTCAGCTCACGAGCTAATGTACTGACCTCATGAGCTCGAACTCTCCGTCGGGCGGGATGAAGCTGATGCTGTGTTCCGTCTCGAACTTGCTCAGTTTGACGCACTGGTGGAGGCGGTCAGCTCACGAGCTAATGTACTGACCTCATGAGCTCGAACTCTCCGTCGGGCGGGATGAAGCTGATGCTGTGTTCCGTCTCGAACTTGCTCAGTTTGACGCACTGGTGGAACTGGCAGTCGTCTATGACGACCACGGGTTTGCCGGAGCGCGCCGGGTCGCTGTCCGTGTTCCCGGATATGCCTGAGAAATCAGCGCGCGGATACCAACGTCAGACCACAGTGCGGACACGGCCTATAAAAGCACGATTTAGAACACAATTCGAATGAAGTGTCAATGTTTGCGTGCGAGGACGTCTGTACACTTGTAAATGTGTGTGTACCAACTACGCGGGCCAGTGATCCACTCTCCATCTCCGGATGAAACAATGACGGTAAGGGCGAATTGGGCGCGAGTTGCGCGCCGGCTAGATTCAGGCGGGTGATTCCGTGGCCATTCTGTAGGTATGTAGTACTATTAAATATTCTGTGCCAGAACACAAACAGTGCAAGCACTGCTATTTGGCGGCAGGTTAGCCGAAGTGATGGTGGTAGCCAGTACGGATCCTGCATCAGATCCTCATCATTTCAGCCGAAAGACGTCCACTGCTGGACAGGCCTCCACTAAGGCTCGCCACTCAGACTGGTCCTGTGCTACTCGCTTCCAACGGTTTCCCGCGGCCTTCGCGAGGTCGTCGCTCCATCTTGTTGAAGGCACGACAGCTCGTCTCCCGGTTCGCGGACGCCACTCGAGAACTTTCCGGCCCCACCGGCCATTAGTCCTGCTAGCAATGTGCCCATCATCACATCAGATCCTACCTCGAGCAAAGTGACAAAATTAAGAAACTTTGACTGTTATAAAATAAATTAAATAATTTTGACTAATATAAACTACTGGTTCAAATGAATGAAATCCATACTGATATTATAAATGTGAAAGTGTGTTTGTTTTCCTTCCTTCACTTTGCAACGAGTGGACCGATTTCGGATGAAATTTGGTATGGAGATAGTTTGAGACCCGGGCAATAACATAGGATAACTTTTTATCGCGATATTTCCACGGGAACGGGTTTTCCATGGTCAAACCACTTTTTCAATACTTCTATAACTATAACTGTCTATATGTATAGTATCATCGGGTACGCAAATTCAAAGTCTACGCGGGACGAAGTCGCGGGCAAACAGCTAGTTTGAAATATACCGTGTTGTTTATACAATGCCTGCTTGGTTACTGAAAATTCAGACTTCTAGTTTTATCCACAACAAAGTTATAGGGGGGTTGAAAATAGCCTGATCTGCATCGAGAAAAGGATGGTACGGCCGTGCCGCTTTTTCGCTCGACTTGGCGGGGGCACTGCCCTGCCCCCAGATGAACATATAGCAACTCACCATTCCCTTTGCCCTTCGCTTCCATGACGATTTTGTCGTTGATCCCAAACTTGCATTCTGGCATCCCCGAGAGGTAGGACTTCATAACTACCTTACCAGCCACGTGAGCTGACAACACTTGCCCTGGGGAACAAGAATGGGTATCGATCATTAGGAACATCATCGCGAAGCAATTCAAGGATGTGTGTGTGTCAAGGAAGTCCCCAATAAGCACTGGGCCCGTGTGGGGACTATAGATAGCATAAGCCCTCTCGTGATGAGAGTGCAGGGTTGTGCCCAGCAGTGGGCCGTAACCAGGTTATTCCGATGATGGTGGAACTCGCTTCTATCCGCGGCCCATTCCCAGTGCATTCCCAAGTGTGGACTAGATCCTTTCCCCATTTGAGGAGGTCTACCGGGGTTGTTACCTTGCGGTGACATCAGCAGGTTTACATACTCCAGAACGTCCAGGAAGAGCTCATTGCGTCGGTACTTGATGCCCTCGCGACGCCATCCTATTTGGCCGGTCACCTGCCGAATGAAAAACTTGTTTTGTTAAACTTTGCAATACACTAAGTCAAAAATAATCCTACTAATATAATAAAGCTGGACGTTTGTTTGGATGTTTGTTACTCAATCACGCTAAAACGGCCCAACCAATTTGCATGAAATTTGGCAAACATAGGCTACTTTTTATTGTGATATTTAGTATTTATAAGCAACTAGCTGACCCCGCGGACTTCGTACCGCCTTAGTTTTTAGGGTTCCGTACCTCAAAAGGAAAAAACGGAACCCTTATAGGATCACTTTGTTGTCCGTCTGTCCGTCCGTCTGTCAAGACCCTTTTTCTCAGGAACGCGTGGAGGTATGAAGCTGAAATTTATATCAATTACTCAGGTCTACTGTCCCTTGAAGCTGTGAAAAAATCAAACTTCTAAGCCAACGCAATCAAAAGATACAGCCGTTTATGCCGCAAATTTTCGACACTTGCAAGGGAATCAAAACCTACAGGGTGCTTCCCGTGAACTCAGAATCTTGAAATTTGGTACGAAGCAACGTCTTATAGCATAGATAAAGGAAAAATTACGAAAACCATAAATTTTTAGTTACATCACATAATATATTTTTTTTTAATAATTTTAACCTTACTACCCATTTCCTCATAAACGCGTAGAGGTATTAAATTGAAATTCATACCAAATACTCAGGTCTATAATACCTTTAAGCTGTAACAAAATCAAACTTCTATGTCAACGCAATCAAAAGAAACAGCAATTTAAGCTGCATATTTTGAAACTCGCAAGTACTCGCAAGGGAATCAAAACCTAAAGGGTACTTCCAGTCGACCTAGAATCTTGAAATTTCGCATGAAGCAACGTTTTATAGCACACATAAAGGAAAAATTCCGAAAACCTTAAATTTTTAGTTACATTACAAAATATATATTTTTTAAGATCTTTGTCTTAAATTTATGCTACTCCATCTTTCCCCATTGTAATGTTATGAATTTCATTTTGCAATAAAAATACCATAGTTATGACTCGATTGTCGTAAAGAACGAACTTTGTAAACCTTACAGGTTTGTACGGAACCCTCGGTGCGCGAGTCCGACTCGCACTTGGCCGGTTTTTTTTTATAAACCTCACGGAGCCGGAGACCTTTCCAACGAATGCAAAACCGTGGAAATCGGTTCGTGCGTTCTGGAGTTATAGCGTCAGGGAGGAAAACCCGACTTATTTTTATATATTAGATTATTTTCTATTTTATCGTGATTAGGCGGTATAGATGGCGCCACGGTGTCGCAGTCTATGTCGATCTGTCAACCTGAATGACCATTGGACCTTTACGCTTTTTTAGCTTTTAATGCACTAACTATTGATAGTGTGACACCGTGTGGGTACACATTTTGGTCTAATTTAGAGAGCAAGTTCAGTAAGCCATTGCAGACGAAGTCGCGGGACTCGTCAAAAATAAATAAACTAAGTGCCGAAGCATTAGGTAAACTTAGTGTCTGAATGGTGTTTTTCTATTAATGTATTTTAGCTAGTAGTGCTTGGGCAGTGTCTGCCCAAGCACTACCACAAACACAAAAGCTATGCATCAATTCTGTGAAGGAGAATAAGCATGCTTACAAAAGGTGTGAACATGGCATATTGTCGTACATAATGTGGTACAAATGCCCTACCAAGTTTACACCATGTTAAATTTAATCAGTGGTGATGGAACCGACCTGGGAAGTGATCTGCGCCTGCTCCTCCTTAGAAGCAGACTTTATGCCCTGCTGAGTGATGAATGTCTTCAGTACCCCGGTGTCGGAGTTCTGAGGATATCCAAAGTCTAGGATCTCTGTTGGATAAAATAACAATAACGCTTAAGATTTGTTACCTTCACCTGTTAAATAACAAAATATCTCCTGAATCTCTCATCTATCAAATATCAAATATCTCATCGCAATTGTTGCCCACCAACACGACTGTCTGCACCAATATAATGCACAATGTAAATGCGAAAAAATTTAAATCGTAAATGAACATATGTACCTCGGGCTCATAATAGACCACAGATTCAGCTGGAAACCTCACATCAATTACGTGTGCGACAAACTAAGAGCAATCATGAGCAAACTATTCGTTTTAAAATTTAAATTACCTTATAATATCCTACGTATGCTATACCTGGCCTTAGCTGATTCGGTGATCGGTTATGCGCTAGGTACATATGGAAGAACTTTCAAAACACACTTAAAAAAAATATATAATTTACAAATAAGACTATTGAAGACAATAGTACCTACGAAGATCAAAACTAAGTTCAAATCTGATTACTCACAACTTTTTAAATATTGTAAGGTTATGTCTGTACAAAACAAGGTAAAATTTGCTATACTAATTGAAGAGCATGGTAAATTGCATGAATTAAAAATAGAAAAACGAAATACGTGTCTAAGAAAATTGTCCTATCAGAATTACTTCCACTTACAACAATGTAATAATGTGTACGGAAACAGAACATATAATTACCTACTGGCTAAAATATTAAATGAATTGCCTGACGAAGTGCGATCAGTTTACATCAGAGAAAATAAGGTAAAAAGTGAGTACTTTTAGAGTTAAAACAACACTTTTTGAAGTGTGAAGACAATAACTATATACTGTAGATTCGTAATAAGTATCATATTTTAGTTTACTTTATTTAATATAAGTAGAAGGTGTTATTTATAAGTTGCCTTTATATAGAACGTCGAACTCCCCATCGGCAGAAAAACCTATCTCAGGTTTTGCCAATGATGGGTTAAGAATTCTTGCATGTCTTTTTTTGTAATTTGTTTTTTTATTCAATAAAAAAAAAAAAAAAAAATAGGTTTTATTAAAAAATGAGAATTAAAGTTATTATTTTTCTTTTTTAAGTAATCAAGACTATCAAATTCCCTTTGCGCTATAATCAATTCCTCTGATCACTCATTGAGAAAATCATATGTATTTTACATGTACGTGAAATTAAGATTTCATTAAAAAAATTATGCTAATTTAACTATCATTTCGTATTGAAGAAGCCTTGGAGGAGGCCTATGTCTAGCAGTGGACTTCTATCGGCTGACACGACGATGATGATGATCGGAGATGCTTGTAAGTGTTAAACTAGAAACTTACCATCAAGCAGTTCATAGATGAGCACAAAGTTGTTCTTGATGTTTTCCTCTGAGATCTTGCCGAAGTATGACTGCATGACCTCGATAATCTTCAGCAGGAATTCAAACACCATCGCAGCGTTAACATTCTGCTTGGTGACGGCGGCCAGCCAGATGTTGGCTCTCTGTTGAAATAAAGAATTTATAAGTATAAAGACAGTATTATTTACTTTTGCATTTATAATAGTATGACTCATGTTTATGAAATATGGAACTAACAATACTGATAATAGATTCATAGAAATATTGCAGCAGTTATTGATTTTAAAATGTGATAATATTCAACTACAGTATACATTACCATGAACACACTCACACAAGTAAGATTAAGATGTAGCAAAGTTGTTTAACATTTTTGTAATTTGCATACTAGTACTAGAAGTAAGTATAAAATTTTATATTTTGGTCTCAGTGTACAATGAAGTTGCAATAGAATAAAGTATGCCTTTTTAACCTCCCAAGTGTATTAAAGTTTCTGTGTTACTTCTAGTCAAAAATATTGCACACTTGAGTATGCCAAGGGTTAAAATAAAATTTTATTATCAGCCAAAACATTCCGACTCTCTGAACTAGAAATGTTTTCTTCATTATGAATTTATTCAAGAATGTGTGTGAAGACCCCAATCCGCAATCGTGATGAGAGGAGGCCTTTGCCCAGCAGTGGGATGCAAATAGGCTGTGGTGCTTGGTTAGTTTCATGAAGACTGAAGATTACTAGCACTACCAAATAGCTATGTATAAGCACAGAATATTTAATAGTACTACATACAGAATGGCTATGGAATCACTTGCCTGAATCTAGCCTGTGCACAACTCACACCCAACACACCTTACCGACATCCAGAGGTGATGAGTGAATTATTGGCCAATATAGTGGTACACACACATTTACAAGTGTACAGACGTCCTCGCTCACACACAGACGTCCTTGCACACAGGCATTGACACTTCATTTGAATTTTGTGTTTGAGATTGTGTTTCTTATAGGCTGTCTCCGCAGTGTGGTATAGATTAACACAACTTAGAAGGTGTATGGATTAAACAATAGTCTCTGCATCAACGGCTTAGGTTGTGTCATGCTAACTTACTGTAGGCCTGTTACCTAAGTATCTTACCTTGATATGAAAGAACGATGTTCTGGCGATATTGGTGACTGGCGACCGGACCTGCTGCCTAGCGTGGATCACGTTCACTCGGAACGCGTCCACGGCATTGCGCCCGATGTCATCGCGGTACACCCGCGAGATGAGAACCTCTCCCTTGTGGTTGTACACGAACAAACCACCGATCATCTTGGCGGTTACCTACGAAAATGGGCGGATACGTTATACCCTCATTTTTAAAGGATATGCATGTATATAGAGACGTCAGCAACGCTTAAGGTGGGTTTAAATAGTAGGCACTGAATGAAAAAAGAAAAAATAGAGATTGATAACAAAATGTAGATACAGGATATGACCAATAAAAGCGATGGGACACCATCGGATCATTACAATGGTATTTCAACTTTAAACGTACCTGCTATCCTTTTGATACAAACATCAGGTTTTAATGTTCTGGTAATTGATTAAATATCAATCAGGATTGCCGATTTATTCCATTTTTCTAACGAAATCCGCTCAATCGAAGTCGATGCCCGCCCCCAAAAATGATGAAACGTCAATACCGACAACAGATAATGAAACCAAATTACTTAAGGGAAAGAACGATAATTAAATGAAATATATTGTAACTATAATTAAGTATTAACTTTATGACATTTTGAGAAGTCATTGCTTAGAAATGAATGAATTGTTATTGAATTCAATTTATTGCAATTTAAAATCGCATTTGAAATAAATTAAATTTAATCATTAATAGTACAAAGTCGGACATCACTAAAATCACAGACAAATTTGAAAGGACGAGATTCTACATTGTTTATGGTGAGGGAATTGGGTCGATTATGTCATGGCGGGTTAGATGTTTTCGGCACTTGATTCAATAGGATTTGTATAGAATTACGCCGTCAATGATCCCGTTGCGAACTCTCTTGTTTAACACTACGCCTCATTATTTAGTATTGATCATTTGGTAAACAATTCAAATGCTGAAACAATTGCAAATGGGCCTTCGCGCGTTTATGTTGCTCGCTTCGAAAGTATGGAGCTGTGTTTGTTATATGTTTAAGAAGCAATATCGGGCGGTAATTATGAGTTTGTGCTGTTGTATTGTGTTTCATTGTATTTGCGCAGGGATCTGTACGTTCACGTGGCTTGGTTTCAGTTGGCTCAGTACCAATCCGTCAAGTATGAAGTGTACCCACTGTCGCCAGTATCTAGACATAGGCTGAGTAAGTACTTGCTTTTTCTTTTTTATCTCTCCTGTTAATGCAAATCATACTAGATTTGAAGTTATCCTTATCATCAATATGTAATATCAGAATTTGTTTGATAAGTTGGGAGGTTAGTATCCCCTTTTATCATATTTTCTAAAAATATCCTATATTTTAAATAATACTTTCCTTTTTAACCTTGTACCTATAGCATGAAATATATTTAAACCTAATTATAATTGTAAACAAGTAGTCTGCATTCTATAATCATAGGGAACATTTGAATTTTTGATATAATATCCTTTGTAAGACCAGTAGTTTTTTTGTTTTAGCATAAGTTTTATTAGTTGAATAAAAACATTGAATATCAAATTGGAATTTTTAACTCAGCTTGGCTCGGAGAATGTAGCCAATGGTTTTAAATTCTCACATTCCATTATTAATATTTACAAACAAATTTTTATCTATGTACCTATATAAAAAGTGAATTTCTGTTTGTCATTATGGCTAAGGCTTGAGAACTGCTGTACTGATAAGGAAGAATATTTCTAAGAAATAAAATCAATTGTAGCTTATATTTACTTTATTATCTGTATATATAAATTAAGAACATTCATTAGGTAGAGTTTTACCTGTGTGTGTATTCTTTCTTCACTTTGTCTATGGTGTTTAAGAGTATTGTTTTGTACCCGTTTCCAGGTCTAGTCAAAAGGAAGATGCTAGTTCTTGATCTGGACGAGACGCTGATCCACTCGCACCATGATGCCATGATCCGGCCCACTGTGAAGCCAGGGACTCCACCGGACTTCGTTCTCAAAGTCACCATAGACAAGCATCCGGTCAGATTCTTCGTACACAAACGGCCGCATGTCGATTACTTCTTGGATATTGTAAGTGAATAGATTTAACTATTAATTTTGGGCGGAAATACCTAGATACGGATTTTATTATATTTCGGTAGGTATAGCCTTTTGTGACAATGAGGGCCACCGTATTCCTGCTCACTTGTTGGCACCACTATCTAAAAGGTGTTGGCTGTCAATGTCTAAGTTTGTCATTTCATACAGTAGATAGTGTCAATGTCACTGTGACATTTGACGTTTCGGAGACTTCAGTGTTGCCAATTAAGAGTGTAATATGGCACATGACAGGCATAAAACGTTGGACAAAATAGAGTAAAACGTTGATGTACTGGTATCCAAGAAACCAGTAAAGAAGTCATGGAAGACCATTTAAGAGATGGGTTGACGAAGTTAGAACTGCAGCAGGGACACTGTGGACCAGATAAACTGGAGACAGAGAACCATGGAGAAACTTAGGGGAGGCCTTTGCCAGAAAAAGGCAAACAGCCAGCACAGAAGAAGATCACAATAACAGACTTATAACAAACATATTATAGTCTGAATAAATATATGTCACATGATGTGCTAAATTGGCAACATCTTGTAAGACTTCTAGAACCTTTTGGCAAATTCACTCACAGTCACCCTCATTTGTGGTCTCCACTCGAGAACTCATTCGCTCCAGCGTTCATCAGTCTTTTGACAAAGGTGATCGGACCACTGCCATTTCACCTAAGTTGAATTAACTTACTAATTTATTGGGCAAAATAAGTGTAGCTCGCCCCATGGTTAGATAGAGTGATGACTTACGCAGGATTTTTGGCAGAAACTGTATAATACCTACATACAAACACTCACAAAACATAAAGCTACTTTTACCCCACTTCTGCCGTAGTTGGGTAAAAACAGATGTTACATTAGTTAATGAACTTAGATCTTAATAAATGTCCATATGCTACAGTCATTCATTACAGTATGTTCTGTATCAACACAGTACATTTACCAAAGTAAAATGTAAACAAAGTCACATGTGGCGCCCACACGTGTTTAAGTAGCGTGATGTTAGCACGTTCATTATTGCCATAGTTATAATTAAATTTGTACTTATCCTTCCATGAATGAGTACACAAAGCTTCTATGGTTCATACAATATTTTTTTTTCACATATGGAAATAGGTGCTTCATTTTTAGGGTTCCAAAGTCCACAAGGAACCCTTATAGTTTCGCCATGTCCGTCCGTCCGTCTGTCCGCACTATTGCTCGGAGATGCTTAGTTCTAGAAAGCTGTTATTTGGCATGAATATACTTACACTAACAAAGTCGTACAATTTTTTTTTTAATTTTTTTATAGGGTACCTCCCCTACTCGTAAAGTGGTGATGTAATTTTTTTTTCTTGCGTATCCCATGGTGTGACATATCGTTGAATAGGTCTTAAAAAAATATTGTAAGTTTGTTAAAAGCATTTTTCGATTAAGTGATGCGTTTGTGAAATATTAAGCTTTAAAGTGCTATTTTTTGTTATAGTCCAGTGTCCCCCTCCCCTGCCAGATAAATGGTGGTATTTGGATGGCTGAAAAAAATCACGGTTGTGGCATATATAACGTAGTTGAAAGGAAAACTATCACAGCTAAGTAGGCTGTACAAATTTACGAGTCATAGTCGACTTATGAAATGATTAAAAAACCAATGCTTTTTCTCGAGCGGCAGGGGCGTCGGGCGGGCACGTCATACCACAGGCTAGCTAAGATGCTAAATAAGTCTTAGAAAGGTACTGTGGGCATCGTCAACTTCGGAACCCTATACTTTGCGCGTGGCCCGACACGCACTTTGCCGGTTTTTTGTTGTGTCATTTTAATGAAGTTCCCAAAATAAGGGACACGTTTTTAAATACCAAAATTTCAGGCGCCCATTGAATTCTATATTAATTGATACCTTTACCTATTTAAAACTATAATAAAGACGAAAGCTTAGTTTTAATGGATATATTCAAAAGCCACTGAACTGATTTTAAAAGTTCTTTCATCGAAAGAAAACTACGTTGTTCCCGAATAAGATAAGGTTGAATGTGTTGCCAACTCGGGGCCTAAAATTGACACTATGCTATTCTAGTATAGTTATTCCACTGTCTTCAGGTATCGCAATGGTACGAGCTGGTAGTTTTCACAGCGTCCATGGAAATATACGGCGCCGCCGTCGCCGATAAGTTGGACAACGGACGCGGCATCCTCCGCCGGCGGTTTTACAGGTACCCACATCAGCTTTACGTCCCACTGCTGGGCACAAGCCCAAATTACCAGTAAAGGCTTGGGCTTTGGGCTATAGTCCCCATACGGGCCCAGTGCGGATTGGGGACTTCTCACACATCGGTTTTACAGGCGACATGGCGTTGTAAACTTACTGTGATAATGGATTTTGAACCGTTTGGTGGCAACAACGAAGATGGAATTTTCAGAACTTTTTTAAAATTTAAGTTTCTTTTTAGCTAGCCATTTTCAATAATCCCTTATTTGTAGCTATTTTAATACAAGGATAATTGAGCCGGAGGAGAAAATAAATCGCTATTACTAAATTGGTAATATCTCAAAAACCAAGGCATTAACTTAACATTAAAATAGATTCTCCAGAGCATTTAGAAAGCTGAAAGTTTGTGTGTTTGGATGTTTGTTACTCAATCACGCTAAAACGGCAGCACGGATTTATATAAAAAATTTAGTTATAACAGATAATTTACAGCCTTAATTTAAAACAAAGGATACTGTTATCCCAGAAATCATGCTTTTGGGGGTAAAAAAGTGGGTGGAAGCTTAGTATGAAATCTCTAGCTGACGAAGTCTTAAAATATTTTTTGAATAAGTCTTTGAACATTTTTTCTTTGTTAAACAATTATGCTCCTAGCCCCATTAACTAAGAGTCGTTTTTTCCAGACAACACTGCACAGCGGAGCACGGCTCTTACACAAAGAACTTAACGTCGATATGCGACGACCTCAACAGGATTTTCATTCTGGACAATTCCCCCGGGGCCTACCGGGATTTTCCAGGTGAGGGGCTAAATTAGACATTAATATGTGGTCTTAGGGTCACAGTTCACCACATCAACTCGGCATCGACCTTCCTGAAGTCCATAGAAGTTCAAATAAAGAATACCAACTGCGCAAGGAGTCCATACTAATATTATAATTGCGAAAGTAAATCTGACTGTTGCTTCTATACGCTTAAAGCGGTGGATCGATTTAGATTAAATTTGGTATGGAAATAGATGGAGTCCCGGCATAGAAGAAAACATCCGTTGCTTGCTTGCTATCCCGGATTACATGTATTTTTTTTTTCTTGCATAACGAAGAAGTACTATGTACGGGACTGCTTCGTAATAGATTTAGTAATAGAAACATGTATTAGATAACCACGGCTTCATTCTTACTCAACATAACGGCCAAAATATTTGCAATTGTTGACTTCACACATCTTTTGATGATTCTAGTGGCCGTCTTTTTACCACTTTACAAACGTCGATATATTTTCCGTTTCAGATAACGCGATACCAATAAAATCGTGGTTCTCTGACCCGCTGGACGCGGCGTTATTAAACCTGCTGCCAGTTTTGGATGCGCTCCGGTTCACGCACGACGTGCGCTCGGTTCTGTCGCGCAATCTGCATCTGCACCGGCTGTGGTAGCGTGAGTATAGACACATTATATAACCGTTATCGATATCCATATTAATATTATAAATGCGAAAGTAACTCTGTCTGTCTGTTACCTCTTCACGCTTCTACCGCTGGACCGATTTGGATGAAATTTGGCATGGAGATAGTTGGAGTCCCGGGAAAGGACATAGGCTACTTTTCATCCCGGAAAAGCGCATAGTTCCCGCGTGAGCGCGATAACCGAATTCCACGCGAGCGAAGTCGTGGGCAGAAGCTAGACTAGAGCTAGAAGCGGACCATAACGGTCAGTACACAAACACATCAGAATAAAATCGTGGTTTTCTGACCCGCTGGACGCGGCGTTATTAAATCTGCTGCCAGTTCTGGACGCGCTCCAGTTCACGCACGACGTACGGTCGGTTCTTTCGCGCAATCTGTATCTGCACTGGCTGTGGTAGTTTGATTATAGACGCATTCTATAACCGGTAGTACACATATATTAGTACACACTTACATCGGACTATAACGTTCCTTACTTTTAATAGATCAATGGCTTATTAGTAATTTCATAACTCTCTTTTGCAGGTAACGCAACTTTTGTACAAACTGTCTCGCGGACATATTTATTACACTCAGTAAGCCGTTCGTCGCTTGACTATACATACGTAGTAAAGAGGTGTCGAACGGAGGGCCCCGTGCCAAGGTAAAACGACACTTACGGTCTGATAAGAAAGATGAGAATGACCTAGAAGTTAAATGTAAATATGTTGGTCTATTTGATTTTCTCTTAAATCACGAGTTTATGTGGTATATGTAATTGTCCAATTACTTTACAGTGTGTTTAATGATCGTCGTTACAGTTTTTAACACAACTTAGAAGGCGCGCGGCGAAGCGCTTAAGCCGTTGACGTAGAGACTATTATTGCTTAATCTACGTGCCTTCTAAGTTGTGTAAACCTGTGGCAAGTTATTTCAGAAGTGTTAAAGGCTAGATTTTTTTTATACTCAGCTTTTTCAGATAATATTCAAAGTCATGCCGCCGCCGCAGTAAGCCTCGATTATTTAATTGAAGATTTCGTAAGAGATTTTCATGTACTTAGTCCTGGTTACCTCGGGAATTGTATGTTGAAATCGTTTTCAGAAATAGCTGAAAACGCACTAACTCCTTTCCAATAAAGTCCTGGGTGTTTTTTTTGAGATCATTTGCTTTGATATATTATCTGACGGCGACTACACTACACCTTTTTTTTAACCGACTACGGCAACGACGAAATAAGGGATTTTAGTACTCCAAGTATGTAGGTTTAACTTTAGTCGTCAGGTTTAAGTTTTCAAGTTTTTCACTCGTTAATTGTATGTCATTTTTTATTCTGATCTTTTTTGTCAGACCAATTAGGGGCTTTGACAGGGGCCACATTTCTCCCCAACTATAGAATACGTTTGTTTTTAAGAATTGTGTTTTTCGTACTTGAAAAGTGAGCGCTTATACTATACAATTGTGTATGACGGTATACCTGTTAAGTGTTACGGGCAATTATTAAAAGTAATTATATTTGTTTTTACAAATATTGTTTGATTTGTGAAACGCTCTGTGTGTGCGAAAACAATGATTTGAGGTGTTTTCGATTTATTGTTTTCAATTGAAATAGTCTTTGTAATATTTTTCCTTAAAATGAATGATGGTGTTAGCGAGCTATAAAGTACCCCCTTGTATATATCACCCTTGAAATTTTTATTTGTTGAGTTTATTTGTTAATCGACAATAATTTCTATATTATAAGCAAAAAACTCCATTGCCATTTTTGCTTTACATATGTATGTATAAAAGTCTGACATTGTAGAATTGTATCCAGGATAGAACATGTCTTATCACGCCAAAATTATTAGGATTTTTGAATCGTAGAATGTAATTAATCTATCATTTCGTCATGTCAATCATGAATTTAGTGTACTCGCTGAAATCAAACAATATTTGCTGAAATCGTTTAGTTTTTGTCTCGCTCTGCGCTGCAAGCGAGTGAGATGTAAGACCCGCGTTAGGATTTAGCCAACAACAAAGTGACCCACCTGAACTAAGAAACTTAAACCTAGCACCAGAAATTTGTATTAAATCTAATCTACGTAATTTATTTTCAAATCACACAGATGTTTCTCAATAAACAGTTGATCATAATTCGAAAGGTGTAACGTAACATTTTTATATGATTTTGTATGAAATATTTCAATGTTAAAACCAAAAACAATGCTGAGGTGCTCCGCTCAAACTAATATAATTTGCGATTTTCAAAAACATTGTTTTCTTGCAATCAATTTTAATAATTTTACTTAACAATTGGCTATGGGTGAAAAATGACAATGTGTTCGATTATTTTTTTATGGATAGGAATAACCTTCCGTATCAAGAGAAAAAAATCTCAGAATTTTCCGTGCAGCAGATTTCGCGTAAAAAAAAGAAATTGATTTTGTGTTAGGACGATTTAAATAAAGGTGTTTCCTAGGTCCAAGTATGCAGCACTACTTCTTAAAAAAAAGTGTTGACACTATTGACGGTGACAGTTCTTGCTTCATTCGTAATAACGTGTTTAAAGCATACGTCGTCGTTCGGGCCAAGCAGAAACGAAAGTCCAGGAAGCAAAAGCAGTCATCAATAAGCTATTTTTCCAATAAATTTCTTAAAACACATAAAGTTATTTTCGTACGAAGGAAGCGAGAAATGTCACCGTCAAATGTCAACACTTTTATTTGTCAGAAACATGTGCTGTGCTTACTTGGACCAAGGAAAACCCGAATGTTTAAATCGTCATAACGCAAAACCAATTTTATTTTTAACGCAAAATCTACGCCACGGAAAATTCTCAGATTTTTTTCTCTTATTACGCAAGGTTATTACAATCCATAAAAAAATAATCAAGCACTTTGTCATTTTTCACCCATAGCCAATTAACTCTAAATGCGAGATTTCGGTAAAACTAATGAATGTGAAACTTAGAATAATAGCTTTTAAGTATTACCTTGAAATCTTGTCAGGTTTCCTATGTAGACCATTTGCGTGTCAATTAGTCACGTTCTTTATAAACAGACGCTAACTTGTTTGCAACACAGGCTTAGACGATTTTCCCAACCAGATATGAAGTTTTTCCAAATACATTGCGTATGATTCCAACTTAGGCCAGAAACCCACTGCGGCGCACGCTAAAAAGCGGGTTCATTGTATCCTATTGTTCATGCCCTATTTGTCCTTACGTAGCGTGGCCGTGAACCGCTGTGGAAGTATCCACCTATATTTTGAAACGAAGCGTTTGTGTACCCACGAGAGTCGACCGTACGCAGCTGTGGGGTTCCGGCTTACCCTTTAAAAGGTTTTATAATGTTTATATTGTAACCTCTAAGATTTCTTCCGAGGTTAAAGTATGCATAGGAACTTTTCAATATGAACAATTAAATACCTATATCATATCATTCACGACATCCGGAGTATCCATAACCATACTAATATTATAAATGCGAAAGTAACTGTCTGTCTGTTACCTCTTCACGCTTCAACCGCTGGACGGATTTGAATGAAATTAGGTATGGAGATAGTTGGAGTCCCGGGAAAGGACATAGGCTACTTTTCATCCCGGAAAAGCGCATAGTTCCCGCGTGAGCGCGATAACCGAATTCCACGCGAGCGAAGTCGCGGGCAGAAGCTAGTGCAATATAAAAGAATACTACAGACATAAGCGTAAGATAGAAATTTAGCATCTACCATCCGGTAACCGTCGTTACCGGAATTGTGACTGGTCGGTAAACTTGAAACTAGTAGATCCTTTATCTACTATATAAAAATAAGTCGGGTTTTCCTCCCTGACGCTATAACTCCAGAACGCACGAACCGATTTCCACGGTTTTGCATTCGTTGGAAAGGTCTCGGGCTCCGGGAGGTTTAAGGCGGTACGAAGTCCACGGGGTCAGCTAGTTTAACATAAATATCAACATTTCAGAGTTAATTTAGGAAATAATCATTACCTAAAGACAGGACTTCAATCTGTGTATAAATACAAGAGTCACATCAACCAACATATCGATTGCTTGCTTTATGAATGTTTATCTACACTCATATTATAAACCCTCTACGATGCGTTCAAAAACCGCAAGTTATGACGAGCATTAAGATAAACTGTTTAGTTAGAACAGATTTCTTATCTGTGAAAATGTTCTTGTAGCTGTATAAGACCATCGAATCCAATTGTCTAATAAAATTACATTCAAATTTCACTGACGTATTCGAATTGCCGCCATTGTGGATGGATTTTGAAGCATGTTAGAGGATTTATAAAATGAGTGTAGATAACTAGATAAAATTGTGTATGCTGTACATAATTAGGCCTTAAACCACTCGTGCGATATTATTATGAAACTTGCCTGGCGGCTCGTTTCATAGAACCCCACTCTTGTTTTAAGGACCTTTTTATGTAGCAGTTACATAAACTACTATTATTACCAACATGAAAAGGCGGTAATAACCCTGTAACAAGCTGAAAAGGTTGTTTTTCTAATAACATTGTATAACGTTTTACGCGAAAATAAGTCTTTCATTTTGTATCTGTGAGCCACTGTAGGGCCATGTAAATAGGGATGACGACAGGGTGAAGAAATCGAAATTTTAATTAGTCCGTCAGTCAGGTAATAAAAAAATATTAGACACGTATTTTTTGTATTATCAAATTAACAAAGAATGGCTAAGTTAAAACGCATTAAAGTTGGAGAGTGGGGGCTAACTACGTCACCGTTAGGTATAAATCGTACCTAACCGTGACGTCACGCGACATTTCAACTCAATATATCTCCGTATAAGTTTGATTACGTGAAAAAAGAAAATATACGTGTCCAATACTTTTCAATAATCTTCCTGATTGACTTAAGGAAAAAAAAGTTGTCGACTCCCCTATTGGTATGCTATTTGAGCACATAACGACATAGTCCTATAGTGGCATGACAATGTGATTTGGAATCTATGGCAAATATAATAGACAATTTTTAAAATTCGAAAAATAAATTTAGATGGTAAGACTAGTCAAATAAACTGAGTTTAGGAAAATGATGTTTTTAAAACACGCAACCCTTTTTTACCTCTGTCGGTTAACTGTAAATATGTATGTAAAACAAGTTTCAGTGATTTGCCCAGTTTACGGTATGTTTAAAAAATGATCTCTCATTTTTTTTATTTAGTTTTTTAATCGATATTAGTTAATTTTGTACTGAAACCGAATTACGATGACTTAAACAAAATCTTAAGGTAGATTAGTTCATGGATTGGTTCAAATCACTCAGAAGGTAGTCACGCTGTTAAAACCACCGTGGCAAAAGGGCGTAACTTTAAATTTTTATCGCCCTTTTTTCAGTTTATCAGCACAGCCATCAAACATTACTAGGTATCTCACAAATTCCTATATGCAAATAATTTAGTCGTTTTCTCTTATGAATGGATGTGACTTTGCTCTATGTGGCCAACTCTGTGCCCTTATCTGAAACGATTCGTAATTTGCATATAGGAATCGAGGGTATGTCTGTTTAATAGAGCGGCAGATATGTCGACGACTTCAGACTTGTCGACGTCCAATCGTGCTGGTCGAATTAAAATGACAATATAGTAGTTCGCTACTTGAATCATGTACAAAGTATACAGATGATTTGTGATACAAAATAATCACTTTAGTCCTTGAAAAAATCGTATGTTGTTTCAAAAACAATTTTACGCGTCCAGTGGGAAATAAAGTCGTATTTACCGCATCGTCGGGTAAGAAATCAGTTCCTACGCTTCTCGGACTAGAGTGGTTATTTTTAATTGGTTTTGTTTACTAATATGCGATGTACAAAAGTTAAGGCTAATTTTCACTGTTCGAATAATTAAATGTTAAAACTTGCCATTTATTTGTTTTATTTCTGTGTGTAATTTTTTATACCCCAGTTATTGGTTTTTCTGGCTTGTTGAATTATTTTCAAAGGAACCAATTATTAGGACAATGTTGTGCTTTGAATGTATGTTTCCAATTGTATATTAGTAAACAAGATAAGTAAGTGAAAAAAAAATTGTACTTGATTTTGGTGCTTTCGATAGTTCCATTACATTCTTGACAAACTCCAGTCTCTGTGTCAAGATGATCGAAATTATTGAATATCGAGGCATCATTTGCTATTTATTTAGTTTACCGCATTGAGAGTTCAAAAACTGTTTAAACACTTTCTAGTTTAACTGTCATACTGTTTTATTAAACCAAATAGTTAAATGAAATAATGTAAGGTCGATGAGAGATGATTAGTTGCATTTGTTACTGAAATTGTGAAATTAGACCTCTAAAATCTTGTACATAAGGTAGATACGATAACTGGAAATACATGGTTCTTATGTGTAATATATAAGTACGAATATTGAGGCTTTTAATTGATTATTATTCCTCGTATTTTTTTACCAATTTCTTTTTTTTTAAACCAGTCAGTATACTTTAGACGATTTAACCGTCTATATTTATTTTCTCAAACATGCTCGGAAATGTTCGTGTTACTTTCAAAAAAAGAAGACGCGAGGCTGTCCATTGCCGGCCTTGGCCAGCAAAAACATTATTGTCGTGTGTGGTTTTTTTTAATTCGCTTGCAATTTGAGACACGTCTGTAGAGAAACTGACAAATCCATGGAGGTAATAAGTACAACTTCCATGGCCAAATCATCCACGATCATGGAAGTAGTAAATACTGATGTGGGGTAAGTGCGCCTAAATTTATTTCGCCCCTGTGCCTTGTAAACAGCTAACTACTAGTTGAGTAATATTTATAGGTTTCGATATATCTATGTTAGGCGCACTTACCCCATCCTGGCGCACTTGCCCCAAAACTGACAAATCCATGGAGGTAATAAGTACAACTTCCATGGCCAAATCATGCACGATCATGGAAGTAGTAAATACTGATGTGGGGTAAGTGCGCCTAAATTTATTTCGCCCCTATGCTTTGTAAACAGCCAACTACTAGTTGTGTAATATTTATAGGTTTCGATATATTTATGTAAGGCGCACTTACCCCATCCTGGCGCACTTGCCCCGACTGACCTTACGTATTTCCTCGCTGTTTGAGAAAAGCATTATATATACCTCGGCCGCAATTGCGATTGCCGGACTCGTACTAATAGAAGGCTTCGCTTCGCTCAGCCTTCTGACTCGTCCGGCAATGCGCTACTTGGCGGCCTCTGCAATAATGTACTATTACACAGAACTCAGGGACGACTTGTGCAGTTGCCAAATAAAAGAAACAAATAATTCATGAACCCTTTAATTTGAAACTATATTGATGAAATTAAAATTTTCCGATGTTGATCATTGCCATAAAAAATTTTAACATTTCACTGTGGGAGCTTCTTGTTATTATAACTGTTGAGATGGCTTTGATTTACTATTTTTCGTTACATATTTATTCTGATAGGCCAAAAGTAGTATATTTTGTTCTAAAAATAAATTGAAAGCTCCAATGGAGGATAGTGAAATGATAATTGCCAACAGTTATTTATATTTTTTCTGTCCTTCTAAGAAGAAAAATTGACAACAATTTGGTCAAAGATTTTATGTGACCATCATGTAAACCAGCTGGTATTCTTTTTTGGAAAAGGATGTTAGTTTCCAAGGAAATCCTTATAGAATTTCAGGTAATAGATTACATATACTTTTTAACAAAAGGAACTACACTTGCAAAGTACTATACAGATCTACAAGTTAAGGCAAACAGTGTAATACATACAATACAAATAAGTTATACGGGAAAATTATACGCAAGTTTCATCGTTTACAGTAATTTCTTGATTATTTCACAAATTCGAAATGAAATCCCTGTATTTTTTTCAAGATTATCTGACACCAAATAAAAAGGTTATCTGACCTGAAGTGGGACTGATGGTACAAGATTTTCAATAAGAATATAAAGAATACAAATTTGAATCCAATTAGTTTCCTCTAAGTTTTTGAATAAACATCAAACATAGTAGAATCTGATTACTAGGTACCAGATTTCTGATTAGTAAACAGACTTCAACTATTACAAGATGCATTACCTACTATAGTGCAAGTAAACAAATAATTCTTGTAAAGTTATAGCAAATTTTTGCAGTCCTTAACACAAAATAACTAGGATGTCCTTACTAAGTCCATTGCAACAAACATAAATATGCTAATAAACTTTAAAACATCCCTAAGAGATAAAATACCTTATATAAAAATAAGTATTGTCATTGAAATTATTGTTTTCTGAATTATTTTAATATTGCAATGAACTAACATAGAAACTAAACTAGATAATGATTGTTTAGATGTGTTCTGTAAGATTAAGCTGTAACCTAAGAAGCCAATACAAATATCACAAATAGCTTTGCAAGAAATCATTTACAAGACTCAACAAGACTAAAGCATGTCACTAAAATTCATTCTTTATACAGGTATAAATGACAGTCAAAGGTTTAAAACTTATTTACGAATAGTCTGTCCAAACAATGAGTTTCTACAAAACTAGGAATCTACACAACATGTTTCAGAGGATTTATACTTCAAATTACAACTGTACATTAGCAGCAACTGGCAATATCAGTCACTAGTCAGAAATAATGAGGTTTATGACACAGAGAATGTCTTCTCTGAAAAGGATTTCACATAGGCCTCATGCAGCTTGTTCACGAAATCAGAGTCATGTTTCAGCAGGTAATTGAAGGCTTGAAGCAGTTGATTCCTGGTCAGGGGTTCGGGGGAGGGGTGAATTTCTCCCACATTGCTGGCTGTGAACATAGTCGGCGGCATCAGGGCAGGCTTCGATTGTATTGGCAAAGAATTGTTCAGTGGAAAAATTCCTTTCTCTAAAAAGCTGATGTCCTGGGACTGGTTCAAGTAAGCTGCTGGTGGAGAAGTAGGTTTCGGTGAAGACGTGATGTGCATTAGATTCAATTCATTCTCCAATGTATTATGTCCGTTCCCTTCTAATCCTAGCAATTGACCTTTCTTAATACCAGATATCCTTTGCTGATTCTGGGATTGACTATTTTTCTCAATGGGGGTAGATTTCAATGGGAATCCACTATTTTGTCGCAGCGAGGAATCTAGCGAGATGTTGCCATTTGCGGTGTGTACTTCTTGAGGTGTGACTGACCGCTGCTGCTTCTCTATGTGCTCGACGGAGTGGGCCGGGTTGCTCATGAGCCGCTGCAGCAAGCCGGGGCCCTCGCGCGGGTCGGCCGGGCGCGGCGCGAACATTCCGGGCGATGGGAGAGACGACACGGCCGGCATCTGCACGGCGGCGCCTCCTCCTGCCTTCGCGAAGAAGTCCATCACGCTCTGCGAGGCCATATCGGGCGCCCGCGCGGCTGCCGCGTCTCCCTTGCCCGCTACAAAACCCTTGTTCGAATTAAAATCGTCTTGGGCCTTACTCAGCATGCCGAAAATGTCCACCGGAGGATTAGAAGGCGTCGAGTTATACGCAGGATTTTGAGGCATGTTCTCCACGGGCGCTTGCTTAATAGACTCTTTAACCAAAGAATTCAGCTTTGTGGCCACTCGAACGCACTCGTCTTTATCGTAAAACCATATGCCGTAAATACAACACTTGGCGTTCCGGTACAAAAGGAACGGTTCCTTTAATTGTAATTCTATTCCTTTCGATACAGGTTCGATGAGGTTGTTCGTATTCAATCTGTTCATAATCACCAAACTATGATACGGTTCCCCATTTCTACTGTACACAAACAAAGCTCCTTCGATGTTCGTTTTCTCCCATTCGTTCTCTTCAAATGTATAAAGTGCAACGTGGGTAGCACTGTCAATTATTTCTCGCGCATATGGATCTGCCCTCTTCAACGCAGCAAAATTCATACGTTGACCAATGTCAGCCATTTTAACGCAACAAAACACAAGTTTTTACACAAAAGCAAGCATCACAGTAAAATGACAAGAGCGAACGAATAAAATTCGCCATATTTGAAATACGTTCCGTACTTCTTAAAAGAAAAAAAAAAGTAAAGTAAAAATACATTGTTTTCCGAGATAGTAGTAAATAGTTATCAGAAAAAATGTTATATTTTACAATATTTTAAAATAACTATTCAATATTGATAACATATAATTGCATTTTTGGTCTGCTTACAGTAAATTAATGGAACATTGTAAGCGTCTAATGAAAAAGATATAATTTTAAAAATGCGTTCATAATTATAAATACTACAACGCGTACACAAACGCAGATTTAACATAAAGAAAACTTAATTGGACATTCAAACATTATACAGGCTGATTTGGGAGACATGAGCTGGATCATCGTATTTCAATATTTCACATTAGGTAGTACCATACCATGCACAGCCGTTCATCCCTCCCTCGCAGCGCGGAGTCTAAATCAAAGTATATATAAATGCTTTTAATTAATGTTTAATTATAAATAACCATTTCGTAAATTATACTTACTCACCCCACAATGTATTATAAGGATAGGGCTCACGCCTGTTTTTATTTTGTATGTATTGTGATGCAGTGTAACATGCTTCACATTAGGTATAATAGTTATGCCCCATTTAGGTTTGGTCATATCAATATTTTGTTTTGTAGGTACTAGTAAGTGGTTGGTGGCCCAGTGGTGTGGTGGTACGACCATGGACTTAATATACCCAGTCCATGGGTACGACCTGCCGTCGCCTCTCATGCAGAGGGACGGTGGTTCGATCCTTCTCGCACCTCGAAGTTTACTTATGTACTAAATTAAATGAATTTTCCACTGAGCTTTTCGTTGGAAGAAAACATCGTGAAGAAACCTGCACGCACTGCGAAGTAATCCAAGGTGTGCGTGAAGTAACAAATCCGCGTGAGGATTGTAGCCCAATGAGAGGAGGCCATAATATGTTCTCAGCGGTAGGACGTAAATAGGCTGTTGTTGGCGTTTCTTCTACGAATGAAGCTATATTCCTTATTATTGAATACCTTTCTGACACTATAAATAAAATAACGTCGGATTCTTAATCAACAATGTCGACTTAGTTACAAGTCTATCGATTACGCTATTTGTTGTATGATTTTGTTACCGATTTCATTGCTTGTGCCATGATGTAATTTTATCTCTGTGTACCGGAGAAGTTGACCTTTTGTCATTTGCACTCATGACAGATAACTGAACGCGACCGATTCTGATAAGTCAATCGAAACGTCATTCGAAAGTTTACGCGTGTTGTAGACGGCAGTGTCTTCGAAAATAAATGAGAAAATATTAATGAATTAAGTAGTATTAAATAATTAAAACAGAGCTGTAAAATCAGGCAACTTTAATTTTTACCGTTTAGTTTGTTTGGTATAACTCTGAAGACGCTTAAGCTTGCAAATTTCAATTATATTTACACGTGATCGCTCGTAAACAAGTGGTCTTGATTAAATTGTGACCACTTATTTGAATATGGTTGACCAGAAAAACGTTCTAGTGATCGGCAGCGGAGGCCGCGAGCATGCCTTGTGTTGGAAATTAGCCGATTCTCCGTTCGTGAACCAAATATTCTGTTCGCCGGGGAGCGTTGGTATCTCCACAACAAACAAAGTAGAATCGGTTGATCTTGACATCAAAAATTATCCAGTAAGTTTCTAATAAGAGCGGAATGGGATTCTGTCGTTCATATAAATTAATTGATGTTGATTTATGCTTAAAAAAAATTATAGTAGCATGAAGTAACCGAGTTTGTAAAGAAAAAAATAAAAGGTGCTTCTCTCATACGTACATTTTGTTCATAAGTATAATAAAATTCATTACTAATTAGCTGCCTTATTAATAAAACTTTAAATTTTTTTATTTTCATAATCACTTCTTTCACAAATTGAATTTACGTTAAAAAAAATTACAATGACATGAAATTATAATACCCTATTCTGATAAATTAATTCTGTATCTTTTAAATCAATTTATGTTTCTCCCAAAATCTTACTTTGATTGTGATGTAATAAATGAGAACAAAACAAATGCATGTCTTGTACAGTCACCATGAGATATATCTGAGCAAACACTACCTTATTGCCAAGATGTTAGAGTGTACTACTACTACTACTACTACTACTACAGCCTATTTGCATCCCACTGCTGGGCACAGGCCTCCTCTCATCACGAGAGGGTTTTGGGCTATAGTCCCCACGTAGGCCCAGTGCGGATTGGGGACTTCACACACATCTTTGAATTACTTCGTAGATGCGTGCAGGTTTCCTCACGATGTTTGCCTCCACCTAAAAGTGCGTGTAGGTTTCTTCAGGAGTTTTCCTTCACTTAAAAGCACAGTGTAAATTCAAATAGAATTTCGCACATAAGTAAACTTAGAAGTGCAAGCTGGAAGCGAACCATCTACATGAGAGGCTGTAGGTCGAACCACTAGGCCACCACTGCTATTGAGAGTGTATGTTCAGATATCTATGATCACTCTGGTTTGCTCAGATATAACTGATGGTGAATGTTGCATTGAAGGGCTAAATTAGGTTCATAACACATTGAACATGGTTTAAATTGGCGTTTAGATATTTTTCCATTTTTAGCCAACTTCAAAGAAAATATGAGATTTTCAATTTGGCTGTTAGAGATCTTCTACTATCTAAAGTCCCGCGCCTTCACATTTCAAAACGCTTCATTTTTTTTATAATTATTTAAAAAGCACCACCAACACTCTCAACGCATAGTTGATGGCTGTCTCAGCACGCACACATGTGTTGAGAGTGTTGGTGGTGCTTTTTAAATACATTGAAACGTTTTGAAATGTGAAGGCGCGGGACTTTAGATAGTAGAAGATCTCTATGTTGGTTCATGATTAATTATCAAAATAACATTAAATATACTAAACATGCCAATTATATTTTAGAGATCAATTTACTCATTAAGCTTGAGATAACCCGTGACCTCTGCCTGAGAATTTATTTTACGCTCACAGACCGTCCCGGCTCTCTGGTGGCTCTTAAAAACAAATTATGTAATGATAACGGACCACTGGTGTCCATTTAACTTAAAAAAAATAATTGTACTATTGTAAATGTGGCTTCATTAATGTTATAACTGTGTTATTGAATTGATAGCTGAAATTTTCCATTGTGTTAGATAAGAGATCAGATGTTTTTTTTTCAAGTTGTTTTTTAAACTGAGCGTATTTTAAATGTTCAATTAAAATAAGTTAACTTTGATGTGATAAAGAAGTAATTAAAAGAAAAAAAGTACGAAACACATGATGACTATTCAATTATGATAAATTTTTCCACATTTTTAACGCTATTCCACCCTTTCTAACTTATACTTCTTTAACCTAAAACAATCAAGATTACTAATGAAGTACTGAAAGGAACAGTTGAATAACTCACTCCCATACAAACAAAAATCTAGACATATTCCAAAACAGCGGGAACCTAAAACTTAAGGCATCAAATGACCTCTCATTATGCTTTACAGGCTTTAGCAGAATGGTGCAAAGAAAACTCCATAGACCTAGTGGTTGTTGGTCCCGAAGATCCTCTAGCCAACGGCATTGTGGACGGCCTGGCCCCCTTGGGGGTCAAGTGCTTTGGACCCACCAAGGCTGGTGCCCAGATTGAGGCGAACAAAGACTGGGCGAAGGCTTTTATGGACAGACACCAAATACCAACAGCGAGATACAAGTCTTTCACCAACGCTGCTGCTGCCAAGGAGTTCATTAACAAGTTAGTAGATTTTTTTCTTTTTTTATCTGCATTTGTAAACTTTTAGGAGACGCGGCTCGCCCGTTGTGCTAACTTAATAGGCGTTGTGACCTATTGCTCTCCACAGCTATCTATCCAGTCTCCTAATACAAGCTACGACTAATAAGGTCAATCTCAGTTTGCTCGCATCGAATATGTACGTAGAACTCTTTATTGCTTGTAAATATTAAAAAGTATTTTACAAAGGCGAGCTTATCCTTTACAGCTAATATAATCGGGGATCGCGCGAAGTTCGTCGCCACCGAACATTACGACGTGATCACGACTCTTCTCGAATTCCCGGCGAGCGTTTTGCTTTTAATGCAATGTGTGTATTGCATCCTAACTGTTGTGCGATCAGTGCGATGAACGTCCCGGACCCGCAATTTATCTGGAAAACGCACGCCGATAACTGTGTTCGTGTAAATTTTCGGCTGATGTGTTCAGTGGCCGAGTTTTCTGAGTCTCCATTCCAGCAAAAGTTATCGACCACAACAGCCTATTTACGTCCCACTGCTGGGCACAGGCATCCTCTCATCACGAGAGGGCTTGCGCTACAATCCTCACGCGGGCCCAATGCGGATTGGATACCTGCACAATGATTTCCTCCGAAATTGTCAGATTCAGTGGTGGTAGAGATCTTCTACTATCTAAAGTCCCGCGCCTTCACATTTTATTATTATTTAAAAAGCACCACCAACACTCTCAACGCATAGTTGATGGCTGTCTCAGCACGCACACATTTGTTGAGAGTGTTGGTGGTGCTTTTTAAATATATTGAAGCGTTTTGAAATGTGAAGGCGCGGGACTTTAGATAGTAGAAGATCTCTAGTGGTGTGGAGAGTACTGAGACAATACCATAACAGAAACAAATCCATTCATCAGGGTTAGTTGCAGCTCAGTGACGTACTTCACATCACTCAACAAGTACCCAATTGAATGTGAACCTGAGACCTTATAAATGGGAGCCTGCATTGGCAAGCAACGCCGTCCTATTGATCCATGACCTGAAATAACGAACCAGGCCAATGTCGGATATTTTTAATATTAATCTTGTTTTCCTTTTTTTATATACCTAGTGTCCTTTAGACCTATTTGTATAAACTGAGGAGATATGAAAGATAAAATTTCTTTGTTCCTCTTACAGTAGGGGCTTTAATTAAATCAATGTAGAGTGCGTAGGGTTACTGCTACGCTAGTAGGAAGCCTCTCTCAACTCAGATCAGACGGGCCATTGACTTCAGGTCCATTGTTATTGGAATTAGCAGCTTGGGGAGCGTTCAAGTATTACGCAACGAGTTTGGGGGAGTTGAGGGAGGAGGGGGGATTGTAAAACGTTACGATGCGTTACAGGGACGGGCAAAAAATCGTACGTAATAGTTGAACGCTGGTACACACATTTACATGTGTACACACGTCCTCGCACGAAAACATTGACACTTCATTCGAATTGTGTTCGAAATCGTGCTTTTATAAGCCGTGTGCGCCGTGTGCTCTTGTTGTCTGACTAAAATCGCAGAACTCATTATCCTCTTCAATTTCAGCGCCAACTACCCAGCACTAGTGGTGAAGGCATCAGGCCTGGCCGCGGGCAAGGGTGTGGTGGTAGCTGCTACCAAGGACGAAGCCTGTAAAGCAGTAGACGATATCCTCACTGACGCCAAATATGGCGCCGCTGGTGAGACCGTCGTCGTGGAGGAACTGTTGGAAGGTGAAGAGGTTTCGGTGAGTAAATGACTCATTTTCTGATAGCCTTTGGATAGCGTTCGGGAAGTTTCGCAATATCTTCTCGGCCGAAGCAGTGTCTTATGTGAAAAATCTTTGACCAATAAAAAATGCGTTGCCAGTGATGTCTTGCGTTACCTAAGGGAGCTTCATAAGAAAGCTCAAGGTCACTTAAAGGACATAAGAGATGGTTACTATAGAAGACATGATGTTATGAGTATTAGTTACTTAGTGGCAGTATTGTGCCCATTATGATGATGAAATGATAATGTCCAAATAAAATAGGCTCATGATCGGAAGAAAGGTTAAAGTTCTTGATCTTCATTATGTTAAGTTCCTCAGTAAGCTAAAAACCTGTTTAGTGGTAAATACTCCAGAAATCCACACCCACATCAATAACTCATATTCATCTAGGTACTTGATGTCTTACCGCCTAAACAAGTAACGTAATTGATAACCGCAGGCATGTTTCCACAAGTTGCAAGATCGTATGTCACTTGTGTAACCGCTAGACATACTCATACATACCCCCTTCCGACCTGTTGACACGCGTTCGGTCGGCAACTGACGTATATTTAGCACAAGGGGTCAAACAACGAGTTATCAAATTATCAAACCGAGAAAGCCATAATTAAAATCATAAGTTCAACGGACTGCGACAATGTATGCGTAATTAGTTGCTACCGTAACTATCAATAGTTTAGAACAGTCTCGACCATTAAATCATCCATTGTTAAGCAATATAAACTCCTTCCATCCTTAGACAATATCGTAGTTCAATTGTGTTTAAACAGTTTGACTACTGCAATATCAATCTTAAATTTATCGGAACAAGGCATGTCTCAGATACTCTGACAGTATAGTAAAATTCACAATCAAGCTGTGCTATTTCTATTGCAATTTGAATCTTAACGATGCAATCAAAAGGTGCTCCTAAAGTGCATTACAGATGTACTACTTATTGACCCGTGGCAATGCACGCGCCGTATGTCTTATCATTATTTATAGGTAGGTTCTATGTAGTATACATTTATTATTATGGATATGTGGGCAAAGATTGCGGAGATCTTTTCTTAATTACCATTAATTACCGGAATTAATAGAGATTTGTAAATCAATCAGAGTTATCAATAAGTCCAGTGTTTATATTATGCATTTCAAGCTCATTATTTTAGAATTAATTATAATTTATTTTAATAATTCCCATTGTAATATTTCTAATAGATACCTACTTAAACTAAAATTCGCAAGGACTTGCGGTATTCATTTAGGTATTTAAACTTTATTCTACAAATGGTGACTTTATTTAATTAATTGCCAGAGGCATTTTGTACTGTCTGCTAACCATAAGGTATACCGTTTTTTTTGTTCTTATTGCTATGATTTTACTTGTAGTATGCTGGTAGTGTAGACATTTTAAAAATGCTGTTATAAAAACACTTCAGCAAAATAACATGTGTATTAAATATGTTTATTAGTGCAAACTATATAATCGGAAATCCTTGCTATAGGTCCTGGCATTTACTGACGGCGAGACAGTATCAATGATGCCCCCCGCGCAGGACCACAAACGTCTGGGTGATGGGGACGTGGGTCCCAACACTGGGGGCATGGGCGCGTATTGCCCCTGCCCCTTGATCACGCCGGACCAGCTCGCTGATGTCAAGGATCAAGTGTTGCAGCGCGCGGTCGATGGACTGCGCGCCGAAGGGATTAAGTATGTCGGTAAGTTACAATTGGTGCCGTGACAGTATGAAAGGTTCGTGTTTCGCTTTGAAGTAAGTTTTTAATGCGATGGCAAATTACATATACTCTTTGTACATGTTTAAATTAATTAATTGTATATAAATTGTCTTCGAATGAACCTGGATAAATAATATTGAAATTCCAAAAAAAAAAAACTTTCGAAGACTTAACAAAATTAAAGAAAACTTAGTCAATCAAGTAAAAAACCTTTTTAAATTATTTAGATGTCTACATATAAAAGAGTTCATCTCTTCCGAACGTACATACGAAAACTATGCTCAAAGGAAGATGTAGGTGTAGAGCACAGTGACTTGGTTACTTTTATAATTTCAAACTACTAAATCACCAGAAATCGACTATTCGTATAAAAAATACATGTTCATCTTGTTAGCTAAATATATCTAATATGTTACAACGATTATAGAATATAGATGCCTACCTCTCGCCTTGCTTCTTAACTTATTATTAGATTACAAACAAAACGACATAATCTTATATTCAAATCGTTTGTAATATGTTGACGTGGTGATTCAGCTCGTTTCAACGCCCGGAAGCATTCTTTTCCACGGATATCGGAAATATTGTCAAAATAAGCCAAGGCCTGAACACAAAGGCGGTAGTAAGCCCTACATTTGACTTAAAAACGAAACGTAAACAGGCGATGGAACGATCGCGACCAATGGCGATAACCTTTAGTCAATGCCGACACCCGCGAAGAATCCAATCAATACACGATACATTAACATTAATAAAGTCATTATACTTATCATTTTCGTATAGAATTTATACAAGTACTAGCCCCGATATGTTAGAATAGAACTTTGATCTACCTTCTCTAATGCACGGGCCGTTAGGTATCACTTTTAGAGTTTGTAAAGTCTCCGATCCCAAACTCGAGTGGATACACCCTTCCAATATACTGTTATGGTGATTCTTAAGGCCAAAAACATATAAGATGCTCCCAAGACTAGAGGTAGTTTGGGTTGGGGATTGAGATATCGTTTTTTTATCAACTAGATCATATTTTAGGTAAATGACCAGACCTGGTAAATGACATGACCATTGTTATATTAACGGTAGACTATGAACATTATGTTACTTTTATTTTACACACCCAAAATGTATAAAAAAAAGGACACGAGTATGAACGGTGAAATAAACGACGTTTTATGAACTTAATTATTCTGTATACCACAACGGATTAATGGTAATAATAATGTCTGAAATATTTCAAGTCATATCGCCTTGGTCAAAAAATATACTGTACGCATTGATCTATTATAAGTAAGGATTCACAATCAGCCGGAGAAAAACTCGGGCATCCGTTTGGCGCTCAGTAAATTTGACACTTAAGTCTTATAGTGTTAGGTTTACTTTTGTATAAAATATTTATCTTGACACATATTATAAAGAAGCGTTATTAGCATATTGGAACGTATTTTCTAATGTCAGTTTGCTCCATATATTTTGACATATTCTGTTAGGCACTGTTCGTCCATATGTTATTATAGGTCAATGACGTACGACAGTTTTATACTTTGTTACCTTAGTTATATTTTTTAGGTCCTCGTATGAAAGCAACAACTAAGTTTATTACACCAGTGAACACGTAAAAATAGCTGAGTATTTACGTCACATATACTATGCAATTATATCGGTGGCCCATGACCTGTTATTGTTTATAATGTTTACTCAGCCATATAAATAAGTATGTACAATACTTAGATAAATAATGATAAAGCGTAGCCTATACGTAGTTTAAGTAAATTACAATTAAATTTGCTATTTTGAGCCTAATTGTTGTTCACATAAAGCATATCATTGAATTTAACATTTACTTGTTAAATATCAAAGTGCTTATGATTTTTTGCTTGTTTTTGTGTTTTTGGGTGTTCTAATTAAGTAAATTGTTTTCTTGACAATGAACGTTGCGTTGATTACGTATTTTGGTATGGATTTAAAGGTCATGACGAAATACCTTTCTTTATGACGGTAGTTTATTTGAATGATTAACTATTGAACATAAAAAAATGAGAAGTAACCCTTACTTCCTATGGCATCGTAGGGCCTCGGTTAAAAACAGTTTTATTTAGAATTTATTGTTAGAAAAGTGTGTTGATCGACATTGTTTTTAAAAACTCCGACGGGAAGATTGAGGGTTATATCCAGACTGACTTCTGCCCGCGACTTCGCCCGCGTGGAATTCGGTTATCGCGTTCCCGCGGGAACTATGTTTGTCTGTTACCTCTTCACGCTTCAACCGTTAGACCAATTGGGATGAAATTATGTATGGAGATAATTGGAGTCCCGGGGAAGGACACATACTACTTTTTATCCCGGATAAACGCATGGATTAATATCTTCATAATAAGTTCTGCTTATCATTTATTTTTATTAGCCTAGTCATGGTGAGCCGTGGTGGCCTAGTGGTTCGACCTACCACCTCTCATGCAGAGGCTCGAGGGTTCGATCCCGGCTCGCACCGCTAAGTTTACTTAAATGCGAAATTCAATTTGAATGTACCACTGAGCTTTTCCTTGAACGAAAACATCGTGAGGAAACCTGCACGCATCTGCGAAGTAATCCAAAGATGTGTGTGAAGTCCCGAAACCGCGCTGGGCTCGCGTGGGGACCATAGCCCAAATCCTTTCGTGGTGAGAGGAGGCCTGTGCCCAGCAGTGGGACGCAAGTAGGCTGTAGTAGTAGTAGTAGTAGCCTAGTCATAGACGAGTCATCATTTTTGAATCGCCTAATGTTTTCAGGTGTGCTATACGCCGGCCTGATGATTACCAAAGCCGGTGCGATGACCCTGGAGTTCAATTGCCGTTTCGGAGACCCCGAAACACAGGTTCTGATGACGCTGCTGGAAACTGACCTGTACTCCGTTATGACGGTATGTTTTATCCATATTTCTAAATATATAAAACTCAAAGGTGACTGACTGACTGACTGACATAGTGATTTATCAACGCACAGCCCAAACCACTGGACGGATCGGGCTGAAATTTGGCATGCAGGTTCCTTAGGGAACGTAGGGAAGCGCTAAGAGAGGATTTTGCGAAATTCCCACGGGAACGGGAAAAATCGGGATTTTTTTATTTTAATATTTCTGCGCATACGAAGTTGCGGGGAAAAGCTATAATAATATTATAAATGCGAAAGAAACTCTGGTCTGTCTGTTTGTTACCTCTTCACGCTTCAACCGCTGGACCGATTGCGATGAAATTAGGCATGGAGATAGTTGGGGTCCCGGGAAAGGATATAGGCTAGTTTTTATTCCGGAAAAACGCATAGTTTCCACGGGAACGCGATAACCGAATTCTACGCGGGCGAAGTCGCGGGCAGAAGCTAGTATATATACATATAAATACATAAACTAACGCCTGTTTCCCGATAGGGTAGGCAGAAAACGCAGAACGCCAACTGCCTCTATCCAAGGATATCACCTAAGGTGTCCGCGAAATTTTTGAATGTCTCGCTTCCTTATAGCCTCTTCTGTTATTTAAAGCAATTGAAGTTTAAATATTAAGGTACATAATGAGTAGATATGGTGGCCTACACTGCCGTGGTGGCCTAGTGGTTCGACATACCGCCTCTCATGCGGGTCGGGGGTTCGATTCCGGCTCGCACCTCTAAGTTTATGTGCGAAATTCAATAAACCAAAAAAGAATCACCGTAATTGGTCCAGCAGTTCTCGCGTTTTAGTCGGATTAACGCATGGCAATTATTTTTTATAAATATACTAGCTGGCCCGGCGGACTTCGTACCGCCTTAGATTGTTTTTTGAGTATGAAAAATAGTTTACGTCCTATTCTCAGACCTACTGAACATAAACTCCAAATTTCATAAGAATCGGTCGAGCTGTTTCGGAGGAGTTTGGTTACAAACACTGTGACACGAGAATTTTATATATTAGATAAATTTTGTCTTATTGATTGTCTTATTGGTATCGAACTGCAAATAGTGAAAGTGACCTTGATGATTGGAACTTACATCTTTGGACTTATTTACTGTATTTGTACATTGTACCTTAATAAATACCAAATGTCAATACAGGGAGCATTTATTTCAATTAATTAAACTCGACATTTCATATCTTATTGTTTAATTAGTATATATTGGATGCGAAAATATTTATTACCTTCTAGAGTCAACTTTAGACCATTCAGAGTTAAGTCTATTTATGTGTCATAGATAAAATGATGTTTATTCATTACTATCGTCTCCCGTGTATCTCACGCAGGCAGGGTTGCCATCTCCTAAACTGAAAAAGCCGGACTTTATCCAGAAAAAAGCCGGATATTTTACCCTAACAGCCTGACATCACCACAACTAAAACCCAAATATAACTTCCTTATATGTAGCTGAATGAAATGAATCCCTTCTGGAATGACGCTCCTTCCTTGGAATTGCAAAGTAATATTCTGCCACGTAATTTCAGTAATTCTTAATAAAATTCTACATGAGAAAGTGATTTGAAAATTAAGTTTCGTTTGCGTCCGTCCTCGTAGCCATAGATTTCGGCAAATCATTGCTTCGCTTGAGGCGCTAACAAAAAGCCAAACAAAAGCCGGACAGGCTGGACATATAAATATTTGGCCGGACACAGCTCAAAAAGCCAAACATTTCCGGCTAAATACAATTAGATGTGGTAACCCTACACGTAAGTCCCATTGATTCCTATTACCTTTGGGAACTTCGGGAAATTCTCTTTAGTGCTCCCCTACACTTCCTAAGGAACCTACATGTCAAATTTCAGCTTTCTAATATCAGTAGTTTCGGCTGTGCCAGATACATTGCGGCGTACATTTGTACATCGGTAAAGCTCTGTATGTGAGCAATGTTTCGGCTGTGCGTTGTCATCAGTCAATCAATCAGTCAGCCAGTAGCAGAAGAGTTATATTCAAATGAAAAAAAAAAAAACATATGGGCACTTTTACACGTCAGACAATTAAATGCACTTGCTAACCCATTGCTGATAACAAGACAGTCAAACAAACTCAGTGTTTTGTATACATTTTTGATTGATACGCAATTTTTTTTATAGGCATGCGTGGAAGGCAACCTAAAGCATCTCCAAGTGGCATGGAACACTAAACTGTCGGCAGTTGGAGTCGTCCTCGCCTCCAAGGGTTACCCAGAGACTTCCACAAAGGGATGCGTCATAAGCGGTAAGAGAAAATAATAATTGCTAACTGTTTTTAATTTCTATGTAACTTTATGTAAATAGTAATAGCACATAAGGGAGATCTAACTTTGTGGAAATAAATATATTCTTATTATCTCAGGTCTGGCATTTGTCATACAGGTACTTAGGTACGTATCGTGAAACGTTTACCATCGTGCAATTCAATTCAATCATTTATTCCGCAAATTGGCCACAAAGGGGCACTTTTACACGTCAGAAATAGTAGATTGTATGACTAGGGAGCAAAATGGTATATTTTACCGCGGGTGACGGATTGAATCCAGAGCGACGCGAAAGATTCCAGAATAGAATCCCGAGCGTAAGCGAGGGATTCTAGCGTGGAATCTTGAGCTAGCGAAGGATTCAAGCTTTGTCACCCAAGGCATAAATAAGTTTGCTACCGTGTTGTACACTCTGCTTTTCACCCCTCCTATGAGAAAATCATAAGATCATTCGTTCAGCATTGTCATTAAATGAAGTAAAACAAAAAAATAATACATTTAGAAACAAACAAGGTTAAAAAGAACGTGTGTTTCGCGCGCCTATCATAAATTCATAGGCAGAAGGCGAAAATGGCTTCCATATTGAAGAATCTCTAACTATTTCATTGTATTTATATTCTGTCACGCTCGCATGCGTTGCGTTCATAATAATAGGTAAATTTTAACAAATGTGAAAAATATACATTTTATTACAATTTCGCTCATGTATCAAACAAAGTTTTTTAATACATTTGCGATAAAATGAAAAAAGGGCAGTGCAATTCATATTACGTACTTACATAATATTCCTTTGGAATTCTCAGAGGTGTTGATCCCAATACATTGCATCACCTAAATCACTTTTTGATTTCATTCATTCTCTACGAAATAATTCATAACACTACATAAAGTACGTTTTATTTTGGAAATTAAGTGTAAAATAATACGGCAAGGAAATGAGCGCTCACGAAATTCGCGGGTTCGAGTTTTTTTTTAATTTGATCACACGACGAGTTTGCGAGGAATGCTACGGCATTGGCCTGCACCATTCATTCAAATTGAAAATAAAATATAATAGAAAATAATTTATCAAAAGTAAGTATATATTTATGAATTTATGGATTTATAGTATGTGCATTATAAGTATTTATGTAAAACGCCGATATATAAAATTTTAAATACGAAAAAGATACGACTTTTGAATACAACTTTTTACCGTCTCCGAAGCTCCGTGAACGCACTGCTAAGACGTATTTTGCTCCCTGTTAGCGGGGCAGAAATGAAAAAAATTAAAAAAAAAGCGAAGAGGGAGCAAAATAGCATTTTGCTCCCTCTAAACGGGCAACAAAACACTTCTTTTCGAATAGGAGGGGTGAAAAAGTATTTACCAGCGCTTCCTAGACCCATTGCTTGAGAAGAAGCGTCGCAACAAACTCAAGCAAAAGGCCTTTTTTCAAAATTTCCATAGTTTCAAAATCTACATGACATGTATAAATTATACATATAGGTAAGTACAGTCAGCAGCAGAAGTAGATAAGCTGTCCAGGTGTTCAAAATGACCTACACACGCCCTTAACGTCTTAAGAATAAGGTCGCGTGTAGGTCATTTTGAACACCTGGACAGCTTATCTACTTCTGCTGCTGACTGTACTAAAGTTACATTGAAGGGATGTATAGTCCCTAACTTAAACTGAAATCTAAGATCTTAGAGATGTATAGTCTCCAAGGGTCCAGAAAAAAAGCATTATGGAGATGGCTTCCATTGTCAAATAAATATAAATTCCATAGATGTCGGACAGTCTCAAAATGTCAATAAATAATGAATGTCAATAAATACATCATGTACCATATGTAAATTTGAATTTACCACTGAGCTTTTCGGTGAAGGAAAACATCGTGAGGAAACCTGCACGCATCTGTGAAGTAATTCAAGGATGTGTGTGAAGTCCCCAATCCGCACTGGGCCCGCGTGGGGACTATAGCCCAACCCTCTCGTGATGAGAGGAGGCCTGTGCCCAGCAGTGGGCCGTAAATAGGCTGTTGTAGTAGTACCATATGTGCGTCTCACCGGCCTTATGTCTTACATTTAAAACATTGTTTCATCTCGTCCAGGTCTAGCGCAAGTCC
>OZ020279.1:2552519-2592972 GCA_963971205.1 Aethes cnicana | reverse complement strand
CGTCGACTTCCCCGGCAAGCAGTATCGCAAGGACATCGCTCATAAGGCCTTCTCCAAGTGAGTTGGCTATACTGAGCTAACAGAGTAAAGCACTACACAGTTTAGAAGGCGAAGAGTCTGCGTCAACGGTTCAAGTGCTTCGCCACGCGCCTTCTAAGTTGAGACTGCAAAAAGAGCGAGACACCAATCGTTCCACTACTTTTAAAGCGCATTTTTCAAGTAAGTAGCCTTATGCATGTGAGCTAGCTTCTTCATTGTTTTAAGGACTGTGAAATTCAATGGGATTTTCTAATAAGAGAGGCCTTCTCCAACTAAGTATGCTAAACCCGATATTCTACAGTGGCTGTGGTGCAAAAAAGAAGGTCGACTGTCATGGGTTGTCAAGTGAGTGCCTTTTCTAGGATGATGCTGTTTTGAGTTCTTGACTTTTTGGCCGCTTTCTAAGGCACTACTCTCCGATGACTCCAAAAAATTTACATCTACTTGAAGTAAGCAATGAAAAGGTTAAGTCCCAAACTTGCTGACGTACGGTAAAGGCACTTACGAACGTTGTGTCTTCATAGGAAACTACTATCGAATGAAATGAAGGTTCTCCAAGTAAGTATTCCGACAGGTATATGGTTCCATATTATTCGCGGTCATGGCTTTTTCCGAATGAGTGATCCTGAGTAGAAATGTAATGTAACATAGTAGAGGAACCATGGCATATAAGGGTTGGGGTGGGATGGGAGGACCGACTGCGATTTATCTGAATGAATGATCAATTACTAAGTTTTTCATTTTATTGAAAATGACAATTTTGCACGTGTATCAAACGACATTTTTTAATACATTTTCGAAAAAAATAATAAAGAAATAAACGAACAGGATGAAGCTCAAAAGACTTTACGCACTAGTTCGTAAAAACAACTACAGGCACGCTCACTAGCTGTCAAAAAAAAAAACGGCTATGGCTGGAAATGACAAACTTTTGGCACGTTAAATAGGTATCGAAATGTTTACTTTTTGAGCACCTGTATTAGAAAATATATTGTGTAAAGAACTTACAATGTTCCATTCCCGCATACTATAAGCGTAGCAAAGGCCGGGTAGCCCCTTAATAGTACATTACAGACCTAGGGTGGTGAATTCGTAAATATCCCAGATTGCAGGTTTCTGTGGCTCGAACCGAAGGTGAGGGCCATAAATATGCGATCTGGGGCTTTACGAATTACCGCCCGTGGTTTGTCAAAAGTTTCACGTCTTGCCTTGGCCAAGAAGTGAGATTTTCTCTCCGCGTAGCGGGCAGAAAATCCCACTTTATGGCCAAGGGTGATGTAAAATAATATGCTTACTTTTAGGCTTTTGAAACAAGTGCCCCTTCTCTATCTTATAAAGTGTTACTTTTGTACAATACTTACCAGTAAAGTGTTACTTATTTACGTATTTATAGTCTATCTCTGTTGCTACTCCGGGCTCTAGTGCGTCGCATTTCTTTTAAACAAATAACACTTTGTCCAATAACTTCATTTCGTTATCATGTTAGTTAGTTACAATCCTGTATTTTTTTTATCATTTACGTTTCTCACTCTCATTCTCATACTCACATTCATTGGTAGCTTATGTATGTATTGTCCATTTGTTTCAGAATACCTTCACTGGACTCATGAGGACCATATCATTTTGTTTTTCACGTTACATTCCAAAACCGCATGTTTTTTTTAATAAATCCTTTTTCTTCGCTCCATGCATTTAATTTTCCTGAATTCCTTTTCATCAGAGAATCATTTTTGGGATCCATTTTCTCATTAAACTATCGTTAACAGTATGTTTTTCTCTCTCTAGTAAATTGAATTTTGGGACCTAAAAATAGTCTCTAGTTTTACATACACATCCTCTATCTTTGATAACAAAAGACGCATTTAGACCTATTTTGATTTTACAATGTTTTTATTTTTACCCGACTGCTCCAGAAGGAGGGTTATGTTCGCGCTCTGTAGCCTAAACGGCTTGAAAGATTTTAGCTTGTAAGGTGTCGTTAAAATTCGCCTTGATTGTGATAGTGACTACGGGTATATCGAAAATTTGTATGTAGTCGTTTTTTTTTATTTTACTATACTTATCGTTATAATATCCAAATTGAAACCAATTTGATTGTTGTGAGTGCTAACTGAAAGGGACAACAATACAACAGAGTGAGAATTCGACATGTAAACCTACCTGATGATATTGCAGTGCCTATCATACAGATCGCCCTAAGCTATAAAGTACTAGGTACACCTTATGTGTTACCGAAATTTCAAATATAATAGAAAATAAACGCATCAAACACTGAGCAATGAGTGTTACCGCGAATTAATTTGTCCCTAGAGGCGCTTGAGTTGTGTGAGGTGCAGTGTTACCAATTTAGCACACATATTTATATAACTTCGCGGATGCATGCCGGTTTCCTCACGTTGTTTTCATTCACCGAAAAGTTCAGTGGTAAACTCAATTAGATTTTCGCACATAAGTAAACTTGATGCGAGCTGGGTTCGAACTCCCAAACCCTCTGCATGAGCGGCGGTAGGGCAAACCACTACGCTACCATGGTTTCCTTTATTACCATAATTACAATAGTTCTCTACTAAAATAGGTGAGTAATCCGGCTATATCAATCTAAATCACACGATATCTAGTTACCCATATAAATATATCGGTACATGGATGACAAATGGCAAAAAAATGAGTTGTGCTGTCCCAGACATGAGATCTAGTAAGATCGTTTTTTCGCCCCCGTAAAACCTTATATTGGACATTTCATGATTATCGTTGGAGCCGTTTCTTAGATATGTAGTTGGTATTTATTTATTTATTGAAGAAAACCAACAGCTACATTAATACAATGTGTACAGCTCTAGATCAAGTAGACCCAAAAAGCCAGTTATAGGAACTAACAGGTAGATGCGGAATAACATAAAATAAAACTTAAATATAAATACACTCAACCGCAATGAAATCGAGTCACTTTGTACAGAAAATCCTATACAAAGTGACCCGTTTTCATTGCGGTTGAGTGTAATATAAACGAGATTCAAGTCAATTATGGCTAGAGTAACCTAGGATCTCTTTCGGGGGGAATTCTCCTTAAACCTTAACCTTAGACAAATATTCGCAAAATTTCACACACAAAACAAGAAATTGTCTATGTTTTTTTCATCCCATGTCCTCCAATGAGGCTGGCAGTCACATTAGTGTACTTAGCCTCTATAAATATTTCTAGAATAAAAAAAATACGTGTTCGATTCAACTATACAACATTGTTCTAGAATAAACGGCCTGTCCTACCTCCAAGCGGGCGTAGACATCGACGCTGCGGCGCTCCTGGTCCGTAAAATAGAGCCCCTAGCCACTGGGACCCATAGAAGAGGGGTATTAGGGCGCCTGGGCTGCTTCAGCGGGCTATTCCAGCTGGCTGCCATGGATCCGAGGTTAAAAGATCCTGTATTGGTCCAAGGGACTGATGGTGTTGGGACTAAGCTCAAGGTGAGTTGGTTGGCGACTGGCGTAGACTATTTCGGCCCGTTTCCGTAGGTTTACATATTAGGGGGTGGATTTAGTTCGACATTTTATTATTCGACTTCGTCCGCGTGGAATTCGGTTATAGCGTTCCCCGGGGAATTGAGCGTTAAAATATAATAAATTATATACATATAAACCTTCATCTTGAATCACTATCTATTAAAAAAAACGCATCAAAATCCGTTGCGTAGTTTTAAAGATCTAAGCATACATAGGGAAAAACAGCGGAAAGCGACTTTGTTTTATACTATGTAGTGATTGACTGATAGACTGACTGACTGACTGACTGTGATTGAGTAATTCAACGATGTGTGTGAAGTCCCCAATCCGCACTGGGCCCGCGTGGGGACTATAGCCCAAACCCTCTCGTGATGAGAGGAGGCCTGTGCCCAGCAGTGGGACGCAAATAGGCTGTAGTAGTAGTAGTGATTGACTGTATTGCCCTGTTATATCTTATTGTTAGCATCAGCGCATTGCTTTCTATTGCATTTTTCCGTAGTCGTAAGCTTACAAACAGCTTTAGAAAAAAAAAGTTGGGAGTGAAATATGTTCATTTGCATTGTTCCCGTTCTTGGGTGAACATAATATCCAAATAGTTACAAAAAATCTGTTTCATATGAATGGGGACTATCGTTTCTTTGCTCACCAGTTGGCGCCACTGTTGACCAAGGTCCAGAGGTATAGCTGTCAAAGGCGACCTTATAAGATCGGCGCCGAAACAAAGTTTTAAATCTTGAATCTCATTAAGTTTATTCATTATAAATAACTATCATCATATTGAGTAGCTATGCTGCAATGTTGTGCAGTTCCGTTTAGAGTGAAAAATATAATTCATATTACACATTCATCGCCAAATAATCCATATTTGCGATAATTTCACGAAGGAGATCACTTTTCAACAGGTAAATTAAAGAAATTATAATTTATATCACGAAGCCCGCCAAAACCAGTGAAAAGTGAATGTTATTGGACCTCACGCGACACTAGCACCTCTAGTGGCAAATTCACACGCGATAGCCCCCATTACAGTTTAGTATGTAATCTTAGCTATGTTTTTAAGTGGCCTGTTTTCAGTGGAAATAGTTAAAAATTATCAAGTTCTGCCATACTTTTCAAAGACAACGCCATTTTACTTATTTTACATCTTCTAATAGATAGCGGAGACTATGAAGCAATACGACACAATTGGCCAAGACCTAGTGGCTATGTGTGTCAACGACATCCTGTGCGCTGGGGCGGAACCCTTCGCTTTTCTGGACTACATGGCCTGCGGGAGACTGCAGGTGGACGTGGCCACGACCATCGTGAGGGGAATCGCTGACGCTTGCATCAAGTCCGGCTGTGCATTGCTGGGTAAGTGAGAATTCCACTGCTAAATGTAGATTAGATACCCTAAGGTTCACCACTCAGATCATCACACATTTTTACTACGAATGGGCTTGCGTTGCGAAAATATTTATTTAGCAAATAGGCCACATCTGGGCACTTTTACACGTCACTTTTAAATGAATTTACCAGGATGGTAACTAGGGTCTAAGGTGGAACTAGGTTACCAAGAAGATGCCTATATTCACTCTAGACTTGAATACACCAAGATTATAGGAACTGGGAAACACAAACGCAGGGAGGGAATTCCAAAGCGAACAAGAAAATATTTAGCGTATCGCTGTTTTCGACTTATGGGAAACTCAACCACCATCCAACGGATTTTTGGACGCCTAGGCCATCTTCCGTTACGCGAACGCCATTGAAGAGAACATAGAACCAGGCGAAGATGCGATTTTACGGATTCGTCGCGAACTTTGGGGAGGTCCAGCTGAAGACGACTTTCTTCTGAAATGATGATGTTGAAATTCGTGCAATCTTTGACCCCGCCTCATCAAAAACATTCACTCTTCATCTTTTTATACCTAAACGTAATTAGTAATATGTGGATAATGTTGTTGATTGTACATAGACATACTTAACTTTAAGCAAATTGTTGTAATTACAGTGTACAATTGTTTATTATCCCAAAATAAATAAATAAATAAATAAAATAAACGTACATAAGTTTATATGTCCACTCACGCGCATGTTTCCTCTCCACTACTCAAAGGTTAGCTGAAATAAATTCCTTGTAGGGATACGCTTACCTTTGTACATATGTCCGTTCTCTGTTTTGTGTTCTTGTATTATTGTGTTTTTGTACAATACAGTGTTACTTACTTACTTACTTACATGCTTGCTAAATAAATTAGCAATTGAAAATTCTCAATATTGTGCCGCCTTTCTATATTTTGACAAGGTTGACAACTCTTGATCTAAATTTGGACTAAAGTTAGACTGTCGTTCTGATTCCCAGGCGGGGAGACAGCGGAAATGCCATCAATGTACGACATCGGGAAATACGATCTCGCGGGATTTGCTGTCGGCGTCGTGGACAACCATAAACAGCTTCCCCGGATGAAGGAGATCAAGGCTGGGGACGTAGTACTGGCTTTGCCGTCTACTGGGGTACATAGCAATGGGTACAGCTTGGTGCAGAAGATCATGAGAGAGACCGGGCACAGGTGGGTACAGTAACGTAGTATCTGTAGATATATCACAATCATCAACAGCTTCCCCGGATGAGCGAGGTCAGGGCTGGATGTGGTACTGGCTTTCCCGTCTACCGGGGTACATAGGAATGGGTAGAGCCTGGTGCAGAAGATTATGCGGGTACCACCACAGTCTGATTGCATCCCACTAGGCACACGCCTCCTCATATCATGAGAGGGTTTGGGGTATAGTCCCCGCGCGGGCCCAGTGTTGATTCGGGACTTGACACACATCCTTGAATTATTTAGTAGATGCGTGTAGGTTTCGTCAGGAGTTTTCCTTCACTTAAAAGCCCACTTAAAGGCCCAATCAAAGTGAACTCCGTAAAGTTGGAAGTCCGAGCCGGATTCGAATCCCCGACGTTCTGCATGAGAGGCGGTAGGGCAAGGCACCTACCACGGCTTTTTGCACAAGTGGGTACAGTAATATAGTATTTGCAGATATACATGTACGTGTGTGTATGTCAGCCATCCGTAATTGGTGCAATTTCGCAAATATCGCACGAAGCTGTTTCTAAGTACATTTACTAACGCACTTCAAAAAAGTGTCCTTTCCTGTCACATATAACATTGATCTTTTCAAGTCTTTACACAAGTGTTACCTATGAAGGTACCTTCCACCCTAGACCATTTTACACCACGTTTTACATTTTACTAATAATCTGTAACTTTCTTATCACCCCCTTAAACTTCCAGTTTCTTCGAAAAGGCTCCCTTCAGCACGTCAAAGAAGACATTCGGCGAAGAATTCTTGGAACCAACCGGTCTATACGTGAACGCTCTACTTCCCTCCATAAAGAGGGGGTCGATCAAGGCCCTGGCCCATATTACTGGAGGGGGTTTGTTGGAGAATATTCCCAGGATTTTACCCGCTGGGGTGAAAGTGGTTCTGGACGCCTTGAAGTTTAAGATCAAGCCGATCTTTGGATGGCTGCAGGCTAAGGGTGAGTTTTGAGAAAATTTTGCACAGTCGTAAACAAAAAGTTAACCTTCTACCTTCTACACACTTATATAAACCTTCGAGTTTGATTAAAAAAAACTTGTTATTATCCTTATAACATAAATGAGATGGTCAGTGTTTCTTGATACATTCAACAAATTTTAATAAATTGTAAAATATAAATGTAATAAATGCTTGTGCGTTAAAAATTTAACGCGTCTATGTACAGATTAACTTTAACTGCTATTAAATATGATTTATAAAGCTTAATCACTAATTCACGTTCAACAACAACTGGCCTACAATGGCCGAGGATAGAGGGAGTTGGAAGGTCACGGCAGTGGGACATTCAAATAGGCTAGAAAAAAAAACACTAATTACACTTGTACAATGGGGCTTAGCGTTCGCGTATGACTACGCCGCTGGAGGCGCTAGTGTCGCGTGACGTTCAGTGTTGCTAATTTAGCACATTTCTCTATATAAGTATTTATATCGTTGTCTAGCATCCATAGTACAAGCTTTGCTTAGTTTGGTCAATATGTGTGAAATGCCAAGATATTTATTTATTTATTTTATTTATTGTATGCCATATTATACGCTAAATGGCAACACCGGGATCTCCAAAACTTCAAATGTTGACTCTGCGTCAACGGCTTCGTAAGTGTTTCGCCGCGCGCTTTCTAAGTTATGTCGTGCTATAATGACGAACCTAAGTAATGTTTCGACATTGACAGCCAACACTCACGCAACCGTGGTGCTATCTTGCACAAATACGGTGACCCTGATTAGCATCTCTATCTTCAGCAACCTAATTCCCATATCTCCTACCAGGTGGCGTGTCAGACTTCGAAATGCTGCGCACATTCAACTGCGGAGTCGGTATGGTGGTCATAGTGGACCCGATTTGTGTACAAGAAGTTTTGGATTCTGTGGAAGGCACCATAGATGTTGTGGGCACCATTGAAGCTATGGGGAAGGAAGGTAAGTGTTTTACTAGGTTTTAGATTCAAATTCAAAATTTCAAATCTGTTTATTTCCATTAAAAAGATAATAAATTACATTTTATAAACTCCCCGCTCAATCTTTACACAAGATTACGTGCTGCGGAGTTGTCGCATGCTCACAGTAGTATAAAGGCGATAAAGGTTAGTATTATGTAATAGGTAACAATAGGTAGGTATTTTGTTTTCATTTTACAATAGTATAAATGTAATATAGGTAATGGTGGATTGTTTTATGGAACAAGGAGCAGTATAGGCTTAGGTTTAAGTCATAAAGGGTCCCACTGAAAACCAGCGCCGCGGTTCACCGCTGCATTATGCTGAGTGAGATCCTTTTTGGCACAATTCGGCACCATTGTATTTACCGTACCTATTTTTTTTTTATCTTATCTTATTGTATTTGTTGTTGTGTCGAATTTATGTGTCGAATAAATGTTTTTCTTCTTCTTTCTTCCTCATATGTGTGCTTTTTTAGGTATAAAAGCATTGACCTATAATAACGTATGGACGAACAGTGCCTAACAGAATATATCAAAATATATGGAGCAAACTGACATTAGAAAATACGTTCCAATATGCTAATAACGCCTCTTCATAATATGTGTCAAGATAAATATTTTATATAAAAGTAAACCTAACACTATACGACTTAAGTGTCAAATTTACTGAGCGCCAAACGGATGGCCGAGTTGTTCGGGCACCCGTGTTGACGGGCCATTTTTCTCCGGCTAATTGTGAATCCTTACTTATAATAAATAGATCAATGAAAAAGACTCTTTATGAAACTATAATTTTTCTTTGAATTATTGTTTTTTACGAAATTATTTATTTACGAAAGATTGAGTGAATGTTTTTTTTTTCGATTCCGGCTCGCACCTCTAAGTTTACTTATGTGCGAAATTCAATTTGAATTTACCACTGAGCTTTTCGGTGCAGGAAAACATCGTGAAGAAACCTGCACGCATCTGCGAAGTAATTCAAAGATGTGTGTGAAGTCCCCAATCCGCACTGGGCCCGCGTGGGAACTATAGCCCAAGCCCTCTCGTGATTAGAGGAGGCCTGTGCCCAGCAGTGGGACGCAAATAGGCTGTAGTAGTAGTAGTAGTAGTAGTAGAGTGAATGTTTTATTAGAAAAAAAAAGTTTCGGAGAAATTCAGTTCAATTCTTTTTAGGGTTCCGAAGTCCACTAGGAACCCTTATAGTTTCGCCATGTCCGTCCGTCCGTCCGTCTGTCCGCACTATTGCTCGGAGATGCTTAGTTCTAGAAAGCTGTAATTTGGCATGAATATACATATTAGTTACGCTGACAAAGTGGTACAATAAAATTTTGAAATATTTTTTTTATAGGGTACCTCCCCTACTCGTAAAGTGGGGATGTATTTTTTTTTTCTTGCGTACCCCATGGTGCGGCATATCGTTGAATAGGTCTTAAAAAATATTGTGGGTTTGTTAAAACCATTTTTTGATTAAGTGATGCGTTTGTGAAATATTAAGCTTTAAAGTGCTATTTTTTGTTAGAGTCACGTGTCCCCCCCCCCTGCCAGCTAAATGGTGGTATTTGGATGGCTGAAAAAAATCACGGTTATGGCATATATAACGTAGTTGAAAGGAAAACTATCACAGCTAAGTAGGCTGTACAAACTTACGAGTCATAGTCGACCAACTTATGAAATGATTAAAAAACCAATGATTTTTCTCGAGCGGCAGGGGCGTCGGGCGGGCACGTCATACCACAGGCTAGCTAGATGCTAGTAAGTCTTAGAAAGGTACTGTGGGCATCGTCAACTTCGGAACCCTATAATTTGCGCGTGGCCCGACACGCACTTGGCCGGTTTTTTTGTGATCATTATGGTTATATCAGGTGTTATATAATAGTACATTACAGACCTAGGGTGGTGAATTCGTAAATGTCCCAGATCGCAGGTTTCTGTATTATGCGATTCATAAATATGCGATCTGGGGCTTTACGAATTACCGCCCGTGGTTTGTCAAAAGTTTTACGTCTTGCCTTGGCCAAGAAGTGAGATTTTCTCTCCGCGTAGCGGGCAGAAAATCCCACTTTATGGCCAAGGGTGATGTAAAAGAATATTAACACATGATAGAGATCTACTATCTAAACTCCCGCGCCGTCACGTTTTAAAACGCTTCAATTTTTTTTAGTATTTAGAACGCCCCACCAACACTCTCAACGCATAGTTGATAGCTGTCTAAGCACGTACACATGTGTTGAGAGTGTTGGTGGTGCTTTTTAAATACCTTGAAGCGTTTTGAAATGTGAAGGCGCGGGACTCTAGATAGTAGAAGATCTCAACCCTGTAAGGCAACTACAATAACGTTGCGAATGCCGTGTAGTTGCCGCTATCTAGTTTCGATTATTTCCTCACAAATGTAAAGAAAACTCGTAGGTATGTATGTAAAGTGGTAAAAAAACCCGAATTCTCTAAGTAATCGAGATTGTAACTTATGTACCGCTCCTATGAATCAGAACATTTTTAAAGTGATCTAGAACATCTGGAAAAGCACTGTATTGACTTGATATTAATGTAAACCGTACTAATATTATAAATGCGAAAGTAACTATTGTCTGTCTGTTACCTCTTCACGCTTTTACCGCTGGACCGATTATCTAAAATTAGGTATGGAGATAGAAGTCTCGGGGAATGACAATAGGCTACTTTTAATCCCGGAAAAATGCCTAGTTTCTTTTGGAAAGCGATAACAGAATTCCACGCAGGCCAAGTCCCAGGCAGAAGTTAGTTTATAATACTAGTATGGATCTTTCTTCGATTTATCTGATAGCGACTCTACCGAGTATAGTTATTTGTCCATCAGGAGGTCACCAAGTGGTGGTGAACCACTTTAAAGAGGCGATGGCGCCGCTCACCGCGCCGTACGGCAGCGCGAGGTCGGCCGCGCAGAAATCTCTGTCATATAAGGACAGTGGGGTGGATATTGAGGCTGGAGACTCGCTCGTCTCCCTTATCAAGCCATTGGCCAGGTAATTGTCATTACCATCATCCTCATTACCATCATCATAAAAATGACATCGTCATTATCATTACCATCGTCGGTCGGTGGTGTAGAAATCTCTGTCTTATTAGGACAGCGGGGTGGATATTGAGGCTGGAGACTCGCTCGTGTCGCTCATCAAGCCATTGGCCAGGTAATTGTCATTACCGTCACCCTCTTTACCATCATCATAAAAATGTCATCGTCGTTATCATTACCATCGTCGGTCGGTGGTGTAGAAATTACTGTCTTATAAGGATAGCGGGGTGGATGTTGAAGCTGGTGACTCGCTTGTGTCACTTATCAAGCCGTTAGCCAGGTAATGATCATTACCGTCATCATCATTACCACTATCATAATATGCTGTAATTTGATATTGAGAAATAAATGTCTATGTCTATGTCATAAAAACGACATCGTCATTATCATTACCATCGTCGGTCAGTGGTGTAGAAATTACTGTCTTATAAGGATAGCGGGGTGGATGTTGAAGCTGGGGACTCGCTTGTGTCACTTATCAAGCCGTTAGCCAGGTAATGATCATTACCGTCATCATCATTACCACTATCATAACAACGACATCGTCATTATCATTACCATCGACGGTCGGTGGTGTAGAAATTACTGTCTTATAAATATAGCGGGGTGGATATTGAAGCTGGGGACTCGCTCGTGTCGCTTATCAAGCCGTTAGCCAGAAAACGATCATTACCATCATCATCATCATTACCATCCATTGATGAAAATGACAATTAATTACCATAATCATCATTACCATCACCATCATTACCTTCATTTTTCATTAGCACCGTCATGATCATCACCACTTTAATCATCATTACTATCGTAGGTCGATGGTTTAGGAATCTCTGTGGAGCAATGGGCCAATTTGTACTTTAACTGTTTTATTTTTTGTAAAGGTCCACTTCTCGATCCGGTGTATTGGGAGGTCTCGGTGGTTTCGGAGGGTGCTTCCAACTAAAAGCTATCGAACAAGAATATAAGGTAAGATTTACGCTTTATCTCATGATGATGTTGACGACAGGTTCGGCTCAGTTGGTAATGACCCTGCCCACTGTTCCGATTGTCGCGGGTTCGATTCCCGCTCGGGGCAAACTTTGTGTGATGAGCGCAAGTGTTTGTGCTCGAGTCATGGATGGTTAGTATTTTTATATGAATTACTAGCTGACCCGCGGACTTCGCACCGCCTTAGAAATATTCTTTTTTGGGTATGAAAAATAGCTTACGTCCTATTTTCAGACCTACTGAACATACACTCAAAATTTCATAAAAATCGGTCGAGCCGTTTCGGAGGAGTTTGGTTACAAACACCGTGACACGAGAATTTTATATATTGAATTTATATCGTTGTCTAGCACCCATGGTACAAGCTTTGCTTTGTTTGGGTCTAGGTTAATTTGTGTGAAATGTTCAAAGATATTTATTTATTTATATCGTGTCTTTTACTTTAAACTAGCTACTACTACTACTACTACAGCCTTTTTGCGTCCCACTGCTGGGCACAGGCCTCCTCTCATCACGAGAGGGTTTGAGCTATAGTCCCCACGCGGGCCCAGTGCGGATTGGGGACTACACACACATCTTTGAATTGCTTCGCAGATGCGTGCAGGTTTCCTCACGATGTTTTCCTTCACCGAAAAGCTCAGTGAATTCAAATTGAATTTCGCACATAAGTAAACTTAGAGGTGCGAGCCGGAATCGAACCCCCGACCCTCTGCATGAGAGGCGGTAGGTCGAACCACTGGGCCACCACGGCTTACTAAACTTAAACTAGCTATGTGAATATATTTATTAATACAAACGATTAAGGAAACGGTTGTAACGATTTTGATGGAATTTGGAATATAGGGTTTTTAATCGATCTGTAAGAACTCATTTATAGATATTTTATAGCCGAGCAAAGCTCGGTCACTCAGGTACTTATACTACATTTGATAGTTTGTATCCTGGATGAGCACATAGCCTACCTATTATCCCGGAAAATCCCATAAAAATCCCGGAAACTTTATTAGAGGGACTCAGGAATTTGGATAGAAATAAAAAGGTTTAAAACGTATCCTGCAAAAAAGAAGGGGGGTTTGAAATTTAGCCTGAATTCTCTTGCAGACGAAGGCTCGTTTATAATAATTATGTTACGTCTAAAATTCATTAAGCGGGTTTATAGAGATAATCTACTATCTAAAGTCCCGCGCCTTCACATTTCAAAACGCTTATTTTTTTTTTATTATTATTTAAAAAGCACCACCAACACTCTCAACACATAGTTGATGGCTGTCTCAGCACACATGTGTTGAGAGTGTTGGTGGTGCATTTTAAATACATTGAAGCGTTTTGAAATGTGAATGTGCGGGACTTTAGATAGTAGAAGATCTCTACCGAAAGTTGGCAACGTCGCATATAGCTGTCAAATGTTTCGCTGTTTTTATTGATTTCTCAATATTGCTGAATTAAAAAGGAATATATCATTATATGGTTGTATGACGCGTTTCGTTTTATTTTTGTTGGTTAGGCATTCAAATGATAAGATTACATTAAAATGCATGGAAACTGCGATGGAAAGTTTTCAAAAGATATTGCTTCCATAATACTAAAAATTTCGTGTTCCTATGATTACCGTCGCAAGCCATACTTAATGTTTTATTCAACCATAGAGCGATTATTCATGTTTTCATTCAGTAACATTCAGAAATTAATGAAAACGGCAAAATATTTGACAGCTATTTGCGACGTTGCCAACTTTCGGAGTAAACCCTCTTAGGCCCGGTTCCTATATCCACGAAACGCCTCGTTTTGCCTACGGACGGTTAAAATTTGACAGATTCTCTATGGAACAAATGTCAAAAATCAACCGTCCGTAGGCAAAACGAGGCGTTTCGTGGATATAGGAACCGGGCCTTAATCACCATCATCCTTCCAGGACCCAGTCCTCGTCCTGGCCTCCGACGGAGTGGGCACCAAGCTAAAGATAGCCCAGATGATCAACCAGCACTCCACCATCGGCATCGACCTGGTGGCCATGTGCGTCAACGACATCCTGTGCAACGGCGCCAGTCCTTTGACCTTTCTGGACTATTTCGCCTGTGGGAGGCTGGATGTGAGCGTGGCGAGGGCGGTGGTGTCTGGAGTAGCTGAGGGATGTCGACAGGCACAAGCGGCGCTTATTGGTGAGTACAAATTTTATTTATTTATTTATTTCCTGCCGCCAAATAGCAGAGCTCGCACTGTTGTGTGCCGGTGGGGGGTTAAGGCAGCCGGTGAAATTTCTGGCACAGAGGCATTCCATCTTAGGCCTCAGGGTAGGCAACGCATTTGAGGTCTAATGGTTTCTTAATAGGGGATCATAGGATTTCATCTAGGACTATAGGGTATAGGACTTTTTCTAGTTTAAGTTCTTGTATTCTTCTTTAATAAAATAAATAATAAATAATCATAGGATTACCATCAGGTGGGCTGCGCGCTCGTTTGCCTATGAAATCGTCTGTTGTACGAGAGCCTCTTTATTTTATTCTGTTTTTAGGGTTCCGTACCTCAAAAGGAAAAAACGGAACCCTTATAGGATCACTTTGTTGTCCGTCTGTCCGTCCGTCTGTCAAGACCCTTTTTCTCAGGAACGCGTGGAGGTATGAAGCTGAAATTTATATCAATTACTCAGGTCTACTGTCCCTTGAAGCTGTGAAAAAATCAAACTTCTAAGCCAACGCAATCAAAAGATACAGCCGTTTATGCCGCAAATTTTCGACACTTGCAAGGGAATCAAAACCTACAGGGTGCTTCCCGTGAACTCAGAATCTTGAAATTTGGTACGAAGCAACGTCTTATAGCATAGATAAAGGAAAAATTACGAAAACCATAAATTTTTAGTTACATCACATAATATATTTTTTTTAATAATTTTAACCTTACTACCCATTTCCTCATAAACGCGTAGAGGTATTAAATTGAAATTCATACCAAATACTCAGGTCTATAATACCTTTAAGCTGTAACAAAATCAAACTTCTATGTCAACGCAATCAAAAGAAACAGCAATTTAAGCTGCATATTTTGAAACTCGCAAGTACTCGCAAGGGAATCAAAACCTAAAGGGTACTTCCAGTCGACCTAGAATCTTGAAATTTGGCATGAAGCAACGTTTTATAGCACACATAAAGGAAAAATTCCGAAAACCTTAAATTTTTAGTTACATTACAAAATATATATTTTTTAAGATCTTTGTCTTAAATTTATGCTACTCCATCTTTCCCCATTGTAATGTTATGAATTTCATTTTGCAATAAAAATACCATAGTTATGACTCGATTGTCGTAAAGAACGAACTTTGTAAACCTTACAGGTTTGTACGGAACCCTCGGTGCGCGAGTCCGACTCGCACTTGGCCGGTTTTTTATTATTTGTTGTTATAGCGGCAACAGACATACATCATCTGTGAAAATTTCAACTGTCTATCACGGTTCATGAGATACACCCTGGTGACGGACGGACCCGGAGTCTTAGTAATAGGGTCCTGTTTTACCCTTTGGGTACGGAACCCTAAAAACTGCGTTTTTTCGGGTTTAAAGCAAGTGCGATTTTTTAACATTATTGCTCCATTATTATTGAATCCCTTCCCTGATTTCTAAGCATAAGGCAGTTTCTAAGCATCTCAGAAGTCTGTTGTAACTTTTTTTTATAAGAAACTGCTCTCCGTTTGACCCCTGGACAGTGCAATGGGACAGAATAACAAGAAATAGTTGATGAGTCTGAGTATTTTATATGACTTTAGGCCCAATTATGGTCACCGCGAGTAATAAGCCCTATAAGGTCGTCAACTTCGTACCCGACCGTCCTGGGGTGCGACAGACGTTGGGGGGCGGGACGACAGCGTGGAGGGCGTGGGTTGCGGGGAGACTAAACATGAGCGTAGCTCGAAACACACTGGCCATCGACAAACGACATCGACATCGGATTGGTCCAGTAGGTAGTGCCTTCTGTTCCGACGGTCGCGGGTTCGAGTCCCGCTCGGGGCAAACTTTGTGTGATGAGCACGAATGTTTGTACTCGAGTCTTGGATGTTTAGTTATTTATATATGTATGTATTTCTCTATATAAGTATTTATATCGTTGTCTAGCACCCATAATACAAGCGTCGCTTAGTTTTGGGCTAGGTCAATATGTGTGAAACGTCCCAAGATATTATTATTATTAAAAATCAGCAGAAAAAGACGTATGACCGACTCGCGTGCAAAGAGGTACTCAATAAAAGTCATCAAAAAAATCGAATCGAACTTATTAGTTACACAAAAGGATGAAAACGACGGGGAGAGTTAGATGTCAGTCATGATAAGTCCCATACGCCACTGTTCCGTTGACCAGAGTTTCTCGGGCGTACGCTTGTGTGAGCTGTGGTGTATGGTCATCAATATAACGTGCTCCCTGCCGCCCGACCGTCTGTTACCCCCAGGGAGGGTCAGGCACGAAGTTGACAAGCTAATAGAACCCTTATCATAAGGTGTCCTAAGGGCTTGCTTACTCCTTTGAGTAAAAAGGATGTCTCAAACTTTCGCGATACACACTCATATTAAACACACTATCACCGGGACTTAATCGCGTAAAAACTATTTATATTCTCGTGACCACGGCCGCTGCATCGCGGCCGAAACGTCGAGGTAAAATATAAATAGTTTTTACATCACCCTTGGCCGTAAAGTGGGATTTTCTGCCCGCTACGCAGAGGGAAATCTTACTTCTTGGCCAAGGCAAGACGTAAAACTTTTGACAAACCACGGGCGGTAATTCGTAAAGCCCCAGATCGCATATTTATGGCCCTTACCTTCGGTCCGGGCCACAGAAACCTGCGATCTGGGACATTTACGAATTCACCACCCTAGGTCTGTAATGTACTATTACGCGATTAAGTCCCGTTGATAGTGTGTTTAATATAAAAAGGATGTAACAATGTGTTGCTTGTCGACAGGCGGGGAAACTGCCGAGATGCCGGGAATGTATGAGCCGGGAGTGTACGACATCGCCGGTTTCGCGCTCGGCGTGGTAGAGAGATCCCACATACTGCCCAAGATTCAGGATATCACGGTTGGTGCAATAAATATAATCGAAAACAGTTCAAATTATTACTAAGGCGTAATTCAAAAACCATATATTTTTGTGTCATTTTTTTTCATTATCTATTTTTATTATTTTTCTCAAACATGCAATGAAATATTGATATTATGTTCTTCTTATTAGCCTGGGAAGTATCACGTTTCAGGCGCGGCTAGACAGTTGGTATATAATGAAATTTCATACAAACGTTGCAGGCCTAGGCCGGCAACTCACTTTTTTTAAATTTCCATTTGATATATTTGTGACACAGCATCTTGGCATTTCGCCATAAAAAAAAGCTACAATATTTTTTTATTTAATTGCATGTTTGAGAAAAGCACTATACATACATCGGCGGGGAACGGAAGTTGTCGGCCTCACTTCGTTCGGCCGTATATAATACTCGGCCTGCGACATCCTCCTTCCCGGCCTCTGTAGTAATGTACTATTATCTGTTAAGCACCGAATTGCCCTTATATACTGTTAGACGGATTCTTAGACGTCACTAGTTTGACAAGACTATGAGTAGAACGGGACGCAAGGTGTCACACTAACGGCACCTGTCAGAGTGATGGAGGACTGTCATCTGAGACTTGGCGCGTCTTCAACGCGGCTCTAGATTGAATTTACCTTACGAGTGGAAATTGTAGTGGTTTACATGAATATATATCGTATTTATTATAATCGGTGTTTTTAATGACTTATTAATACAATAACTATCTAATTAATCCCATAATATCGGAATTTTCTTACCCCAGGTTGGCGACACGATCATCGGTCTACCCTCAAACGGCGTGCACAGTAACGGTTTCAGTTTGATCCACAAACTGGTGAAGAAAGCTGGCTTAACGTTAAACGATAAAGCTCCTTTCAGCAAAGAGGGACTGACTTTAGGTAAGTTTTTGTATAATAGGCAGGTATTATAATTCCACTACCCAAAGGTTGTCTGGGAGAGATCGCTCTATTAGCGATAGCCGCCTGCTGTATACCTAACAACATGTTTTCCTGATCTTTTTTTGTTCTGTTCTTTTTTTTCTCTATTGTGTGGTGTTCAATAAAGAGTATTTGTATTGTATTGTATTGTATAATTATAATGAGACATAAAAATGTCGTTTCTCGTAAGTTCTTTTGCTGAGAAGATTACATCATCATACTCGGATTTTAAAGTTTATATAACCTTAACCCTAAATATTTTGCTAGCTAAATACACTCAACAGCAAAGAAAACGGGTTACTTTGTATAGGATTTTCTATACTTTGTATTTATATATGGGATGTTTTAAAAAGGGTGTCATTAAATATCTTCGGGACCGGCAATGCATCGGTGACGCCTCTGGTGTTACAAATGTCTATAGGCGGCGGTAACCACTTTCCATCAGGTGGGCCGTCTGCCTGTTTGTCCGTCTATAATAATATTAAAAAAGTGACCCGTTGTCATTGCTGTTGAGTAAAGTTAGCTAAAATGATAGCCTTGACAAACTCATAATTTCAAGTCGAAATACCTGCGTTCCTAATTTGGTGCCTTCTAAAACTCCGCAATCCTAAATAGTCGACATTATGCCTATACATCTGACGGCCGGATTGGTCCAGTTGGTAGTGACCCTGCCTTCTGATTCGATGGTCGCGGGTTCGAGTCCCGCTCGGGGCAAACTTTGTGTGATGAACACGAATGTTGTACTCGAGTCATGGATGTTTAGTATTTATATATGTATGTATTTCTATATAAAAGTATTTATATCGTTGTCTAGCACCCATAGTACAAGCTTTGCTTAGTTTGGGGCTAGGTCAATAAGTGTGAAATGTCTCAAGATATTTATTATTTATTATTATTTGTTCTCTCGTGAACGTTACAGGCGAGGAACTAATCAAGCCAACCCGCATATACGTCAAGTCAGTACTGCCGGCGCTCCAGCGCGGGCTGGTTAAGGCCGTGGCCCACATCACGGGCGGCGGGTTGCTCGACAACATTCCGCGGGTCACGCCCGAGTGGGTGCGGGCGCGGCTCAACGCCCATTGGTGGAACGTGCAGCCGGTAATGTATATTTTCTCAAACATGCTCGGAAATGTTCGTGTTACTTTCAAAAAAAGGAAACGCGAGGCTGTCCATTGCCGGCCTTGGCCAGCAAAAACATTATTGTCGTGTGTTTTTTTTTAATTCGCTTGCTATTTGAGACACGTCTGTAGAGAAACTGACAAATCCATGGAGGTAATAAGTACAACTTCCATGGCCAAATCATCCACGATCATGGAAGTAGTAAATACTGATGTGGGGTAAGTGCGCCTAAATTTATTTCGCCCCTATGCCTTGTAAACAGCCAACTACTAGTTGAGTAATATTTATAGGTTTCGATATATATATTTATGTTAGGCGCACTTACCCCATCCTGGCGCACTTGCCCCGACTGACCTTACGTATTTCCTCGCTGTTTGAGAAAAAGCATTATATATACCTCGGCCGCAATTGCGATTGCCGGACTCGTACTAATAGAAGGCTTCGCTTCGCTCAGCCTTCTAACTGACTCGTCCGGCAATGCGCTACTTGGCGGCCTCTGCAATAATGTACTATTTCTAACTATCTAAATATACATGGTGGGTCAGAAAATATGGCAAATAATGAACCCACAGTATCGGCTATCGATTCTAAGTATATTGTATGGGTCTTTAATTTTTTGAGTTGATAAAAAAAATATTTTGTATAGGATTCAGGCGTCGCTCACACAACCAATCCCATATACAATTTTTTTTTTACCAACACGAAAAAAATTAAAGACCTATATAATATACTCAGAATCGATAGCCGATACGGTGGGTTAATTATTTGCCATATTTTCTGACCCACCGTGTATAAAACTCAAAGGTGACTGACTGACTGACTGACACAGTCATCTATCAACGCACAGCCCAAAACACTGGACGGATCGGGCTGAAATTTGGCATGCAGGTAGATGTTATGACGTAGGCATAAGCGAAGAAAGGATTTTGCGAAATTCCCACGGGAAAGGGAAAAATCGGGATTTTACTTTTTAATAATTTCTGCGCATACGAAGAAAGCTAGTCTATTATAAGTTTTGAATTTTAAGCGTTTGGCTAGTTTATCATCCATATTTCTTTGACTACTACTACAGCCTATTTACGGCCCACTGTTGGACCCAGGCCTCCTCTGATCACGAGAGGGTTGGGCTATAGTCTCTGTAGTGTATTGACTAATGCTATCTTTGTCTCCTGCGCATACGTCACGACCGGCAGAGTGGGACGGGCGTGGGGACAGTTCCCTCCGGCTGCCGGCGGCGATGGTCGCGTGGATGGTGTGTTGTCGAGCCAAGTGTTAGATAGATTAAAACCTAAATACTAACTCTAAGTACATGAGAAACAGCAACATTACAGTCCCCACGCGAGCCCAGCGCGGATTGGGGACTTCACAGACATCTTTGAATTACTTCGCAGATGCGTGCAGGTTTCCTCGCGATGTTTTCCTTCACCGAAAAGCACAGTGGTAAATTCGAATTGAATTTCGCACATAAATAATTTCAGAGGTGCGAGCCGGATTTGAACCCGCGACCCTCTGCATGAGAGGCGGTAGGTCAAACCACTAGGCCACCACGGCTTGTGAGGCTTAATAGTACATTATTGCCGTGGCCGGGAAAGTAGGTCTTTGCAGGCTGAGTACTGGTTTAAAGGGCCGAGGCTTCGCCGAGGCCCTTTAATATGTACGAAGCCTGCAAAGCCTTTCACGTGCCGAGGCTTATATAGTGCTTTTCTCAAAAATGAAAAAAAACCTTGATATTAGGTATTCATAATACAGCATTGACACGCACGCAAATGTAGCCAAGTACTTACAACAAGTCCAATGGAACGCCAGTCTTATTTCGTATTCACCGATATTTGACTTTAACAGACACACTAACACGGCAAGTTAAAAACTCGCATGTAGATTTCTCGTTTTTTATAAAAATTAAGACCTTTTATTAATTTTTAAACCAAACTAGTAAACTATTTTCATGAAATTTAGCTAAATAAATCTCATACAAGACAAGAACTCCCGCTCTTTATGGATCGTTCTTTTTTTTAATTCCGTTCTGAAATACATTGCGCTGTTTCAGGCACGGATAAAAACGTTTGGTTTCGCGTCAATTGACAGATACAGAACATGCAGACTTGGCTGTTTGGGAATTCCTTCGCGTATTAATCAGTTTAAAAAAAAAGTACCTGTACGATAATGAAATTTCATACGACATTCCCTGCGCTTATACATGCCGCGGAAGTAAATTCATACAAATTTCCGGGGCATGCAGTTGAGTTTTTTTTTTTTAATTTTTGACTGATCGTCAATGACGCACTTCGCCGTCTGATAGAAAGCAGACAATGACGAGTTTCCGGGCCATTTTTGAGAAATATTTCTTTGTTGTCTTAATATCGCATTTTTTCAGGTGTTCGCGTGGATAGCTGATGCAGGCCAAGTGTCTGACGAGGAGATGCTCAGGACCTTCAACTGCGGTATTGGAATGGTGCTGATAGTCTCACCTGAAGATCAAGCGGAGGTAACCACGGGTTATATTATAAACAATTATCAAATGTTATGGGGCAACACAGTGGGATTATCCTAATATGGAAATCACCATCTTTCTGGGACTTCGTTTGAAAAAAAACTGCTTATGTTTGTAATTTCGTGTATTGTTCGTTGTAATTTGATCCTGCCTTAATAAAGAGCTTCTAATAAATAGTAAAGACTGATATCAGATTAAAATCAGTTCTAAACAGAGTAATGGCGCAAATGTCAAATATTACTCAATAAAAATAATAATATTAAACATCCGTAGCCAAAAGAGGCTTTATGTGTATATACTAGTAGGAACCGAGCCTTAACCCGAGCCTATTTGCGTTCCACTGTTAGGCACAAGCCTCCCTGAGAGAAAGGGTCTGGGCTATAGTCCCCACGCGGGCACAGTGCGGATTGGTTGACCACACACATCCTCGAATTATTTCGCAGATGTGTGCAGGTTCCCTCACGGTGTTTCCCTTCACCGAAATGCTCAGTGGCTCAATAAATTCAAATTGAATTTCGCACATAAGTAAACTCGAGGTGCGAGCCGGATTCGAACCCCCGACTCTCTGCATGAGAGGCGGAGGTAGAACCACTGGGCCACCACGGCTTCCCTTTACAATGATTATTTTTTTCTAAACTCTTGGAGACCATACATCTCTAAGATCTTAGATTTAAGCTAAAGTTAGGGACTATACATCCCTTCAATGTAATTTTAGTACGTACCTATATGTATATTGTATACATGTAATGCAAATGTAAATTTTGTAACTACGCGGAAATTTTGAAAAAAGGCCTTCTGCTTGAGTTTGTTGCGGCGCTTCTTCTCAAGCAATGGGTCTAGGAAGCGCTTATAAATTCTTTTTCTGACGTGTATAAGTGCCCCTATGTGGCCAATTTGCTGAATAAATGATTGAATTATATATTGTATACTGTAAGATAAGTAATATTAGTAATAAACATGTAGAATAAAACCAAGCAATTTGTGGAACCATACAATTAGTAAGTTAATAAATAAGATTTATTAGCCACATATGCACACATACACACACGCAATCACACACACACACACATACACACACACCCAATATATATAAACAAGAATTTTCATTGTAAATTAGAATATAAGCATTTTACATTTAATTTGTTGGTTATGTAAATAATAGTACTCCGTCATTGGAAGAGCGAGATCGCCCGCCACAAGTATTGTCATACTTAATGGAAGATCTCTACCTTACTCACCGTTATTTGAAACGTGTAACCAGTGAACAATTTTTTTTTTTTAATAATTTTTAAATTTGGATTTGAATGAATTACTTTTTTCCCAGGTGATGAACATAACCCGTTCGTTCGGAGCCATGGTTATTGGCAGTGTTCAAGCTCGGCCGCCCGGCGGCGCTCGGGTTCTGGTGGACAACTTCCCCTCCACTCTGGACTTCACTCGCCGTATGCCCACGATGCGGAGCAAGAGGGTAGGTGATGGTGAACATGATAATGGTGATGATTGTCCGTCCGTGAAAGTTAAGAGTCCCCAGTACAGTACGCACGGCGTTTCTCAAGTTTTCATACTAACGTATTTTCGCTTTTATTCCAAAATTACTTAACAGATTGACTCGGAACTTGGTACACATAATAAAATCATTATTGTGAGTGTCCGAAATTAGTAAATGTCGTGGTAAAATAAAAGACAATTAAATTACAGCTAAAAAACTAAATTTCGAAGTTAGTATGGAGGAAACTAAAATGGTCCTAGTTTCTTTGTTATTCAATTTATTACAATCAAAGTGTATTTTGGACACTAATATCTCTGCTCCACTATTACTTGTAAAATTTGGTGCCAATCTGATAAGTAGTTTATTAAATTATTACGTAACTACGTTTTCAACCTTTATGTGATGAGGACGAATGTTTGTATCCGAGTCCTAGTAATGTTTAGTATTTATTTTTACATGTATTTCTCTATATAAGTATTTATATCGTTGTCTAGCACCCATAGTACAAGCTTTGCTTAGTTTGGGGCTAGGTCAATTCGTGTGAAATCCATATCCATATTATCCATATAAATTTCTGTAGTTTCTTTCTGATATTGATGCACCTACTCATTTTTCTTTCTGTTTGGCCTTATGGTTGACTGGTAGAGAATGCCTTTAGGCATTAAGTCCGCCAATTGTATACATTTTGTATGTGCAATGAAGTTTAAATAAATAAATATAAATAAATAAATACTATGAATGTGAAAGTAACTCTGTCTGTCTGTCTGTCTGTCTGTCTGTTACCTCATCACGCTTCAACCGCTAGACCGATTTGGATAAAATTTGGTATGGAGATAGTAATGGGATCCGGAAAAACGTATAGTTCCCGCGGGAGGGCGATAACCGAATCTCACGCGGGCGAAGTCGCGGGCAGAAGCTAGTTAATATTATAAATGCGAAAGTAACTCTGTCTGTCTGTCTGTCTGTTACCTCTTCACGCTTCAACTGCTGGACCGATTGAGATGAAATTTGGCATGGAGATAGTTGGGGTCTCGGGAAAAGACATAGGCTACTTTTTACCCCAGAAAAACGCATAGTTCCCGCGGGAACGCCATAACCGAATTCCACGCGGGCGAAGTCTCGGGCAGAAGCTAGTAATATTATAAATGCGAATGTAACTCAATCTGTCTGTCTGTCTGTTACCTCTTAACGCTTCAACCGCTGGACCGATTGAGATAAAATTTGGTATGGAGATAGCTGGAGTCCTGGGAAACGACATAGACACTGAACACAAAATAACGCTTTTTAGAAAAATTGTCTGTATGTGTGTATGTCCGGATTTAACTCAAAAACTACTGGACTGATTTCAACAAAATTTTATATGTGTGTAGTATATAATACTGGTCAACAATCAACGTAGTATAAACTACTTTTTATCCCGGAAATACTCTTAGTTCCCGTGGGAACACCATAACAGAATTCCACGCGGGCTAGAAGCTAGTATATAATATTCGTTTTTTTTTCCCCACTTTTCCCACCAGGTGGCGGTCCTGGTCTCAGGCAACGGCAGCAACCTGCAAGCGTTATTGGACAATACGCTAGACCCGTCGCAATGCATGTGCTCGGACATAGCCCTTGTGATCAGCAACAAGAAGGACGCTTTTGCTTTGAAGCGGGCGGAGAAAGCCGGCGTGCCGACTTTGGTAAGATTGCAATGTTTATTCCATACTTTTGAAGATTATTTCTAAGCTTTGATCGGGTGAAAATAGCACCGAGTTTTCTCAAATATTACTCCTAGCTAGATCCATTTTTCGCCCCCGTAAACTCCTATAGTCCAAATTTAGTTCAAATCGTTAGAAACGTTTCTGAGATCGCTTGATTAAATAAATAAATCTATATACCAGATAAGCGCGTTTAAAGTATTTTAATTAATTAAGTAAGTCTTGCGATGGCATTAGATATTTGGTTTACTATTCGAGACCTGCCACACGTATTATACATCTTGTTTCCGTTACGTGTTCTTCTTTTTAAAATATCTTGAAAATAACACAGTTAAAAAGACTAGAACAATCCAAAACATTGTAACTATGAACTTTTAGTTATACAAAATAGTCCTAACTAATAATATTTATCAAAGAAAACATTGTAAGGAAACCTGCGTAAAGTAATTCAAGGATGCCTGTGAAGTCTCCAATCCTCACGGGCCCGCGTGGGGACTATAGCCCAAACCATTTCGCGGTGAGCGAAGGCCTGTGCCCAGCAGTGGGCCGTAAATAGGCTTTTGTGGTAGGTCTCTTTAAAATTCTTGTGTATAGCACGACACAACTTAGAAGGCACGCGGCGAAGCACTTAAGCCATTGACGCAGACTCTATTATTGCTTAAGGCCGTTCTCTGACCCTGCATCGTCAAATTGCTCATGTAAGATCATACTTTTCTAAGAAATGTTAAAAGTTAAAATTATGAAAAAAACATATGTTATATTTGATTATATCATCCTTACATTGACAGCTTTCGTTGCACGTTTCACGAAACTTCGCTCGATACAATTTAATTCCAAAGTAACCTCTAACTCGGACCTTTAATCCAACTTTACTCAAGTTTATGATATCAAACAGTGTAAAATTAAATATAACAAGAAAATTATCCATATTATATACATACATAGACAGTTTTATAAATACCATGTTTTTAGACGATATTTAAAAAAAACGCGTTAAATACTAACTAAATCGGGCGTTCTGTGCGTACCGCTTTCTCTTGCACTCGTTGCACGAGTGACAGTGACGGCTGAGCTGGGTATAGGAACGGCCTTAATCCACGCGCCTTTTTTTTATTTGCCAGAATCCGTATACAAGGTCTTAAAACTTGTGTATGTAAACCTGTAACCAAATTGTGTGCCCTCAGGTGTTTAACTACAAAGATTATTCGTCCCGGGAAGAGTTCGACCGGGCCATCACGGCCGCGCTCGAAGCTCACAAGATAGACATCGTCTGCCTCGCTGGCTACATGAGGATATTGTCCAGCGAGTTCGTGCAGAAGTAAGTCCACCATAATAGCCATCTTCTAAATATATAAAACTCAAAGGTGACTGACTGACATAGTGATCTATCAACGCACAGCCCAAACCACTGGACGGATCGGGCTGAAATTTGGCATGCAGGTAGATGTTATGACGTAGGCATCCGCTAAGAAAGGATTTTGCAAAATTCCCACGGGAACGGGAAAAATCGGGATTTTACTTTTTAATATTTCTGCGCATACGAAGTTGCGGGGGAAATCTAGTAGACTATAATACTCCGTATAGACCGGGTCTACGCACACGACATATGAGCCCACTTTCTTGGTGCCCAATCCAAGTTTGGACACCAAGCGTGACACAGTGCTCAGCGAGACACCGGCGAGTGCGGATGTCAAACAAACAACACATACGCAACCCTTAAAAAATGCCGACTTGCGTGATAAAAGGCTGCAGAAATCATGTATAATAATAATAATAATAATACAGCCATTTATTCCAATAGATAAATTACATTACATTACAATCATTACATCAAAAAATATATATCAATGTCCTACATTTAAAATTAATTTCATTACATTAAAAAAAAGCAGAAATCATGTAGGCAAAGTGAAAAAGTGTCATGGAATATCGTACCATTGGTGATTAACAGGTTAGCTGGAAGAAATTCCTTGTAGGGATAAGCTCGCCTTTGTACATGTGTCTCTTCTCTGTATTGATAATTGTATTTGTGTTTTTTTTTCTGTACAATAAAGTGTTACTTACTTATTATTATTAACATATTACCTTGTGTTTATTCCATCAATCGGAATATTTTTGTTAACAATAATTTTATGACCCGAATTCGCCATATTCCATGTTACGGAGACTGCTTGTTAAAATAACCTTGTACGTGACTGAATGTTCGAATAGGCCTACCCCTAAGTATAAAACATTGATAACAGCCTATTTGCGTCCCACTGCTGGGCACAAGCCTCCCCTCATCGCGAGAGGGGGGCTATAGTCCCAATGCGGGCCTAGTGCGAAATGGGGGCTTCACACACATCCTTGAATTAATACGCAGATGCGTGCAGGTTTCCTCACGATGTTTACCTTCACCGAAAAGCTCAGTGGTTAATTCAAATTGAATTTCGCACATAAGTAAACTCAGTGGTGCGAGCCGGAATCGAACCCCCGACCCTCTGCATGAGAGGCGGTAGGTCGAACCACTAGACCACCACGGTTTCTTCACATTCTCACAGAACGCCTTCCCTCAATGATGTAAATTCTGTCCGCAGATGGAAGGGGAGGTTGGTGAACATCCACCCCTCCCTCCTCCCCCTCCACCCGGGGCTCAACGCGCAGAAGCAATGCCTCGACGCCGGCGACCGGGAGAGTGGCTGTACCATACACTTCGTCGATGTAAGTATTACTACTACTACTACTACAGCCTATTTGCGTCCCACTGCTGGGCACAGGCCTCCTCTCATCACGAGAGGGTTTGGGCTATAGTCCCCACGCGGGCCCAGTGCGGATTGGGGACTTCACACACATCTTTGAATTACTTCGCAGATGCGTGCAGGTTTCCTCACGATGTTTTCCTTCACCGAAAAGCTCAATGGTAAATTCAAATTGAATTTCGCACATAAGTAAACTTAGAGGTGCGAGCCGGAATCGAACCCCCGACCCTCGGCATGAGAGGCGGTAGGTCGAACCACTAGGCCACCACGGCCGGCGGCTTCAAGGGTGTAAGTATTACAGGGTACAGCATAACCACACGGCGGACATCTAAATATATAAAACTCAAAGGTGACTGACATAGTGATCTATCAACGCACAGCCCAAACCACTGGACGGATCGGGCTGAAATTTGGCATGCAGGTAGATGTTATGACGTAGGCATCCGCTAAGAAAGGATTTTGCAAAATTCCCACGGGAACGGTAAAAATCGGCATTTTACTTTTTAATATTTCTGCGCATACGAAGTTGCGGGGAAAAGCTAGTGGCCTATAAAAGCACGATTTCGAACGCAATGCGAATGAAGTGTCAATGTTTACGTGCGAGGACGTCTGTACACTTGTAAATGTGTGTGTACTACTACGCGGGCCAATGATTCACTCTCCATCTCCGGATGAATAGCGGATTACTTTTAAAGATTCAAAGGTATCTATCTCAAACGAACCAGTCTTACAAATTTCCATACACAATTGAATCCCCCTGCATTAAAAGATAGGAATCCCTAAGGCTCTCTGCATTAAAAGATAGGGATGTAACTGATAATCGAAGAAATAGTACATTACAGACCTAGGGTGGTGAATTCGTAAATGTCCCAGATCGCAGGTTTCTGTGGCCCGAACCGAAGGTGAGGGCCATAAATATGCGATCTGGAGCTTTACGAATTACCACCCGTGGTTTGTCAAAAGTTTTACGTCTTGCCTTGGCCAAGAAGTGAGATTTTCTCTCCGCCTAGCGGGCAGAAAATCCTACTTTATGGCCAAGGGTGACGTAATAGTACATTACACATCTAGGGCGGTAAAGTAAAGAAAGTCTCAGATCACGGGTAGTTGGGGCCCGAGCTGGAGGCGAGGGCTATAATCGAGCGGTCTGAGGCTTTCTTTACGACCGCCCGTGGTGAGTATACGATTTTACGTCACCACCTGGCCGATTTTCCATCGCGCCCTAGGGCGGTAAATCCCGCTTCTCGGTCTGGTGTGACGTAATAGTACATTACAGACCTAGGGTGGTCAATTCGTAAATGTCCCAGATCGCAGGTTTCTGTGGCCCGAACCGAAGGTGAGGGCCATAAATATGCGATCTGAGGCTTTACGAATTACCGCCCGTGGTTTGTCAAAAGTTTTACGTCTTGCCTTGGCCAAAAAGTGAGATTTTCTCCGCGTAGCGGGCAGAAAATCCCACTTTATGGCCAAGGGTGATGTAAATTATATTATTTTCCAGGAGGGAATGGACACAGGTCCGATAATCCTACAAGAGCGAGTACCAGTACTGAAAGACGATACAGTGGAAATTTTGACCGAAAGAATCCACGCGGCGGAGCATAGGGCTTTCCCAAGGGCCCTGAGACTTCTGGCCACGGGACGCGTCAGACTCAGCGCGCAGGGAAACATCATGTGGTACTCTTAACTGAACGGCGATAATATGTCTATATTAATAAATAGATTGTAAGGTCAGGGCAAGTCAGCTAACGGGGTGAGTTGGGGTAAGTGCAGCGTAATTGATTTTTTAATACAGTTGCTCAAAAAGTAAACATTTTGGTACGTGTTTAGCGTGTGAAAAGCGTCATTTCCGAACGAGCGCTTTTTGGTTTTTGACAGCTAGTGAGCGTGCCAAAAGTGTTTTTTTACGAACTAGTCCTGTTCGTTTATTTCTTTATTCTTTTTTTTTCACTCGTCCCTAGTGTTAACGTTCGCATTCGCTCGCGCCAACATAATTAGGGACTCGTGATAAAAATGACAAACTTTTCGCACTTGCATAAAAATATACTATTTTAATACAGTTGCTCAAAAAGTGATCAGTTTGGGACCTGTTTAACGTTCAAAAAGCTTGTTATTTCCGAACGAGCGATTATTTTTTTGACACCTAGTGAGCGTGAGTTAAGCTTTTTGAGCACTAGTGCTTTTAAAGAAAATTAAAGGCCCTAGGGTAAATACGCCCCTGCAACGGTGTATATAGTGGCATTATGGTCTAAGAAAAAGAGGTCTGCCGATCCGGTGACGTCTCACCCTCACGTCAAAGTCGAGTTGCCACTTTATTGCAATAAAACAAAATGAAGGAAATATTTGCTGCCGTTATAATGCAAAATAAATTATTTGCGCATTACAATTGTCATTTACTTGTTTAAGCACACAAAATGGGACAAATTAAGAACTAATGAAAGTAATAATTTAAAGAAACACTCACAGGATACATGGGAGTCGGGAATTATATAATACACCACTTGCAACACACAGCAGTGCGAATGACGTTAGGGCGACACTCACACGACTACAGAATACCGGACTGCCATACCTGGCGAAGTATATTATTGTATCATGCAGTGGCATTGTTTTATTCGTTATGAAATATCATTAGTTGAGTACTATTCGGTTTTCGATATATTTATGGTAGATGCATTTACCCCGCCCTGGCGCACTTACCTTATGTCAGACTTCGATCTAAAGTTTCAAGCATTTTATTGATATAGTTACATGTGTAACAAGGAATATTTTCCATAATGCGAGATAATCATCACATAAAAAATGTTATTGAAGTTAGGTGGCCGACTTTTTTGAAGTTGGTTGGAATGAAAGTAAATGTCAAACATTTTTTTTTCTATATTAGTTGTTATAAATTTAAATGCAACATATACATAGCCGATTTTTAGAGTATTTATCAAAAATTCCAAAACACCGCTTTCTTATTAAAATTTCTTCTTATTTGAAGAAAGAAAAGATTGGAAAAGTTTTTTAATGCATTATCTAAACTTAAACAAAACAGTCATATAGATTTTTGTAAATACTGCGCATAAAATACGGACCAATATGGTCGCATATTATTTGTATTTCCCATAAAAATGTGCCTTTTGTATTTGACCAAATCAACAGTGCCATTCCATTATAAAATAGATATTAAGACTTAGTGTTTAGTTTGTAAAGACATATCTCGAATATTAATGCAACAATGGTGTAGCTGGAGTCAAATGAAAAAAAAGTTTTAGAAGGTATTTCAGTTACTTGAATATAATTATGTATGGCTATATTAAAGGTCAGTTATGTATATACATTGGTTATAGTTTTTGTTACGCTATAGGTATGTAAGTATTTTGTTTACAGCATTTATCGAATAATATTTTAGTTACGTATTACGTGACGTCATTATTGTTAAGATAATTATGTAGTTTAATACACGTTTCGAATAAAACTGTTTGCATGGATTTTACTGGTTTTTATTTCTTTTAAAACATAAATATCACAGAATTTATTGCACTGTCTAAAATGTAATCCATATCAATTTGTGACTTATGATTTGTGTTCACATTTTTCTTCAATTCTAGTTTTAGCTTAAAGATAATTTAACAATGTAAAATGTTCGAAACTGCTACATTATTCTTCAAAAACTTGTCTAAACGTCCAGGTTAATTATCTAGGTTTTTTTTTGTCTTATTAAAACTAAGTAATTCACTTAGTCCTTTAAAGAAAACTCCCAAGATGTCATTATCTGGGCTCACCGGCTGCTCAGGTTTCAATTTAGCTTCAATTTTTGGTGGCACAGAATGTTGACCACTCGTCACAATTTCCTCGCATATCTGCTGAAAATCTATGTGAAACTTTTGCTTGTTCAATAGAGGAACTGTCAAATTGTATGTATTAATTTTGACATTGATAGACTTGGCTGTGTTCCTGTTGTTTTCACAAACGCGCTCCCATTTATCTATATCTTCTGAACATAAGGGATGAGGGCCTAGATACATTCGTTCCTGTTTTAGTATGTCTTTTAATGCTTCAATTTCCTGGTTGATCTCCTTGTTCATTGTAATCCATTCCGGAGTGAAGCCGTTATTGATTAGCACCTGAAAATTCATAGGTTAACTCTTATCTAATTCATTAACATACACAGTTTTTAAATTGGCATATAACAGTCACAGTTAAGATACAGGAGTGAATATCTTCAATGATATGCTACACACTCTAAGTATAATGTAAATAATTAGAAAATAAGATGAAATTAAACTTATCTATAATACACAATAGTAATCCAACTACTAGTTACCTCATTCAACTTATGTGTAGTATAATCAACATAAGGATTGGTGTTTTGATCCTTCAACGGTTTTCCAATCCCGCTCAGCTTTTCGAACTCCCCTTTAGACATAGATTCTTGTATCAGATCCTCAACCAGGCGGTCAAATCCATATTTTGTCTTGATGTCATGTCTCCTTCGGTAGCTATCGCCTTTCTTCATCAGTGAGTTTTCTGAGGCTACGGCTTTGGACATCCGATGTTCCATGACATTGTTTGCTGCCTGCTGCGCTCGTGCTTGCGCCCATTGCTTCTGCCGCTGGAACGGTGTACCATGCCCCACACCCTCGAAGCTGAGGTATTGGCGATGCTGTGGTGCAGTGTGCTGAGAAGAGAAGATGGTATATATTTGAGAATAGTGAAGTCCATTATTTTGCAATCTGTGACAAATTGTGGTACTAACATTTGTTTGAACACAGAAATCAATAGACGTTTTAGTTTCTTGCTACCAATATCAAATGACTTTCATACTTTCTTGCCAGATATACAATACAATACAAATACAAATTATTGAACACCAAAAAAACAATTACACAAATAAATACAATAAACAAAGAAGGGTGACAACAGGCGGTCTTATCGCTAAAGAGCGATCTCTTCCAGACAACCTTTTCCAGATATACTTTACAGATTAAAAGATACCTGCTACAATTAACAAGCAAATTGGAGTCCCTATACATTTGATAATTGGATGCTAAGAACAATGTTGAAAAATCATGTAGAATTTTATTAATGTATAACCTGATTAAAATTACATTATTTTACCCTTATATCATGGACAATTTGATCCACCTCTCCCTGACTGCTTTTCCCAGTGTTGTGTTTCGTAAGTATTCGAAATGCATTTTCTATGTCCACAAACTTGTCTATGTTCGCCTCCGAAGACCCAGAGTCGGGATGGTAAACCTTGGCAAGCTCTAAGAAAGCCGTCTTGACTACATCTTGCTTAGAATTCAAAGGAATCTTGAGGGTGCTGTAACATTCCTATAAAACAACACATTTTGTGCATACAGTAGGGTTTTTGTTGTGAAACGTATTATATATAATAAATAAATAAATAAATCTCGTATGCTCTGCTTATACTTCAGTTCGTGTTATTATAAATATTTTATTTAGATTCTCAAGAGAAGCCATCCTTACAGCGATTTTCCTTTCCGTTACCAAATCTGATACATATCTGCAAGTTGTTGGATGAAATCTTGATGACAAAGGAACTATGTTTTTAGCAATAATAAGCGGTCTATTCATTTTGAAAACATTTGTAACTATAGATTTATTACGTAAATTATGTTGTGAAGAGAAGAACCTAAAATAAAGAAGGAATCAAAGTGAAATAGTGAAATCAAAATATTTACGGACATACGTCAAAATGACATGGCATTGACAGTGAAAAATCGTTCAAGCTACAATATTTACACTGTAGACTCGAGTTAAATTCAGTGTGTCTTACTGGTTTCAAAAGAGTTAAAACTAAATAAATTTACAAATAAAATGCTATTCGGGTTTAATTCTTAAAATTAAAATTGTTGAGACATTTTTTTACGGTAAAGCGGTAACTGCAGTAGCTGTACTGTGAGCTGTACTTATGCTTAATCTGTGGTGGCAGTTGACGTTTCAGTGCAGTAACAGTAGTACGTTTTCATGTATATTTTCAATTAATTAGTTTGCATAGCTTATTATTGCTAATTAGGTAGTATTGTATGTTTAAACTCAAGGGAAGAACCTTGTAGTTGTGTAAGATATCTCATGTGCTGACACCATGCCCATTACTGAAGAAGAAGTGAAATCGCGATATCCATTACATTGGATGGTGTGGAATAATGATGATCAACTGAGGGAATATTTGAAGTCACATGCGGTAATTTGAAACCTTTTATTACTTGTAAATACTATATTTATTAAACGGTATTAAGTAAGCAACAAGAGGACTTATGTAAGTAGTAAAGTTTACCGGCAAATTAGACCATTGTAAAAGTACGAAACTTTAGCTAAACAAAGTGATAATTTCATCGAAACTACCTGATATTCCTACATACAGCTAACTAATCCTAATATACAGCTTACTAAGATTCGAAAAAAATGAAAGTTATTGCAACAAATAATTCTAGTTTATACTGGTACACCTACATTTTTTGGCTGAACTTCTTTTTTTCAATCTGTATTTTATCCATTTACTCTACTTTGGATCCGCCCCCAAATCTATGATAACACACCTGGTTGTATGTAGTTGTTCTTTTTAATGTAAAAAAGTACTATCTTTAGGTACATGAGTCATAAAAGTAAGGATCAGTTACCTACATTTACTAATTAGAAACTTTGAATACTATCTTGCTGCATTAGAGTTGTATTCTGCTTATCAGTTTTTGGACACAGCTGGCTGCTTCGAAATGACTCATAGATAGGTGTCATGTAGTCCAAGCCTTTATATAATTATTATTTATTTATTTATTTAAACTTCATCGCACATACAAAATGTATACAATTGGCGGACTTAATGCCTAAAGGCATTCTCTACCAGTCAACCATAAGGCCAAACAGAAAGAAAAATGAGTAGGTGCTTCAATAGAGGAAATAAATTACAGAAATACTAGGAAGATAACAAATAATTTCAAAAGCAGATAAATTTACAAATATGGCTGGATAGATCATGTTGTTTTATAAGGAGACTAGGTTTTGCCCATTATTTTGCTTTCCCTGTTTCCCTTCCTTAACTCTTCATTATGCCGTGTCTGTGTCGAAAATTTGTGTTTTTCAAACTTATTCATTCATATTTTCATATTTTATTTATTGCAATCCAAGAATATTACATTATTAACTGTGATACCTTAGTATGTTTATGAGATAACTATTTTAATTATTTATTACTGGAATCTAAAAATTCTTCTTGAGAGCTTTAGTAAGTATAGCAGAACACAACCTAGAAGGCGCCCGGCGAAGCACTTAAGCCGTTGACGCAGAGTCTATTATTGCTTAATCCGCGCGCCTTCTAAGTTGTGTCATTGTATACTGCAGGATATTTAAATATATTGTATTTTTGTACAACAACCAACAACAACAACAACAGCCTATTTACGTCCCACTGCTGGACATAGGCATCCTCTCGTCCCCTCAACAGTTTTGTACAATGCCATGAGGAATTCACAAAAATATTTATTTAGTACTTCATAATCTGATTAGGAATTCTCCACAATCTTCTTCTTTAGGTGCCTCTTCCTTTATTTACTAAAAGTGGGCAGTCAGCTTCTTGAATCTAGCCTTATCTAGCGCCAGTTTGAAGAGCTCTGCAACTGTCTTGATGCCAGTGAACTCCGTGATGTTCCGGAGCCATGACATCTTGTGTCTTGTGGAAATTTACATCACTGTGACTCACAGTTTGATGATTAAAAGAGCCATTTATTTTTATTTATTATAAAACTGAAACATAACATAACATAAAAGTAAAATAAATAAAATGTTATTCATTTGTACATTTTCCTCAACAGTAAATATATGCAGGCAAGTTATTATAGTCACGTATTGATAAAGCATTCCAATATTGTATTCATTTATTCATTATTTTATCTAGTACCTATTGTTATATGATTCAATACAATGCAGTGGTTACCATTGAAACTGTATGGATTAATGTTTTAAAAACTTGTATTTTTCAAGCCCAAAAACATATATGAACTTATTTGGAAAACCAATGATTTTCATACACAATTGACTACCTGAATATAGTACAACTAGCTTCTGCCCGCGACTTCGTCCGCGTGGAATTCGGTTATAGCGTTCCCGCGGGAACTATATGCGTTTTCCGAGGTAAAAAGTAGTTTATACTATGTTGATTGTTGACCAGTATTATTTACTACCCCCATATCATTTTTTTTTGCAATCCATCCAGTAGTTTTTGAGTTAAATCCGGACATACACACATACAGATTTTTTTTCTAAAAATCGTTATTTTGTGTTCAGTGTCGATTATATAGTCCCCTCCTCGACTTGATAGTTTCTTTTCATTTTAAAGTTTCAGACGCGACTTCTTCAACAGACTTATTATTGGTATAGATTTCTAAAAATGCAATGGTACATGGTAGAAGAATTCTCAAAAACAATTTAAACAAAACATGTACTTGTGAATTCTTGAAACCTTTAAGTGTATGATATTAGCAGGAAGCAGTAGAAGCCAAACAGGGCAGTCATTAGAATAATCCCATTATTTGAGAGAAGCCATACCCGTGTGCGAACTAAATCCAAGATCATTGCCAAATACACTGGTTTTCTAGACACTTGCTCAAAAACCTATTGAAACATGTTTATTATGTACACTATTGTTACTCAAGTTTTTTATATTTTTTTCTGTGGTATATTACTAGAAACTCGTCATTATGTCTTACTCAATATATTGGTATCTGTAAAGAAAAAGCATGTTTATAAATATTTCCAGATAAAGAAAAGAGCGTTAAACTATAACGAATTATATACCAAAACCTTCCTCTTGAATCACTCAAACGCATCAAAATCCGTTGCGTAATTTTAAAGATCTATTTAAGCATACACAGGGACAGACAGCAGAAAGTGACTTTGTTTTATACTATGTAGTGTAGTGAGTCACTACAACGTCCAAAAACAAATGCATCAGGCGACTAGGTTACCTTGGTTTACCTTCTTTTTAACTCAGGTTTAGTTGTACCAATGAAACTCGAGTTTAGTGGCGTTTTTAGTGAAAATGGGCCTAAAACGTCTATAAATAATACAGGTGACTGCAGAGGAGTTAGAACAGCGCGACCCTCGGGGTCGGACGCCCTTGCTGTTGGCTGTCACATTGGGACATACTGATGCGGTCGCGGCTTTACTAGACGCCGGCGCCGATGTTAATTGTGAAAAAGATGGCTGGACAGGTGAGTAGGGTAGCTTACATGTGAAACTGAGCTTGGAAATAAAGAGCAGGTTAAGTGGGTAGTCTTTTTACCCGACTGCGCTAGAAGCAGGGTTATGTTTTGCGAGCGTTTGTATGTATGTATGTTTGTATATTTCTTTGGCACGCTCCGTATAGCCTATGTTTACATGCAAAGCGTTCAAAACGACATTCACGGGAGCGTTCACGGGCACGAGCGTGTAAACAGGCTGTTTTTGAACGCGCTCGTGAATGTGCACGTGATCGCCGTCGATCGGTCCGCTGTCGGTTTTCGAGAAAGATCAAAGGTGAATTTGATCGTGCTTGGGTACCTGTTTAGTTTACACGGTTGGCATTCAAAACGACATTCAACGGGCACGGGCACGCGCGTATAAACGTAGCATACTATTTGCACTGCATTGAAAATCCTTAGCTAAGGAGGGTTGAAGTAAAGGAGCGCAATCTTTATAGTTCCAAAGGTGACCACCAAATCGGGTAGGTTGGGGGCGCTGCGGTCGCCACTCCAGTCAAGCCACCTAGGCGGACAGTCTGCAGTAGCGCCTTCAGATGGCGCTGCTGAGGCGAAAACGGTTGTGAGGAGAGCGTGTTTTGTTTTGTTGCTTATCAAATCCGCTGCACACGTTGCTAACTGTTTCGCCATATAAGATTTCGCTCCTTACCAAGATACATTCCACACTCCATATCCTCAGCGGTCCAAGAAGCGACGGCCACAGGCGACCCGTGTCTGCTCTCTCTGGTTCTCTCCCGACGAGACTACCTCCGGCACGCCGTCCGCGCCGGTGGCATTCCTGATTTACTTAGGAGACTCAGCTTGGCACCCGACTTCTACGTCGAGATGAAGTGGGAATTCACTAGCTGGGGTGAGTACATTGACAAAGGGTATATGTTAAGATTTTGCGAAGAGTCCTTAACAATAACATCCATACTAATATTATAAATGCGAAAGTAACTCTGTCGGTCTGTTACCTCTTCACGCTTCAACCGCTGGACCGATTTGGATGAAATTCGGTATATAAATAATAAATAATTAAATATCTTGGGGCATTTCACACATATTGACCTAGCCCCAAATTAAGCAAAGCTTGTACTATGGGTGCTAGACAACGATATAAATACTTATATAGAGAAATACATACATATATAAATACTAAACGACCATGACTCGAGTACAAACATTCGTGTTCATCACACAAAGTTTGCCCCGAGCGGGACTCGAACCCGCGACCATCGGCACAGAAGGCAGGGTCACTACCAACTGTACCAATCCGGCCGTCTATGGTATGGAGATAGTTGGAGTCCCGGAAAAGGACATAGGCTACTTTTTATCCCGGAAAAATGCAAAGTTCCCGCGGGAGCGCGATAACCAAATTCCATGCGGGTGAAGTCGCGGTCAGAAGCTAGTAGAGGATGAAAATAAGAAGAGTAGCAGAGCCTATACTACAGTGCGTTCGCCGGAACGCGGGTTAACACTAGATCGACATCTAGCGTCCAGTGGCTGAACCCCGATTACCCGACCGTTTAGCAGTTGCTACCGCTACGTGAAGCTAGATGGCGAGCCGAACGCAAAGCATATTTTATTGCTTAACAGTTTACAACTTACAACCTGAAGTCTCTGTAATAAGAGCATTTAAAAAAAGAGTTCTATTTATAATATTAGTTGTAAATTGTTAAGAATTAGCCTATATACCTAAAAGCTCAATATCTTTAAGAGGGTTTACTCCGAAAGTTGGCAACGTTGCAAATAGCCGTCAAACATTTCGCTGTTTTCATTAATTTCTGAATAATATTGAATGAAAACATGAATTATCGCTCTATGGTTGAATAAAACATTAAGTATGGATTGCAACAACTATCATAGGAACACGAAATTTTTAGGATTATGGGAGTACTATCTTTTGAAAACATTCCATCGCATTTCAATGTAATCTTATCATTGGAATGCCTAACCGACAAATATAAAACGAGACGCGTCATTCAACCATAGAATGATAACTTCTTTTTTAATTCAGTAATATTGAGAAATGCATAAAATAAGGAAACATTTGACAGCTATATGCGACGTTGCGAACTCTCCGGATAAGCCCTCTTAAGCATATATTAATATAACTATAGCTTTATTTCAAATAATTCAATTTAGAGATGTCATTGTAAAAATCTCTGTTGTCAACTTGTCTTTGTTATCTGACTATGTTGTTAACATTTATTACCTTACTTGTGGATATCTATAATAGGGGTGACGATAACTTTTTTTTTCATAGTCAACCAGGAAGATTATTGAAAAGTATTGGACACGTATTTTTTCTTTTTCAACGTAATCAAACTTATACGGAGATATATTGAGTTGAAATGTCGCGTGACGTCACGGTTAGGTACGATTTATACCTAACGGTGACGTAGTTAGCCCCCTCTCTCCAACTTTAATGGGTTTTAACTCAGTCATTCTTTGTTAATTTGATAAAACAAAAAATACTTGTCAAATTTTTTTTATTACCTGACTGAAGGACTAATTAGAATTTCGATTTCTTCACCCTGTCGTCATCCCTATTGGCTTTATTTTTTGTCTATTTTTTATTAATTAATTAGTACTACTATGCTGTTGATGTCCCTTACAGTGCCTTTAGTGTCTCGAATATGCCCATTTGACACATACAAAGTGTACAAACGCGGTGCGAACGTGCGCGTCGACACTACGTTGGTCGGCTTTGAAAACAGCAAGTGGCAGAGAGGCGACCGCACGTACATTTTCAGGGGACAGGGTGAGTTGAATTTTGTAACCATTTTCGAGTCGGAAAGTATGTACGGAAATTTATGATTCGTTGTCTATGGCTCTTTTGTATACGAATAACATTAAAAATGTCTTGAAAATGTGGACGACATGGCCTCAAATATCAGACTGGAAGATTGCCTGATCCGGCTGTACTGTACTCTTTTTTTTAAAGCCCCCCTTTAAAAAAAAGAGTAATAACGGGAATGTATATAGAAAATATTATACAGTTTTCATTTCTGCGCGCCTCTGTGTGTATTCAGTTCAAAATTCACTCATTTGTTCAGTAAATTGGCAACATACGGACATATAGCACGACACAACTTAGAAGGCGCATGGCGAAGCACTTAAGTCGTTGATGCAGAGTCTATTATTGCTTAATCCACGCGCCTTCTAAGTTGTGTAAACCTGTAATGTGCTTTTTAGACGTCAAAAATGTAGCACAAGAAACGGAATGAACCTTCAAATGGAATGGAACACTCATTGCGTTAGAGGAGGAATTATTTTTTAAATGGACCAAAAAACAAGAAGCTGTTTTTTTTTAGAAACTTCTTTAACCGACTTCAAGAAAAGAAGGTTATCAATTCAATAAATATGTATGTAATATTATTGGAACAGCGTGGTTACCACATAGCTATTAGGGCTTCCAACCAAATATACAAAATATATCAGGTGTATGTATGTATGTATGTTTGTCCACGTGTTTCCGCCATTCTTTTTTTATATGCTTAAGTTTGATTCAACTTAGAGAATAGTACAAATTCCATCAAAATCGTTTCAGTAGTTTATTTTTTCGTCATTTAATTTTAAAAATCGTCT
>OZ020279.1:2443512-2552319 GCA_963971205.1 Aethes cnicana | reverse complement strand
ATCGGAAATAGCCAGGGCGCTTCAAATTTTCATACTTCGCCTGTACAGCGCCATCTAGATGTAGCTCATGGAGTTCAAATTTGTATCCAGGCTACCTAGGCAGCGACATCTATTATCGCATTTAATACTTATTTCGGTGTTTAAAGGTTGGCATTCCAAGTTTACCTTACTTCTTCTATGATTCTCACCAAGCACCTAGCAAGAAGTAGTAAGAGAGGCTTTCTCGAAATTACCTACTACGGGAACATGAAAATATGGGTTATACCGCGGGAGACAGATAGTAGTTATTACTACTACTACTACTACAGCCTATTTTGCGTCCCACTGCTGGGCACAGGCCTCCTCTAATCACGAGAGGGCTTGGGCCACATCCCCACGCGGGCCCAGTGCGGATCGGGGACTTCACACACATCTTTGAATTACTTCGCAGATGCGTGCAGGTTTCCTCACGATGTTTTCCTTCACCTCAAAGCTCAGTGGTTAACTCAAATTGAATTTCGCACATAAGTAAACTTGAGGTACGAGCCGGAATCGAACCCCCGACCCTCTGCATGAGAGGCGGTAGGTCGAACCATGGCCACCCGGCTTTAACAGTTTATTAAGTTTGCTTAAATCAATCAACCCTTTCACAGAAACAAAAGCGGAATCTGGGGCTGGCGGCAAGATAAGACCGAAATGGTCAACGACTACGAATGCAAAGTGTTTAGCGCGAACAACGTCGAGCTAGTGTCGAAGACTCGCACGGAGCACCTGTCTCGGGCTGAGAAGAGCCGCCTGACGCCGCGGGCGCCGCTGGCGGGACTGCTGGCGTTGGCTGATGGCTCGGAACCGCCCCCTACCCCCACTTCGGTGAGACATAACTACTACTACTACTACTACAGTCTATTTGCGTCCCACTGCTGGGCACAGGCCTCCTCTCATCACGAGAGGGTTTGGGCTATAGTCCCCACGCGGGCCCAGTGCGGATTAGTACTTACTGCCAAATGTATTAAGACAGTCACTACAATATAAGCACCCAGAGCCTACTGACAAGTGTAAGATACTCACTGCCAAGTGTCCTAAGATACTCAGTCGAGTGTCTTTGGACATTTGGCAGTCGCCAAGTGTCTTAAAATACTCATAACTTATTAACAAACATGATACTCAAACGTAAAGGACTCAGTGCCTATTTTGTAGTAATTGTCTTACTACACTTGGCAGTCAGTATCTTACGACACTTGACAGTGACACTTAAGAGGGTTTACTCCGAAAGTCGGCAACGTCTTAAATAGCTGTCAAATATTTTGCTGTTTTCATTTATTTCGGAATATTACTGAATGAAAACATGCATTATCGCTCTATGGTTGAATAAAACATTAAGTATGGATCGCAAGTTTTTTTTTGTTTTTTTTTTTTATGTAGAACTGATCATAGTTATCATAGGAACACGAAGTTTTTAGTACTATAGAAGTAATATCTTTTGAATTCAATTCAATTCAATCATTTATTCAGCAAATTGGCCACATAGGGGCACTTTTACACGTCAGAAAAGAATTTACTAGCGCTTCCTAGACCCATTGCTTGAGAAGAAGCGCCGCAACAAACTCAAGCAGAAGGCCTTTTTTCAAAATTTACACATAGTTATAACATTTACATTACATGTATAAAATATACATATCGGTACGTACTACAATTACATTGAAGGGATGTATAGTCCCTAACTTAAACTTAAATCTAAGATCTTAGAGATGTATAGTCTCCAAGGGTCCAGAAAAAAAAAAAAAATTAAAAAATTATGGAGATGGCCTCCATTGTCAAATAAATATAAATTCCATAGATGTCGACCGTCTCAAAATGTCAATAAATAATGAAATACATCATGTATAAAAGAGTTCATTAATACATGTCAATAAGAACATGATGAGGTGAAAACTTTCCATCGCAGTTTCCATGCATTTTAATGTAATCTTATCATTTGAATGCCTAACCAACAAATATAAAACGAGATGCGTCATTCAACCATAGAATGATATCTTCCTTTTTAATTCGGCAATATTGAGAAATTAATAAAAACAGCGAAACATTTGACAGCTATATGCGACGTTGCCAACTTTCGGGATAAACCCTCTTAAGTGTCACTGTCAAGTGTCGTAAGATACTCACCGCCAAGTGTAGTAAGACAGTACAAAATAGGCACTGAGTCGGTGGTGGTAGAAAGCTGAAATTTGACATTTAATTTCCTTTCGGTTTATAACGCGGGAGATGACTAGTAAATCAATGAATATAGATACTTACTGCCACGTGTCCATACTATCTACAAATGGGGCCGTTCAAGTATTACGTAAGCAGATTTCTTACCATTTTTTACCCCCCCGCCCCCCTTGTCATCAAAAGTAAGCAAAGCTCTTACCCCCTCCCCCTATGCTTACGTAAACATTTTTAGTTATAAATGTTTTGTTTATATTGTCATTTTAAAAATAGGAAAATCCATGGAAAGATTAAGTTTAACTGATACACATAGAGTAAGGGACAGAAATATTATAATCAGAAATAATATTATAGATGCATTAATTAGACAAGTGAATAGCGCGCGGTAATTTCCCTAATGCGCGGTAATTCCCCTAATCGGTTCTCAAAGCGAGTGCCTAAACATACATATGCATTATTTGCGGGAATCCCCGAAAATGCGTTTCGTTTTCACGCATAGACAATGTGAGGGTTGCCATTCGTGTAAAAAAGTAAATAACTAACGATGACGTAATCATCATCTAGACCCTCCTACCCCCCATGCCATCCAAAATAAGCAAAACAGAAACCCCCCCACCCCCCCTTGGTGCTTACGTAATACTTGAACGGCCCCAATGATCACTACATTGTTTAATGTAAACAGAACACTTACTTTATATTTGACACAAAAAGCTTGCCAGTATAAAAGTGTTCTCATAAAACAAGATAAAATTAATGAAAGCTCTCAGTTCTTATCGCTGCATGTCTAAACAATTAGCAATTATTCCCACCGAAGGTTACACGTAGCGGGAACATGATAACGATACGCACAATTTTGTATCTACAATATTGTAATGTGAATGTTTGGTGAATTAATTGTTGCCTACAAAAATACATATATTACTTACTCATACGGCTTTCTTCGTGTGGACTTTACAGGATGGCACATTTAGAAATTTAGATCGATCAGTAAGGGCAAGTCTGAAATATGGTCATATAGAACTGTGAACCTATCTAGAATCGAGTTTTTTAATCGTATAAAGAAAGACCTGAAATTCTTATTTCAATTTTGAAATTTTTATTTCTAGAAGAAAACTTTTATTTAGGGTTCCGAACCTCAAGAGGTAAAAACGGAACCCTCGTGTCCTATAATCACTCGTGTGTCTGTCCGTCCGTCTGTCACAGTCGATTTTCTCCGAAACTGCTGGAGCGATTTAGTTGAAATTGGTACGTATATGTAAGTTTGTGACCCAAAGACGGACGTGTAACAAAAATAAATGTTTTTTTTTAAATTTTTGTTTTGTTTTTCGTTACACGTTGAAAAAATATTGATGAAGTTTTTCAAACTATAAACCGGTTTTTTTTATACAAAGTGAACATATGCCAATTGTCTGTTATGCAAATACATTACTATGCAAGTTAACTATTATTACTTTCGAAATTATGCAATTTGTATTTATGCTAAATTATCATTTCAGCAGTTCAAAATTATGCAATTCGTTTTATGCTTAGTGAAAATTCGCAAATAGTCGTCATTCAAAATATTACACAACCGTCTTTTATCGTTATCTTTTATTACTTTTAAAAATGAACGAACGATTTGCAATATTTTTGTGACAGTTTTTGAATAATTTATATTAATTATTTCATTGATTGACATTGTCAACTAGTGAATTCCGACTTTATGAAATGTTTTTTTGTCCTCAGGAAAGTACGGTATCGAGCGATTCCCTCCCCTCCCTCCCCTCCCCCGAGCTCGAGCGCCCCCCCTGCTCTGTGCCCTGGGACCAGTATTTCTCCGGGGAAGCATTGGAGAATGATATAGGTCGACCCAAGGAAATAGCCACGAAGGTGCAGAAGTTTAGAGCCACGCTGTGGCTGTGTGAGAATTACCCGCTCGAGGTGAGGTTATTAGATAGTAGAAATTCACTAAAAACATGTTCATGTAAAGTGACGCCAAGATCTTTATATTGTATGCCCTATAAGGGAAGGTTCGCATATAGCAGATCGAATCTAATCAATTGGCTGCGGCATTCGGCGGTATTCGATCGCATTCCGCCGAATTGACAACATTTCAACATTTTTGTAAGGCATAATTCGAAAGCCATTTCGGTATCTCTACCTAAAGGAGTCAATAAAAAAGTTTCAGATATTTTCGGTCATTAATTTTCGAGAAAATCATGTTTTAGTGATAACTGGTGCGTGACGTCATCTCTTTCATTCATTCCATTCACTCACTCTCGCTAAAGAGCATGCATTTAAACGAATTTTATTAAGTAAGGCATACTATACAGTTATATAATAATTATCTAAAACTAATAATACCCAATTAAATTTTGTCTTTATTCCTGCATACACACCCACACACACACACACACACACACACACACACACACACACACACACACACACACCCTAACCATACATGGCTATAAGAAGAGAATAATGTGCAATACCCATGTATACCTAGTATTTAAGGTCTAGTTTCTAATATTTGCTGCACCCTAACAGGGTCCATGACATAGTACTTCAGTGAAATGCATCTTGTAAACACCATGGCATAGCAATAAATGAGTATGAGTATGAGAGCGGGCGCTACGCCTGGGGTCTGAGATGGAATGGATCTGGGCTAGTAATTTTCACCGGCTGCCTTAACCGCCTTACCAGAACACAACAGTGCGAGCACTGCTATTTGGCAGCAGGTTAGCGGTTAAGACGGTGATACTCACCCGGATAGACCTGGCACCAGGTCCTAACACATCAGAAATACAGAAGTTTTATCAACAGAAAGTGTTCAGGATTCAACTAATAGGGTATTACGCCATTTTTTGAAATGTTGTTTAAAATGATCCTTATGTCAGATTGAATGGGGACTATCGTTTCTTTGCTCACCAGTTGGCGCCACTGTAGACTAAGGTCCAGAGGTATAGCTGTCAAAGGCGACTATAAGATCGGCGCCGAAACAAAGTTTTCAATCTTGAATCTCATTAAGATTATTAATAATAAATAACTATCATCATATCGAGCAGCTATGCCGCAATGTTGTGCAGTTCCGTTTTGTGTGGAAAAAAGATTTTTTTTTTCAAAGCATTTACATTCATTGCCAAATAATCGATATTTGCGATAATTTCACGAACGAGATCACTTTCAACAGGTAAATTAAAGAAATTATGATTTATATCACGAAGCCCGCCAAAACCAGTGAAAACTGAATGTTATTGGACCTCACGCGACACTAGCGCCTCTAGGGGCAAATTCACACGCGATAGCCCCCATTGCAAGATTTTTTATTTATATTTTCTGAATAGGGTAAACCCACCTTAAAAAGTACTTTTAAATTTTCGTTTTCAGTTTTCGCCCTTAAAAGCTAGCCGCCATGTTTGCTTGGTCTGTGACGTCACTAGGATAGTAAATATAAGTACATAGTAAACAAACAAGTGAAGTGAAAACTTATAACGGTTACTTGTAACGCTTTGTTTACGGTAGAAGTGACGTCACACCAGCTAACAACCCATGTTGCCTACCTTTTTGGATCGGATTTAAGAAAACAACATTTAATAAATGTAGTTATAAAATTACTAGCTTCTACACGCGACTTCGCCTGCTTAGAGTTCGGTTATCGCGTTCCCGCGGGAACTATGCGTTTTTCCGGGATAAAAGTAGCCTATGTCTTTTCCCGGGACCTCAACTATCTCCATGCCAAATTTCATCTCAATCGGTTGAAGCGTGAAGAGGTAACAGACAAACAGAGTTACTTTCGCATTTATAATATTAATATGGATATATAGGCATTATAAGAGAGAAGTGGAAGAAAAAACACATAGCCCAAAGAATTGCGAGCCTTAAGTGGCAGTGGGCGGGGCACATTGCTCGCAGGACTGATGGCCGATGGGGCCGGAAAGTTCTCGAGAGGCGCCCGCGAACCGGGAGACGAGCTGTCGGTAGGCCTCCAACAAGATGGAGCGACGACCTCGTGAAGGTCGCGGGAAACCGGTGGAAGCAAGTAGCACAGGACCGGTCTGAGTGGCGTGCCTTGGGGGAGGCCTATGTCCAACAGTGGACGTCCTTCGGCTGAAATGATGATGATGATGAGAAGAAAAAAATAACAAGTGAAAGTTGCGAAACGGATATCAACAGAGAGTGTTTAAGATTCAACTACAAACTAACAAATTGCCGTTGGAGATTAAAATAATGGATTTAAATAATTTTAAAAGGAAATTAAATATATTATTGATAGACAAATGTTATTACAATGTAAATGACTTCATAGCAGATAAGTTTTAATTATTATTCATTCAATTTGTATTATTGTCCTGACATGTACCTACCTTATATATTGTATGCCTTCGGTAGTTTATAGAGAGACATCACATTTAAATTGTACCATCTTATCTACTATTACCTATAAACACAAATAAATAATTTGATTGATTGATTGATTGATTGAACTAATTGTCCGTAACTGAGCCAATATTGTCTGTTGCAGCTGCAAGAGCAAATCATGCCGATCCTCGACCTAATGGCCTCGATGTCGTCTCCGCACTTCGCCAAACTCAAAGACTTCATACAGATGCAACTGCCCGCTGGTTTCCCGGTCAAGATAGGTGCGTAACCCATACCATAGAGAAATGATACAAGAAGAGTGGCAGAGTCTATACTGATGTCCAAAGATATTTATTACTACTTACTAGCTTCTGCCCGCGACTTCGCCCGCGTAGAATTCGGTTATCGCTTTCCCGCGGGAACGGTTTTTTCCTGGATAAAAAGTAGCCTTTGTTCCCGGGATAAAAAGTAGCCTTTGTTCCCGGGACTCCAACTACCTTCATACCAAATTTCTTCTAAATCGCACCAGCGGTTGAAGCGTGTAGAGGTAACAGACAGAGTTATAGGTGCAAAACTTAAGAAAATGTCCTGTTGTGTGTAGAAAAGAAAATTCGAGGAAAACTCAAATATGGAACATCAACTTTCGTATACAGGCTCAATCGTGGGCAAAAGCTAGTAAGTAGTAATAAATATCTTTGGAAATTTCGAAAGGACGTATAGGGTCAAGCAAAACCAGCCAGAAGCAGAAAAGGTCATTCGCAGACGTCATTTTCTTAAGTGTTTCTTAATGGATTTGTTGTTGTTTACTTCCAGAGATCCCCCTGTTTCACGTGCTAAACGCCCGGATAACATTCGGCAACATTTTCGGCACCGAGGCCCCCGTGCCCCACGTGGAGTGCATACAAGAGGGCCCCCGGCTCTCGTGCGTCATCGACGACGCGTGCTTCAACATCAACCAGGGATATAGGTACGTATTTCACTTATTATTATTATTAGGAGCCTCTTTTGTCCCACTGCTGAGCAAAGACCTCCCCATTTCACTTAATTAAAAATAAAAAATAAAAAACAGAAAAGCATCTTACCTGCTAACCTGTCGCCAAGTAACAGTGAAGTGCTTATATCATTGACGTACTGATTTATTATAAACTAGCTTCTGCCCGCGACTTCGCCCGCGTGGAATTCGGTTATCGCGTTCCCGCGGGAACTATGCGTTTTTCCGGGATGAAAAGTAACCTATGTCCTTTCCCAGGACCCCAACTATCTCCATGCCAGATTTCATCTCAATCGGTCCAGCGGTTGAAGCGGGAAGAGCGACCCAAAATGACTAACTAACTAGGCTGGCCCAGCGACCCAAAATGACTACCTAACTAGGCTGGCCCAGCGACCCAAAATGACTAACTAACTAGGCTGGCCCAGCGACCCAAAATGACTAACTAACTAGGCTGGCCCAGCGACCCAAAATGACTAACTAACTAGGCTGGCCCAGCGACCCAAAATGACTAACTAACTAGGCTGGCCCAGCGACCCAAAATAACTAACTAACTAGGCTGGCCCAGCGACCCAAAATGACTGACTAACTAGCCTGGCCCAGCGACCCAAAATGACTAACTAACTAGGCTGGCCCAGCGACCCAAAATGACTAACTAACTAGGCTGGCCCAGCGACCCAAAATGACTAACTAACTAGGCTGGCCCAGCGACCCAAAATGACTGACTAACTAGGCTGGCTCAGCGACCCAAAATGACTGACTAACTAGCCTGGCCCAGCGACCCAAAATGACTAACTAACTAGGCTGGCCCAGCGACCCAAAATGACTAACTAACTAGGCTGGCCCAGCGACCCAAAATGACTAACTAACTAGGCTGGCCCAGCGACCCAAAATGACTGACTAACTAGGCTGGCTCAGCGACCCAAAATGACTGACTAACTAGCCTGGCCCAGCGACCCAAAATGACTAACTAACTAGGCTGGCCCAGCGACCCAAAATGACTAACTAACTAGGCTGGCCCAGCGACCCAAAATGACTAACTAACTAGGCTGGCCCAGCGACCCAAAATGACTAACTAACTAGGCTGGCCCAGCTACCCAAAATGACTAACTAACTAGGCTGGCCCAGCGACCCAAAATGACTGACTAACTAGGCTGGCTCAGCGACCCAAAAAGACTGACTAACTAACCTGGCCCAGCGACCCAAAATGACTAACTAACTAGGCTGGCCCAGCGACCCAAAATGACTAACTAACTAGGCTGGCCCAGCGACCCAAAATGACTAACTAACTAGGCTGGCCCAGCGACCCAAAATGACTGACTAACTAGGCTGGCTCAGCGACCCAAAATGACTGACTAACTAGCCTGGCCCAGCGACCCAAAATGACTAACTAACTAGGCTGGCCCAGCGACCCAAAATGACTAACTAACTAGGCTGGCCCAGCGACCCAAAATGACTAACTAACTAGGCTGGCCCAGCGACCCAAAATGACTGACTAACTAGGCTGGCTCAGCGACCCAAAATGACTGACTAACTAGCCTGGCCCAGCGACCCAAAATGACTAACTAACTAGGCTGGCCCAGCGACCCAAAATGACTAACTAACTAGGCTGGCCCAGCGACCCAAAATGACTAACTAACTAGGCTGGCCCAGCGACCCAAAATGACTAACTAACTAGGCTGGCCCAGCGACCCAAAATGACTAACTAACTAGGCTGGCCCAGCGACCCAAAATGACTGACTAACTAGGCTGGCTCAGCGACCCAAAATGACTGACTAACTAGCCTGGCCCAGCGACCCAAAATGACTAACTAACTAGGCTGGCCCAGCGACCCAAAATGACTAACTAACTAGGCTGGCCCAGCGACCCAAAAACACTGACTAACTAGGCTGGCTCAGCGACCCAAAATGACTGACTAACTAGCCTGGCCCAGCGACCCAAAATGACTAACTAACTAGGCTGGCCCAGCGACCCAAAATGACTAACTAACTAGGCTGGCCCAGCGACCCAAAATGACTAACTAACTAGGCTGGCCCAGCGACCCAAAATGACTGACTAACTAGGCTGGCTCAGCGACCCAAAATGACTGACTAACTAGCCTGGCCCAGCGACCCAAAATGACTAACTAACTAGGCTGGCCCAGCGACCCAAAATGACTAACTAACTAGGCTGGCCCAGCGACCCAAAATGACTAACTAACTAGGCTGGCCCAGCGACCCAAAATGACTAACTAACTAGGCTGGCCCACCGAAGTCGGCGAGCTTTGGTTTCCCCTACTATGTTGGGTTGGCACACTAGGTCTTTAATTTCGACGTTTTTCCGAATTCCGAAAATGGCATGAGTTTATTTGTCATTCTGTTCGGATGTCTTACATTACAACTGTCAATGTCACTGTGACGTTTGAAGTTTCGGAGTTCTCAGTGTTGCCGTGTTTAGCGTATATTATTATATGGCATATTATTTGCTAAATTGGCAACAGTTAAACTCACGCGGCCTATGTCGAGCAGTGGACGTCTTTCGGCTGAAATGATGGCGAGGCTTTCCGACATACTTTTGCTTCATAAGAGTACTTTAAGACCGGGGGTGGTAGCTATCCAGGCGGATACTGGGCCCTGTCACTAGCTGAGGGATTAAGTTGCAAAAACAAGCCGGAGGAGATTTCTTTCTTTCTTCACTGTTGGATAAAGCCTTGGTTGATAAAATGTTTCTAATTTCCAGGGACGCGTTGAATACGGACGATCGTCTATGCAGTATGGAGCACGATGAAAGTTTGCTGCAGTACGCCATACAGCAGAGCTTAATGGATCCTGGCACTCACGATGACCAGGTCTGTTTTCACTGCCAAACTTATATACTATATACAGGGTGGAAAGATCGAATGCCACATGGATGGCAACTACCTTAAATATTGTAAATAGCACATTTTGTGTAAGGAAGACTTTCCTTTGTTTTTAAAAACAATAAATACTGCATTTAAGGATTTATGAAAAATCGCTTGCCTCAGTCGGGACTCGAACCGGTCAAATGTGACAAAAAATAATGTGCTGTATTTTATGATACAGATTGAAAGGGTTACTGATAAGGTTCATTTTTCTCTAAATAACAAATACAATCAGAATAACGGAAGGCCATGAAAATTGTAAACGAAAAATTAAAACACACGGGGCTCATTTTGAACAACTACTTTAGTTAGCAAGGTTTTAGTAAGGTTATTAAATAAATATTGTTTTATTTTGTGTGTTTTAATTTTTCGTTTGCAATTTTCATGGCCTTCCGTTATTCTGATTGTATTTGTTATTTAGAGAAAAATTAACCTTATCAGTAACCCTTTCAATCTGCATCATAAAATACAGCACATTATTTTTTGTCACATTTGACCAGTTCGAGTCCCGACTGAGGCAAGCGATTTTTCATAAATCCTTAAATGCAGTATTTATTGTTTTTAAAAACAAAGGAAAGTCTCCCTTACACAAAATGTGCTATTTACAATATTTAAGGTAGTTGCCATCCATGTGGCATTCGATCTTTCCACCCTGTATACTCCTATTCTTATTTATGTTAAAATGCTTTGTAGTACTTATACATCTAAATGTTTCAAATGTAGCACGAGACTGAGTCAGAATACCGTAGATACTTGTAAGTAGTTACTGCGTTGTAGTGCTTACCACTAAGTTTTATTTTATGTTATTCCGCATCTACTTGTGAGTTCCTGTAACTGGCTTTTTGGTTCTACTTGATCTCTACTCAACGTATTAATGTAGCTGTTGGTACTCCTCAATAAATAAATAAACTTACTTGAGGTATACATTCAGTACATAGAAGGCCCGCCACATACAGTCGGAATTCCGTAACGTAAAATTACTGCGTGTGTGTGGTAGGTCCATACATTTTGTATGGAGGGTATGCGGTCGGAATTTGCGATTCGGAATTCCGTTGCGAGATTCTAATGAGCATGACTCCAGGTGGACGTGTGGGAGGCGCTGCGCGGCGCACGCGCGGCCACGCCCTCGCCCGGCGCCGACGCGCCCGACCTCACCACGCACGAGGAGAGACAGCTGCAGAGGTCAGTCGCTACACAACCATTATGTCATCCACGTACACGCAAAACATCCGGCATCCGGTGAAATTTCTGGCACAGAGGCATTCCGTCTGAGGCCTGAGGGTAGGCAACGCATTCGAGATCTTATGGTTTCTTAATGGCGGATCATAGGATTTCGGTGTCCATGGGCCGCAGTGACCACTTACCATCAGGTGGGCTCGCTTGCCTATACCAATGACATAAAAAAACATTACGAGCTAGTTCGTGGAATAGATTCAAAATCTGTATTTTTTGCTGATTATTGAAAAATCGCTTGTCTCCATTCTTTTTTTAATTGCAAGCCTAAGTGGTAATTTTATGCAGCCTATTCAATCTTCATTCTCCATAGTTTTGCCTTTATTGTTGAGGATCGAAACTGCTACATATTTACAACTCTTTATGATTTTTATGATCAGAAAATAACACGTTTTATATTAATTTACAGGCATTGACATAAGTAATAACATATGGACGAACAGTGCCTAACAGAATATGTCAAAATATATGGAGCAAACTGACATTAGAAAATACGTTCCAATATGCTAATAACGCCTCTTTATAACGAAGGCCAAACGGGTGCCCGAGCTGTTCGGGCACCCGTTTTGACGGGGCCATCTTTCTCCGACTGATTGTGAATCCTTGTTCACAGGAATAGATATCTACGTCCCTAGTAGATTTATTTATTTGCATAACTTTATTTTTACGCTTTGTTGCCCCTTTCTCACTATATATTTAGTATTAAGTTGGTAGCAATCATGGACCGCCTTATAAAAGTTCCCTTATGATCGAATTTCAATAAATAACTTAAAAAAATATATTACTGACAGTTAAATTTGCTGATCTTCATAAAATCCGTACGGGTAAAGAGATCTACTATTTAAAGTCCCGCGCCTTCACATTTCAAAACGCTTCAATTTTTTCATTATTATTTAAAAAGCACCACCAACGCTCTCAACGCATAGTTGATGGCTGTCTCAGCTCGCTCACATGTGTTGAGAGTGTTGGTGGTGTTTTTTAAATACATTGAAGCGTTTTGAAATGTGAAGGCGCGGGACTTTAGATAGTAGAAGATCTCTACTTGTAAATAAAACGATTGATAGAATCAGGTGTTACTTTGCGGAAATCCATAACGAGACGACAGCGAATGCAAAAAAACACCTTTGCAGCGGAAAAGTAAAGCAATTCGTTGTATGCCAACTTTCAGTGCCAAGGTACCCTACCAATCGAGTCCAATTTGTATATTTTTTTTTACGTTGGCACTGAAACTGTAAAGCCACGTGTATTAATCGTCTTTGCGAAACTTTCACGCACGCCCAGTAATTGCGATAAAACAAAAAGCACTCGTTCGGAAACGACGAACTTTTCTATGAACTTTTTGAACAACTGTATTGAAAAAAAACTCTTTGTACCTTGCCACACGTCGGACACGGCCTGTAAAAGCACGATTTAGGACACAATTCGAATGAAGTGTCCATGTTTGCGTGTGAGGACGTCTGTACACTTGTAAATGTGTGTGTACCAACTACGCGGGCCAACGATTCACTCTCCATCTACGGATGAAAGAAATGACGGTAAGGCGAGTTGGGCGCTAGTTGCGCGCCGACTAGATTCAGGCGGGTGATTCCGCGGCCATTCTGTACGTAGTACAGTCGAGTTCGCCAATATATACACACTTTTGCACCTTACCACGTTGTAATACGGTCCAAAAGTGTACACATATTAATGAACTCGACTGTACTATTAAATATTCTGCGACCTTTCTTAAGTGTGGCACGAGTGCGCACCCCTTAAAGCTAGTCCCACCGTAAGCTAGTTGCCTTCCGCAGAGCAATCGAGGCGTCCCTCGCCGCGCTCCAACTGTCGTCACCCGTTCCGGCGCCCGACGCCATGTTGGAAGAGGCTTTGGAGGCGTCAGCAGCCGAACTGGCCAGAGCGAAAGCCGAACTGGATAGAGAGAAAGAAGAATTGGACGAGGCCTTGAGACGGTCGCTACTGGAGCACTGAGGTAAAAACAAATGCGCAGGTACTACAAATATACATACTACTACTACAGCCTATTTGCGTCCCACTGCTGGGCACAGGCCTCATCTCGTCAAATTCAAATTCAATCATTTATTCAGCAAATTGGCCACATAGGGGCACTTTTACGAGAGGGTTTTGAGTTATAGTCCCCACGCGGGTCCAGTTTGAATGACTTCGCAGATGCGTGCAGGTTTCCTTACGATGTGTTCCTTCACCGAAAAGATCAGTGGTAAATTCAAATTGCCACTTTATTGTAATATAACAAAAATGAAGGATTTTTTTTCTGCCTTTATCATGCAAAATAAGTTAAGTACTTGCGCATTACAATAGGGATGACGACCACTTTTTCTTTTAGTCTATCAGGAAGATTATTGAAAAGTATTGGACACGTATTTTTTCTTTTTTCACGTAATCAAACTACGGAGATATATTGAGTTGAAATGTCGCGTGACGTCACGGTTAGGTACGATTTATACCTAACGGTGACGTAGTTAGCCCCCACTCTCCAACTTTAATGCGTTTTAACTTAGTCATTCTTTGTTAATTTGATAAAACAAAAAATACGTGTCTAATATTTTTTTATTAGACTGACGGACTAATTAGAATTTCGATTTCTTCACCCTGTCGTCATCCCTATTGTCATTTACTTGTTTAAGTACACACAATAGGTTAAGGTAAAAACGAATGAACGTAATAATTTCAGCAAACACTCACAGGTTACATGGGAGTCGGGGATTATTTTAATACACCGCTTGCAACACACAGCAGTGATGACGTCACTTGTGTCACCAACACAACTACACAATGCCGGGGTGTTCCCTCGCGATGTTTTCCTATTTCGTACTTCGCACCCTTCGTATTTCGCATATAAGTAAAAAAAAAAAAAAAAAATCTTGGGACATTTCACACATACTGACCTAGCCCCAAACTAAGCAAAGCTTATACTACGGGTGCTAGACAACCATATAAATACTTATATAGAGAAATACATACATATATAAATACTAAACATCCATGACTCGATAAGTAAATTCAAAGGATTGAACCCCCGACCTTCTGCATGAGAGGCGGCGGTGAAACCACTACACGGTTTTAGACCATGATTTGTATTAATTTTAAAACCATTTTTAACCAATTTCATTGAAACACTCATACATTATTTTCAGATCTCAACTGTACTTTACACAAAGGCGTCCACCAAATGAAGACTTCAGCTTTTTACATTGGTTATTATAAATATAGCTAAATTTTACACACGCTGTGACGGCTACGCTTGTATGTCCTAAATAGATATAGTCGTTAATATGTTTCGTAATGGGTACTAAGATTTATGTATTAACGTACTTGACTACTGGATAGACGGTATTTTTGTAGAGAGCCTAGAAAATATGAGATTATTTGGTTATTATAATATTGCGTAGCTAGTACGTTGGTACTTAAAATATTGAACGCCTGCTAGATTTTCTTTACATTTGGTGTCGCCTAAATATAGAAAATGTGATTGTAGACTTTTTTAACCGACTTCAAAAAAAGGAGGAGGTTCTCAATTCGTCGGAATCTTTTTTTTTTTTTTTTTTTTTATGTATGTTCACCAAAAATAAATAGTAAACGTGAACCGATTTCGATGATTCTTTTTTTGTTCGAAAGGTGGTACTTCCAAGTTGGTCCCATATTAATTTGGTTCAGTTTTGATGATGGGATCCATGAGAAAATGAGGGAACTCCTCCAAATTTGCTAGCACGTAGATGATTTTGGTGTCAATTTCGAGGACTTCCGAGTTACTTATGTACTTCTATAGTAATGTTTGGAAACTGTAGCCAAAAAAAAATTTTTAAATAAAAAAATAAAAACCGCCTTCAAACTCCGACAGACTGCGAAGTCGGTGTCAAGTGAACCGACCCAAAGAAATGATAATCATATAGTGAACTTGACATTGACATCGCAGTCTGTCGGAGTTTGAAGGCGGTTTTTATTTTTTTATTTATTTAATTATTGGTTATTTATTTAACATGACTTTTCATGTTGACCATACTGCATGTTTAAAGGTTGTTCCTCTAAAAATTGTACGTAGTATTAACTACACGACCGACCTTATATTTTAATATTATTAAAGACAACCGTATTTTGTATATTTATTATTTATTGATTTATTTAAACTTTATTACACATAAAGAAAACTTAGTGTACAAAAGGCGGACTTAATGCCTTGAAGCATTCTCTACCAGTCAAGCTTTAGGCAAAGCAGAATTTGCTTAGGGGCGGTGCCATTAAAAAAAAACATTACTGAATATACTTATATTGCTTCACCAAGGTAGTGGTTATTTTATATTTGAAATAAACACATAATTTAGTAATTTTCCGCGGTTTGCTATTAAAATTCTGTAGTAACGAAAAAAATGGACTTCTAATTTCAGCGACTAAAAATGACTGTTGTGTATGGGATAGAAATAATATGAAATTATACGGGAGCAATTATAATAGCCAAAAGCTAGTTTTTTTTTTATATAAAACTTGGTTATAGGTAAAAAGTAACAGGTTAGTAGTAACCTGTCTGTAATACGAAAGTTGACGTTCCATATTTGAATTTCCCTCGAATTTTCATATCATTTTGGAACACAACTACATACAACAGGTGACTTACTTGAGTTTTTTACCTATACTTTATTTTATTTATTTCTATTATTATTATTTACTAGTTCTACTAGGTGTCTTACCATTAGGTATAATCCAAGCAATTGCTTTTTATATCATTTTTATAAATAAGACCGCTTCACCTATGGCATGTAATGTGCAACTTTTTGGTTAAATATGTCATATTGTCTTGTAACATAATATTGTAATTACTATGTTCATCAATGAATCTAATGAGCAATAAATAAGTGTGTAATAATTATATTAAATCTATACATGTTTTCTACAACCGTTACTGCCATTATAGTGTCAAATGACATTTTAATATCTTGAAGGGAATGTTTAAAATGAACCTAAAGAGGTTCAAAGTTAAAGGATGTATAATTGATTATACATGTTTCTAAAGGCGCTTGAATGCCATGCTTCGTGATCGATTGCGATTATTGATTTCCCCTTCATTGCTTAGACATTTTGGTAAAGATCGTCTGTATTTAACTTCTTTCAATGATCACAGGTTTACACCACTTAGAAGGCGCGTGGATTGAGCAATTATAGACTCTGCGTCAACGGCTTAAGGGCTTCGCCGGGCGCCTTCTAAGTTATGTCATGCTCTATATTAAAAGGTTCACGGTCATTCGGGGGCAATTGAGCTACCAGGTTAAGTGACCTAAATTGTCCATAATATTAATATTATAAATGCGAAAGTAACTCTGTCTGTCCGTCTGTTCTTCACGCTTCGACCGCTGGACCGATTGAGATGAAATTTGGTATGGAGATACTTAGTTGGAGTCCCGGGAAAGGACATAGGCTACTTTCTATCCCGGAAAAACGCACAGTTCCCGCGGGAACGCGATAACCGAATTCCACGCGGGCGAAGTCGCGGGAAGAAGCAAGTAATATTATAAATGCGAAAGTAACTGTCTGTCTGTCTGTTACCTCTTCACGCTTCAACCGCTGGACCGATTTGGATGAAATTTGGTATGGAGATAGTTGGAGTCCCGGGAAAGGACATAGGCTACTTTTTATCCCGGAAAAACGCATAGTTCCCGCGGGAGCGCGATAACCGAATTCCACGCGGGCGAAGTCGCGGGCAGAAGCTAGTAAATTTATAATTATTGAGTATCTTCATGTAAACATTAGGCGTGGAACTCACTAGCGGTGTAGTGATTTCAAAATTTGAATTAGTTACGTCACCGTAAATACGGTGCTAAATAGCAGTGTTATAAAAATGAGCAAAGATATATCTTTATTTTCTTTTACTAACATCACAAATTGTAAGATTCATTCATACATGAAAGTTATCTGTCTATGGTTGAATGATGCGTCTCGTTTTATATTTGTTGGTTAGGCATTCAAATGATAAGGTTCCATTAAAATGCACGGAAAATGCGATGGAAAGTTTTCAAAAGATATTACTCCATAATAATAAAAATTTCGTGTTCCTTTGATAATTGTTGCAATCCATACTTGGTGTTTTATTCAGCCATAGAGCGATAATTCATGTTTTCAGTCAGTAATATTCAGAAATGAATGAAAACAGTGAAATATTTGACAGCTATTTGCGACGTTGCCAACTTACGGAGTAAACCCTCTTAAAAGCGCGAGAAAACTGAATTTTTCATGCCTCCTGTGTGCTCCTCGCCTTATAACTAACTGACTTCCTTCGCTTTTAAGGTAAGGTTACCAAACATTTATACACTTCTTATACTTAGCGTAATGTATTTGTTAGGGGATGCAATAATGGACAAGAAATCTGCATAATTTGGCCACTAGGGGCGCTGCGATCGCTTGACCCAAACCATCTGTCAATTACATAGAGAAATATTTGTTGTTATTGGTTTTACTTAAATTATTAAAAAATGCCGCGCTGTGCATTTCCAGGATGCAATGAGAACAGACGAAACGCATTTCCGAAAGACTTGGTATGCATCTGGGGCAGGTATAATTGCATTGGGATGTCTTCATTTTCACCAAAAATAACTGAACCAAAATTAAAATTGCGGTCAATATTTAACAATTTTAAACAGTCTACTTAAAATTGTTAACAAAAAAACCCGTATAAATTTGACAGCTGCAGTGTTTGGGTTTTGGTTTGGGTCAAGCGTTTGCAGCGCCATCTGAGTCGAGCTTTGCGTATTCTTGTCCACGTGACGTGTTGGAATTAATCACTTTTTTGTGATATATCTTTAAAGCATCACATTCGTATTAAAGTTCCCATCTAGTGGTACTTTGCAATAATACGTTCTGAGCAATAAGTTGTTTACAGATGTAATTTTAGCAGTAAGTCTCTTTAACTTCTTTTCTCCAATGAATGGTTGTAAATTATGAACGCATGAAGCCGCGAAGTATATTTCTGTTTAAATTTTCCTTTCGCATCTATGAATATTGTAGATTAAGTAAGTACGCACGAGAATAATCACATTATTTTATTTGTATAGTTTTGACCGAAGAAGCTTTTTGTGATCTGATTTGACTGAAATTAAGGTATGTTCATCTATGAGATGGTTTTATTAGTAAATGAATTATCATGTCATAAATGAACTGAGTTAATATACCTTCGCCAAGTTTCATCATACAACCGATTGAGACATTCAAAACTGAAAATAAATTAGTCACACCTAAAGAAAATTTATAAATCTACTTTTATATCGATGGAATTTATCAAGTGTCACTTCTATTTACTGAATAAAGTACGTTCTTAAGGATTTTAAAGATTTTTTACCAAGTACGATTTTAGTGTAGATGAACTTACCTTAGTTCTTAGTTTTTGAACTAGTTGAAGGTGCGCAGGTATTTGTGCTTTATTTTATATTTTAGACGCATATCGTCAAATGTAGTGTAATTTTTAAATTATTAATTACATTTCCAATTATTAATCAAAATGTCCAATTTTGTCATTTTATTTATTGACCTCATGGGTTTGTGTCGCACCTGTAAGTATTAGGAACGAATGTGTTTCCCTGTTAATATAATTTAATTTATTATAAACACATGTTTTTTTATACACCCATCGTTGAATCCTATTGGTTTCGTTCGAATAGCCATAATGGCTTCAGCATGACAGTTACTTGCTTTAAATATTTAAGAAATATGTAAAAAGCTGCTTTATATGTACAGTCAAGGGCGTTAATATGTAACCTTTAGACCTTAACACAACGGAACAGGATGCAAAAGTGTACACATATTAATGCCCTTGACTGTACATTGTTTTTGAGACAGTAGCTAAGGTTTTTCCAACGAAGTTCATAAATTTGTAAAAGCCTTTTAATTCGGTTTTGGACGTCATAAGTACGGATGCTTTTGTCTCGGCAGTACAATTGAGGCACATGCTGGAAGCTCCTGCCAGAAGCTGTTAGGTGTTCAGCTGGTTGGTGAACCAGCTGAACACCTATTATATTAACATTAACTCTTTCAGTGCCAATAACTTACAATGCTAGTCTGGTTTGTATGACAATAGGGATGACGACAACTTTTTTTTCCTTAGTCTATCAGGAAGATTATTGAAAAGTATTGGACACGTATTTTTTTCTTTTTTCACGTAATCAAACTTAAACGGAGATATATTGAGTTGAAATGTCGCGTGACGTCACGGTTAGGTACGATTTATACCTAACGGTGACGTAGTTAGCCTCCACTCTCCAACTTCAATGCGTTTTAACTTAGTCATTCTTTGTTAATTTGATAAAACAAAAAATACGTGTCTAATATTTTTTTATTACCTGACTGACGGACTAATTAGCATTTCAATTTCTTCACCCTGTCGTCATCCCTATTAGAGACGTTGGCACTGAAATCGTTAAGCCCTTTTCTCTCTCTCTCGGTGTAGGTTGTTCATTGAGTTTTGTGTAGACAGTCGGGATTTGCAATGAAAGTAAATAAATACGCACAATTTTATCTATGTATTTAAAATTTAATTTTCGTTACTTATATACAAATTACAACATTCACTATTATAATATTAGTTTGTCCTATATTTACATATGTCATAGTACACTTTAGAAGCGTATTTTCAAGTCAATAAATTACACCAGGAAACTTTTTGAATAGTGAATACCACGAGATTATATTAACAAATGTGGGTTCGAGCCGGTGACGCCACTCGCGCCTGAGCTGACGGCCGAAAATGGAACTAACTGAATATTCCAATTTGTGAGCGCTGAAGAAGTCTGATATTACCTTTTAGTATCTTTCATGTACTGTTTCACCCATAGGGGCGCCAATGTACACTTGAATAGCTTTATTCGTCAGGCAAACTCATTGATTTTGTAATTCCAAAGAATGGTCATAGTTTCTAATTATTCCAAAACTATACCGGCCCAGGCAAGCTTGTGGCATTAAGCGTACTGTATCAGATTAGAAAAAATGGAATTGTACATTAGAAAAGTAGGTAGGTTCCCGGCTCAGACCCCTTATAAACTGCTCGAAAATTTTACTCACTAACACTACTCGATAAAAATTCCCAAGGAAAGTAACGAGAACAATTAAAATCATCGAAAACTTAAAAAATAACGAAATAAATAGTTTTTTTTTTGTAAGGAAAGGTTTGAAGCGATTTGGGTACTTGCGATTCTATCGATAAAGCCATTTTTCAATCGGCACATCAAGATTACAACGAGGTACATGTTCAAATCCTTGTATAGCAACTTGTGTACATATAAAAGGCAGAATGAGCCCAAAACCTATTTGATTGATACCTATTAAATTTTTCTTTTTTCTTTCAAATTCAACTATGACAGAGATATAAAAACTTCCTAGTAGAATGAAGAACTCAGATCGCTTCAACTACATTAAAAACTAAGGTCAAGTAACATCAGAATGTAACTTTTAAATGCGTTATTATTTTATGAATCTTTCATATAAGTATTTTTATTTTCAATGCTCATTTGTGTATCTTTTTCATTGACTTCAATGTTTACTAATATGGAGGGTTGAAGTAAAGGAGCGCAATCTTTATAGTTCCAAAGGTAGACACCAAATCGGGTAGGTTGGGGGCGCTGCGGTCGCCACTCCAGTCAAGCCACCTAGGCGGATAGTCTGCAGTAGCGCCTTCAGATGGCGCTGCTGAGGCGAAAACGGTTGTGAGGAGAGTGTGTTTTGTTTTGTTGCTTATCAAATCCGCCGGACACATTTTCAACTGTTTCGCCATATAAGATTGCACTCCTTAACAAGACACATTCCACACTCCATATTTACTAAGTTCAGAGTAAGGTACTACAGATAATAAATATGTTACTTGACCTTAGTCAATTCCCGGTCCGAAACGCACGCCGCTACGTCATGTGGCGCTACATGATAATTTAACACTTAGAGAGTGAAAGAGATCCAAATCACGCCTGCTGCAATTCGGACCGGGCCGACAGCTTGGACGTACCATAGATATTTAGAGAAATATCTATAAATAGCTACTATATAATATCAATTAAAAATACTGCATTGAAATACGGACGTACGGTTTCAAGCAAGTTAAGCTTCTCTAATAAGTAGGAACACTTTTACTTTACAGACAGCTTTTCACATTTCATAATTGGAACATAACAAAACAGACGATACAAAAAATAGCCATAATATAAACAATACAATACAATAGGTACCTACAATATACTTCTTGAGAACAAATAACAAGTAATGAAACAGAAAGTTCTTATCTACTTTGCTCCGAAGCAATTTACGCTACAGTCAAGTTGAAGAACTTATGAGATAAGTTATAACTTGGGTATTGCACAAGTATCCGAACGTGGGTAGGAGTACGCCACAAGCTGTCCTAACTGAAGTCCTAAATTACCAGAGGACCCAGGTTGCACTTAAACAGCAAACAGCCTATTCACATGCTAGTAGTACTTAAGTATAGCTCGCTAAGTAACGTTAATTATTATACAAAAAGTGCCAAAAATTTAAGCGTAAACTTCATACTTATAAGTTAGTCTGGAATTCACTGTAAATGCTTAAGATAAAAACGTACGCCTGGGGCTCTATTTGAAACGTATACAGCGAAACGGAGCGTTCTTATCCCTGAATAGGTAGATGATATATCAGTGTTATAACTTCTATCCTATGAGTGATACACCACCTCCGTATTTAGCGACATAGTACATTCTTTTATGTCATTGGTATAGGCCAACGAGCGCACAGCCCACCTGATGCTAAGTGGTCACTGCGGCCCATGGACACCGAAATCCTATGACCCCTCATTAAGAAACCATAAGATCTCGAATGCGTTACCTACCCTGAGACCTAAGATGGCCTCTGTGCCAGAATTTTCACCGGCTGCCTTAACCCCCTACCGGAACACAACAGTGCGAGCACTGCTATTCGGCGGCAGGTTAGCGGGGAAAAACGGCGGTACCACCCCGGACGGACCTTGCCAGGCCCTACCGCTACCGACATCCTGATATACCTATTATTGGATAACGCAGAAAATGTTCTCTTAGGTTAGGGACGCTCATTATTCCTATGTATCATTTCGAATAGAGCCTCTGGCTTTTGGGACCCTAGGATTATTGCAAAGTAACTTCCCTCAAGAGTTACTGCTGCTCAAAATGCAACCCACAGTCCTCGAGGATAAATAAATGCATCGTATCCACTTCTCTAACTACGTTATACATACAGTCCAGATTGCACTCGCTTGGAACTATACGCGGCCTCCGCCGCGATTACTTGTCGTTAAATATCACAACTAATAATAAATTATGCTCTAAATATAGAGTGCTCTGAAAACTCTAAAAACAGCCGAGTTTTTAGAACACCTCAACGCTCACTTTACCGGTATGCACCTTACATTTAGGGATATGGTATTCTTGAGCATCTACATTTTAATTTTGAACGTTAAACTACGAAGGGAGACTGTCGGCACGGCATATTTGCGACAGAAAGATGCAGATAGAGGACAAAGGCTGTCTACAAGTCGTTGAATTTCGCGAGTTTCGATAAATATAAAAATATCTATATTCTTCAATATATTTTATACAAGTATACCGCACCAATTACTAACTCCCACTTATCGCTACAAAGTTTAATTTAGCACAGTAATCGGCTGGCCTTCGTATTAGGAGATGACACCGTTTCGTAGGAACAATAAATAGGTAAGTACCTACGTTTATTTTAGTCGGTAAAGTTGAGGCAAATCTTGAAAATGTCTTGAACAGTAGATGTACTAGAATTCGACGACAAATCTCGCTAAGTTTAGACGTTAAGGCTTGAGGCTTTCAACTGTTACAATGTAAATCCGACAGTTGACGTGAAATTTGTGACAGCTTGCCTCTGACATTGCTTCGTTCGTCGTTAAGTTACTTAGTAAATACGGCGATATCCTCCTCCGAAGGCTGCGTAGGACGTAAAATACTAATGTAGATACTCATCAAGGTGGGTTTTAATTCAATTATTAGCAGGTAGGTAATAGCAATTCCATTCCAGTATAGCGCGAGCCGGTGGTCCCAACTGTGCACACATAGATTACTCGTCGTATACATAAATGCAGGGGCTCTATTCGAAGTCTTAAATAGCGATAGGGAGATTCCCCATCGCTGCGCTCGCTCACGCATCGCGGCGTTGCAACCGAGCTTTAAGCAGCTAGATTTAAAGTTCTACTTGAGAGCGCCGTGACACGTGAGCGCAGCGATAGGGAATATTTAGGACTTAGAATAGAGCCCCAGATTGAGTTTATAAAGTCTATTGCCGGTTTAACTTAAAACCGGTCATGGGTCATACACAGAACGCGAAAACAGGGATATTTCCTGTAGAAAATGCAATTCGTTAACGGCTTGGGTACCTATACATAACTTGTTTTTATCATACAGGTTACAATAAAGGATTTGTATGTAGGTAAATGTATGTAAAGGCCCAACAAGGAATTAGGCTTTAAAACCTTCAGGCTGTTCACGGGAAAGATTTGTAACCTTAACTCATTCAAAAAAAATGTGTATGACTCTCATTCATTATTGGTACGGTGAGCGGAAAACATGGAAGTAGTGGAACTAAACGTGGCCCTAAATGGTCGTGGGCACAGTTGGGAACAGTAGGCTGTGACGCACAGACACACGGTCCTTTCTACCGCGCGGGGCCTCACATCGCCGGACGGAACAATTCATACTAAACCGGGGGCTGGTCCAGACTTACATGGAAATCAATATAAACTTAAATAAGTATCCACCATTCGATCAAACTGCACCCTATGCTTACAAATCACAACCCTCAAACGTTTAAATTCGTCAAACAACAAGTTGATCGAAGGCGGATATACGGTATGAACCTTATAGAGGTTAGGTTGGATGCTCATAAATTAAAAAAAAATACTAAATTTCTGGATTCTGCCAATATGTAGGTAGTCTTTGCTACAGTATCTAATGATGGTCGTTTGTATTAAAGAATAACCGACGTTACGCAGCGAACGAATAAAATAAACGCAAGCCACTTTTTTGCATAGCAATTGATTTCTAATTTATACTATACACCAACTTCGCAATGCGTGCGCAGCAAAATGTGATAATTATTGATTTGCGAGTTGCGAGTGACTTTTTTAAACGATAAAATCAAATGGTAATGTAATTAATTGTTTAAAACATCAACTGAAACTCTCAAATTATAGCTTAAGTTCTCTTGCGAGGCCTTAAAAACTTGTGGAAGATGTAACAAAATCCATTGTTATTGCAAAACCAAACTAACCTCTAAAAGGAAATTCAGCAAGATAACCTAAAATTCAAATGCCAACTTAAACCTGATTTAGCGACTAAAAAGTGTACGAACAAAATAACCACCATAAGAGCTCGTGGACAGCCAGATAATCATTCAAATCGATTTGAATTGACTAGACTGGTGGTTAGTCGACGTAGACTTTTTGGTCAAACTAAACGAACAGAATATTCGTACACCTACGTTAATCAACTCCGTTTCAATTTAACGGAGGATTAATTGATGGCTGTTAACGGAATGGCTTAATTACAACTTGACCGTTCGCGTACGATTGAATTGTGTTCACAAAGATGAACGTGTGAAAGCGGGTAGACATTTTACACCGGTATCATCGACCGAAAAAATCATAATGTTGTTATACAACATAGGGCTTGTAGAAGCCATATAGTTCGCCTTAAACATCTTACCTTGTGAATGCCGACAACGTGAACAAGCGTAATTAAGCCATAAATCACATAGGTACAATTAGATGCAAAATCTCTCACCTACTCGATGTTTTTACAGGACATGTTTCGATTAACTATTAGGGTATCCTATCAACTATCTGCATATTTCTTGATGTTACCAGATGTCAATAAAGCAATTCCTGTAGGTAACCATCGTGTAAGCTCAAGGATTTTGAATCACTCGTAGTTTCGTAGTAAACCAAATGCAAAAGAACACGAAGTCGTTTAGACCTTAGCTTGGAGTTTGCGTTGCCAAAACAAAGGACATCGTGTCTCCATTCTAGACCTTGGCTTGTTTAGTCTACAGCCTGGTGCCAGCCCCCCCGTCCCCCTTCACTGCGGCGGCGCGGGCGGCCCCCGCGGGGCCCGCGGTCAGTCTCCAGTCGCCGTCACTGTGGTCCAGCTCCATGGGCTATTATAGCCTTTTTGGCTGGAAAGAGAGAAAAGATACTGTTAGTCTTCATAGTATTGTGTCAAGAAACTTTGATACTAGCGCAGTTATGGAGAGTATTTTGCTACGTTGCTGTCTACAAACAGATTCACATTAGCTTTAAATATTAGTAGGCAATTCGTCATCCTCATACCAACGAAGAGGTCCACTGCTTGGACATATGTATATGCCTTCTCTGAGGTAGTTCGAAAGATTAAAAATTATGAGGGCAAGTATTTGACAATATTATTCAGGGGCTATATTCGAAGTCTTAAATAGGGATCTCCCTGTTCCCTATAGGATTGCTCACGCGTCAAGTTGAAATTTAAATCTAGCTGCTTAAAGTTCACGCGACGCGTGAGTGAACTTATAGAGTTATATTATATATAGATATCGAATATAGCCCTAGGATCGTATCTTAAAAGTAACTAGACTGGTTCTACAGAGTTCCTATAAACTAAGTCGAAAAGGGCCTATATTAGAACTCTTTAAGACTCCGCATAGAGCCAAAGATCATAAAAGTTGACATGATCAATGACAGCTTAAAGTCGGACCTACAACGGTACAGTCAAGGGCATTAATATGTGTACACTTTTGCATCCTGTTCCGTTGTGTTAAGGTCCAAAGGTGTATACATATTAATGCCCTTGACTGTACATTGCCCCGACGGCATAGGTAAGTAGACTTGTCGCCAAAAATGGCAGTAATTTGACGCACGTATGAGGCATCCATCTACGTCCTGTAGCACTACCATGAGTTTACAGTGACCGTACTCGCTAGCGACTACGTAAACGATTTGTATGAAGAATTTTAGTTCAACGAGTGACCGCCAGGGGCGCTGTACTATTCTTCATACAAATCGTTTACGTAGTCGCTAGCGAGTACGGTCACTGTAAACTCATGGTATTGCTACTGGGTTCGCCCGAGAGAAACGCACCATAGCTAATAACGAGGAATGTATCAGCTTTAGAAAATAACTGCTCATTGTTGTTTGATACGTGCTCGGAATAGTTATCAAGCAAACCATTGAAGGCTATAGAGTTCAGTACTTTCCGGTTTTGAAGATTTTCTAAGCACAGAGAATAACTATTAACGTTTGTCTTATTTGCGATTCTATCTCTCATCTCTCTCAACAGATTTACAAGTAGGTAGTTATTTATTAATTTTATTGAGTTAAAGACTCAATAAATACTTTCCTTTTTAAGTACACTTTACAAGTTTATGTATCTATCTAAACGTTTATAATGTAGTTAATTTAAGTAGATAGATATTATGAGCTCTTTACAGAGTTCGTAAATATTCGGATCGGTAGGTAGTGTCTAAGCTGTTAGAATCGGTTTAATTTCCACAGAAAGGTAAACTTGCGATGTAACAACTGTCAAATTAACGTGGTGGCTGTCAATGTCAACGTTTCGTCATTTCATTTTTTTTTCATTTATCCCAGATGGGAAAGGCAAAGGCCTTAGCCATGCAGCCATCGTCATATTTGGGAATGTCCTGATCAATATTGGGTAAGGCCGGAGCCACTGCTTTACTAGATTTTTGTCATGTCCATGTTATTTAGGCTGAAGCCATTTCTGAGGTATATTTTCTTTTCATTTCAAATTTTTTCAAGGCCGAGGCCAATTCTTCAATTCATTTGACGTTTCGGAGACCTCAGTGTTGCCAATTTAGCGTGTATATGGCACATAATGTGCTAAATTGGCAACACTGCACCTCGCAGCACAGCAAGCGCTCTAGCAGCGGATTCACTCGCGGTGACCATCATTGAACCGTACAGTCGGCTAACAGAGGCCGATGATGATTTCCGAATTCCGACAAGTTCAAATTTTCATTTTCTACTCGTTTTTATAAGTTAGAAAATTAAATTCATCCACCAGCGCTTGCTAGCCAATGTTGCTAGTCCATTGCTCTGAATGAAAGAAAGTGCCCGTATGTGGCAAATTTACTGAATACTCGCAGAGACAATGTAATTACATCAGAAATAGCCAGGGAGCTTCAGATTTTCATACTTCGCCTGTACAGCGCCATCGAGATGTTGCTCATGGAGTTCAAAATTGTATGCAGGCTAAGGCTATCTAGGCAGCGACATCTATTGTCGCCATTTAACACTTATTTCGGGCGTACGCTGATTTGTTTGAAGGTTATCATTCTAAGTGCAGGTACCTTAATTCTTCTATGATACTCGTAAGTAAATGATTGAATTTGAATTCCATCAAAAGCCCAATTTACTGTTGATCTTTTAGTGCCATTTTGTACCATTATTTCCGTAGGACGTTACTTCGCTCGCCAGTATATGAGGTAACCGCACATTGATTGTTGTACTACAATTATTTTTAACGACCACGCATTTAGATAAAAATGTTATAAATTGCAAACCAAATGAAATTGGAGATAAGATTGTTTTCTCAAACATGCTCGGAAATGTTCGTGTTACTTTCAAAAAAAAGAAGACGCGAGGCTGTCCATTGCCGGCCTTGGCCAGCAAAAACATTATTGTCGTGTGTTTTTTTTTTATTTCGCTTGCTATTTGAGACATCTCTGTAGAGAAACTGATAAATCCCTGGAGGTAATAAGGACGACTTCCATGGCCGGCCTAAATTTATTTCGCCCCTATGCCTTGTAAACAGCCAATTACTAGTTGAGTAATATTTATAGATTTCGATATATTTGTGTTAGGCGTACTTACCCTATCCTGGCGCACTTGCCCCGACTGACGTATTTCCTCGCTGTTTGAGAAAAGCATTATATATACCTCGGCCGCAATTGCGATTGCCGGACTCGCACTAATAGAAGGCTTCGCTTCGCTCAGCCTTCTAAATGAATCGTCCGGCAATGCGCTACTTGGCGGCCTCTGCAATAATGTACTATTATGTAACTGCTACTTAATAAATTAAGGGCCTTAAAACAGCATGATAGTGTGGTTCTATGAAACGAACCGAAGGTGAGTTTCATAATAAGATCACACAAGTGTTTTCACCCCTCCTATTCGAAAAGAAGTGTTTTGTTGCCCGTTTAGAGGGAGCAAAATGCGATTATGCTCCCTCTTCGCTTTTTTTTTAATTTTTTTCATTTCTACCCCGCTAACAGGGAGCAAAATACGTCTTAGCAGTGCGTTCACGGAGCTTCGGAGACTGTAAAAAGTTGTATTCAAAAGTCGTATCTTTTTCGTATTTAGAATTTTATGTATCGGCGTTTTACATAATACTTTAATGCACATACTATAAATCTATAAATTCATAAATATATACTTACTTTTGATAAATTATTTTCTATTATCTTTTATTTTCAATTTGGCTGAATGGTGCAGGCTAATGCCGTAGCATTCCTCGCAAACTCGGCGTGTGATCGAATAAAAAAAAAAAACTCGAACCCGCGAATTTTGTGAGCGCTCATTTCCTTGCCGTATTATTTTACACTTAATTTCCAAAATAAAACGTACTTTATGTAGTGTTATGAATTATTTCGTAGAGAATGAATGAAATCAAAAAGTGATTTAGGTGATGCAATGTATTGGGATCAACACCTCTGAGAATTCCAAAGGAATATTATGTAAGTACGTAATATGAATTGCACTGCCCTTTTTTCATTTTATCGCAAATGTATTAAAAAACTTTTCTCAAACATGCTCGGAAATGTTCGTGTTACTTTCAAAAAAAGAAGACGCGAGGCTGTCCATTGCCGGCCTTGGCCAGCAAAAACATTATTGTCGTGTGTGTTTTTTTTAATTCACTTGCTATTTGAGACACCTCTAGAAACTGACAAAAATCCATGGAGGTAATAAGTACAACTTCCATGGCCAAATCATCCACGATCATGGAAGTAGTAAATACTGATGAGGGGCAAGTGCGCCTAAATTTATTTCGCCCCTATGCCTTGTAAACAGCCAACTGCTAGTTGAGTAATATTTATAGGTTTCGATATATTTATGTTAGGCGCACTTACCCCATCCTGGCGCACTTGCCCCGAAACTGACAAATCCATGGAGGTAATAAGTACAACTTCCATGGCCAAATCATCCACGATCTTGGAAGTAGTAAATACTGATGTGGGGTAAGTGCGCCTAAATTTATTTCGCCCCTATGCCTTGTAAACAGCCAACTACTAGTTGAGTAATATTTATAGGTTTCGATATATTTATGTTAGGCGCACTTACCCCATCCTGGCGCACTTGCCCCGACTGACCTTACGTATTTCCTCGCTGTTTGAGAAAAGCATTATATATACCTCGGCCGCAATTGCGATTGCCGGACTCGTACTAATAGAAGGCTTCGCTTCGCTCAGCCTTCTAACTGACTCGTCCGGCAATGCGCTACTTGGCGGCCTCTGCAATAATGTACTATTGTTTGATACATGAGCGAAATTGTAATAAAATGTATATTTTTCACATTTGTTAAAATTTACCTATTATTATGAACGCAACGCATGCGAGCATGACAGAATATAAATACAATGAAGTAGTTAGAGATTCTTCAATATGGAAGCCATTTTCGCCTTCTGCCTATGAATTTATGATAGGAGCGCGAAACACACGTTCTTTTTAACCTTGTTTGTTTCTAAATGTATTATTTTTTTGTTTTACTTCATTTAATGACAATGATGAACGAATGATCTTATGATTTTCTCATAGGAGGGGTGAAAAGCAGAGTGTACAACACGGTAGCAAACTTATTTATGCCTTGGGTGACAAAGCTTGAATCCTTCGCTAGCTCAAGATTCCACGCTAGAATCCCTCGCTTACGCTCGGGATTCTATTCTGGAATCTTTCGCGTCGCTCTGGATTCAATCCGTCACCCGCGGTAAAATATACCATTTTGCTCCCTAGTCATACAATCTACTATTTAAGGCCCGATTATGTACAGTTACATAATCATCTTTATCTACACTCATTTTAGAAATCTTCTAATATACTTCAATAACTGTCTATAAACGGCGACAGGTAGCGGGTGGTGCATTCGACTGTACTATCAGATTATTTGCCATAACTTTTATCGTCGTCGACCAATATATTCATGCGTTCCGGCAAAAAATAAATGAATAGCCAATAAAATGAGCGATGCAATCCGTACTAACTCTCGTGTTAACAACAGTGTAGATAAGGTAGGTGGAAATCGAGCATTTCTACACGCATTACTGTGCAGTTTTTTTTACAAACATTAATTTGATTAACGGCTGAATTCCGAGGAGTAAATCACACGCATAATTTATTATTTACCTGTTAACGAATGTCAAATACCTGTAGCAAAGAAATTACAAGTTAACGACTTTTAGGGTCACCTTGACTTGGTGATTTTGATATATTTCGACACTTCTGTTTGTTTTGGATGATAATAAAATAAAATAAATAAATATCTTGAGACATTTCACACATATTGACCTAGCCCCAAACTAAGCAAAGCTTGTACTATGGGTGCTAGACAACGATACAAATACTTATATAGAGAAATACATACATATATAAATACCAAACATCCATGACTCGAGTACAAACTTTCGCGTTCATCACACAAAGTTTGCCCCGAGCGGGACTCGAACCCGCGACCATCGGAACAGAAGGCAGGGTCACTACCAACTGGACCAATCCGGCCGTCATGATAATTAATAATGGAGCCTCTTTTTGACGTGATAACGTCTTATAATTTGATGAACGCCGGCTGCGTCCACGGTAAAACATGACGCAATAGTAGCGTTGTAACGTGACGTGACGTTATCACGTATAAAATTTTGTTCCGTAAACCGACTTTACAGACAGCCAATTTTTGGAGTGATAACGTGTTAAATTGATGAACGCCGGCTGCGCATACCGAAAAACATGACGCAATAGTAGCGTTACGTGACGTTATCGCGTATAAAATTATCGTCCGTAAACCGACTTTATAGACAGTCAATTTTACTCTTCATATTGGACGAGGAATTTACCATGATTTAATCTTAAATGTAATACCTACCACTTCTTTCGTTAAATCTGTATAACGCTGTATAAGTTTGTACCACTTTTTCTTTCTATTAATAAGCTCACTTGCTATGTCTGTACCTGCAACTGCACCTACTAAGTGCGTAAGCGACATTACTTTGTTTGATATCTTGTTGTACTTTTTTTAGTGGCAAGACTTCAGGGATCTACTGAAAAAAAAGTGGATTCCATTTTTGAAAAAACTTGATTTAAGATAGCCATAAGCCCAAATGTAAAACCTATTGTTTGTTTTTTAATACCTATTGTATTCTATAAATGTAAATGAATTATTGGTGTAATTTTACTATTTCAGAATCTCTTATTAGGTTCCACCTCCACCTCACCTAGACATTTTATTCTTTACTCTAAATTATGACTATTATTCACAGAAAAGTCGTTGCTGAAGTCAATATAAGTAGTTAGTCCCAATCAATAGCAGTAGATAGCACAATTTGTATGATAATTTGATTATTTCCGCGCTGAATCTGAACTACGTTGTCCGTGCTTCATACAAATTACACTAATTGACACTTCGGACACGGATTTCAATTTCGTATTCACGGATTCGTAACTTTGTATTGTTCGCAGAAAAAATACTACTGAAAATCGTTTGGGGCCTAGCTTGCCAGTTTGGTCTTAATTTGGGGCTACTGCTGGGGCTTTATTCGAAAAATGCAGAACGTCCAAATCCCTAACCTGAATAAGAGTACATATTCCGCCTTTTCAATTATAGGATACACAATATTCTTCTTGCTGAAATAGGAGATGCTGAAGAGATAAATCTACGATAGGAACTCCCGCGCCTCCACATTTCAAAACGCTTCAATGTATTTATTATTAGGTATTTGAAAAGCACCACTATCACTCAACCTCTCAACGCATAGATGACGGCTGTCTCAGCACGCACACATACCTATGTTGAGTGTTGATGGTGCTTTTTAAAACTCTGAAGCGTTTTGAATTGTGGAGGTGCGTGACTTTCTATAGTAGATTATCTCTACACCATCTCCTATTTCAGCAAGAAGGATATTGTGTATCCTATAACTGAATAGGCTGAATATGTACTCTTATTTAGGTTAGGGATTTGGACGTTCTCCATTTTTTGAAAGCCCCTATAGTAGCTTACATTATCTCTATCACTGATAGGATAGGTAGTATAATAAGAGATATACTATCTCGCTATATAGGTAGAAATTGTATTTTTAGTTAAAAAATTCTCCATATTATTCCATATCCTACGCTATGTATCGTTTTGAGTTTTAAGCCCCAGGTACCTATAGTTCACAATTTCACATCACCGACCACACACAGTGGCGAAGCTACCAAGAGTGCAAAGCGGTGCAGTGTCTGAGCTGGGTGACCCTGTTTTTATTACTTAAAAATCGGTTCAGCCAAACTGAGAACCTCCTTTTTTTGAAGTCTGTTAACCATGACTTTTTTAACCATGGACGCCGATCTCTGAAAAGAGCTCTATTTTCTTTTGTCCCACGTCCCTAAGACACCTAGCTATAGTACTGACGACACGACATCTTCGCCAACCGATCGATCCGTCAAAAAACTGCGACGTCACGTCACAGATTCAAAATCAAAGCCTCTCCAAAAAACGACCTGTCCAACAGGCCCATGTACTGTGCGTTATCTAAACCCAACAACTTGTTATCATGTGGAACGCAATAAAGATTATTGTGTATTGAAAATGCACACAGCTTTGGAAAGCGCGTTTGCTCTCGCCGACCGTTACCAACGGTAGATTTGATTAGCTCGTCTCATTAGTTGATTACACGGCGGCGCTTGTAAGCATTTAATTTTGATAATATTGCAAATTGAACGATGATTGGACAGCGTTCAAGTAGAGTACGATTTTGTCAAGCCTGCGTGTGGTAAAGACATGATGGGGCCAGAAAGTTATCGAGTGGCATCCGCGAACCGGGAGGCCTCCAACAAGATGGAGCGACGACTACTTCAACCGTGATAAGCAGGTTAATTATTGTATGAAAACCTTACGTGTTTCTTTGCAAATTTGCCACGTTATATTATAAAGTAAATCTATATTATTTAAATCTATATCATTATTATTTATTATAAAGTATATAAATATGACAACTACACAATTTCTGAATCATGTATGTATGAAAATCCGCGCAATGACGCATTCGAATGCGGGGCTAAAAGCTAGTGTGCTAAATACAATATTCACGTGTACATCTGGAAGATTCATTTATGAGTCAGTGTAGAAGTACCATCGTAAACCATCATGCTGAGAGCTTGAACAGACTAGTGATATAGTACTTCCAGCTTCGCGAAAACGGCCCTGGATACATCAAGTAGCTTAGTAAGTACCTACATGATGATTACAACGCGCCGAGAATCCTACAGACGATAACAAACCTTACCGAGGAAAATTCAAGGGAGTATATTGAAAATACTCCGGTACTAATTACACCTTTATGGAAGTGAGCGTACGAACTAGGTACCTACTTGCTATTTTGTAAGGTTGAATGAATCAGATGGATGCAAAAATGCTCGTGTTATTTGGTTAAGTATTATGATGAAATTCATAAAATTACTAGACCACACATTTTGTACCTATATCTTTATCAGATTAGGAAAACAAAGCAAGTCTCGTTGGTAATATCTACAGATTGATTTACGAAAGCTGATGGCCCGATGGGAATGAACGAATGTTTTTTTTTGCTCAGTGGCAATCGCGGGTGGCGCATTTCTGCCAAGAACGAAAGTTAATGGCCACTTGAGTTTTTCGGTGAAGGAAAACCTAGCGGCACCTACATAACTGCAGTGGATCAGGGAAAATAGTGAACCACAAGAGGCTGTTTCGTTGTTAAATGATGTCTGCGCCCGCCGTAGATGCCAACTTCCATTTTATGGAACATTAAAGTACATACGAGTACCATCCCCTTCAATAATTGTTCTCAGTCTTTTTGTTTCTATCTACAAAGGGATGTAAGGGAATAAATCAGAGCTAATTGTAAGTACATGCGAAACCTTCTGTGCCCTGAGGACACGGGATTACAAGGCTTTTCTTTTTTGTTTTGTATTTCTGTCTGCTTTGATTTTTGCTTCATAGGTTACCCTACGGGAGACTTTGTGGGAGTCAAATTACAAGTACTCCGTATTTTTTTCTACAATTATGTCATTTATTTTAACCTAGTTGTACCGCGACTTCGTCTGCGTGGAATATAAAATTGATGATAACTTTTTATTTACCGATTTTAATCAAAAATTGCTTATATGTAGCTCCGAATGATGCTCTATCTACCTTCGAAAACTGCATTCATATCGGTTCAGTAGTTCCGGAAATTAACTCTAACAAACAGACTGACAGAAAGAAAGAGACAGAAAATTACCCCTTTATTAAAGATAGACAGATAGAAGATAGATAGAGGGATGATCGTGAAAAGAAGAGATAGACACATAAATATAAAATTAAACATAAATCTGCTATGATGATAAAAATCGACTGGGGAAAGGGGAAACATACAGTTCCATTCTATGTCCTCCTGAAATCTCAATTAGACAAGTACATTTGTACAAAAAAGAATTAATTCACTGCGGCATTATGTACAAGACATTTCCAAGTAATTGGTACTTACAAGCCTATTTACCTAGATCCTAGACAACATGACCAACTTAAACGTTCAAACGGCTAAACGTTAACACTAACTAGTTTAGTCACGACGGCGCCATTTCCGACGGCAAAGATAAATTGGTAAAGATGCATTATGAATGACATTTTAGTCTTAAAGGCCAGAATTTAAAAGGGTCTAAGGTTTTCATTTTCAACTTTATGGGGTATAGAGTTAGGTTTGACATTGAGTGGATGTTTGGAAGACCTTCTAGATCATTTTACGTCTATATTATTAGACGTTAGGTTAGACGGCTAGATACGAGCCCTTTAAGGTGTGTGCGAATCCACTAGGTACTTAAATAAAAGGTTTACGTCGTTGACTTCCACGACATGACGTCTCGACGTAGCACCGATTCAATTTTTATATATTTTTTTAAAAATATCTGGCGACATCGCGCGGCTAAGGTCCGTGGCGAAGTCCAGCGAAGTCCGGCAACATCGCGTCACTTCACTTCACCCGACGTCTCTGGCGACATGTGTCGCAGGACATTTGTCCCCTATTGTATCCCTGGAGCTATATTCGAAGTCTTAAAATAGGGACAGGGAGATTCCCTATAGGATCGCTCACGCGTCACGGCGCTCAAGTTAAAATTTAAATCTAGCTGCTTAAAGTTTACGTGACGCGTGAGTGATCCTGTACACAGTGGAACAGGGAGGTCCCTATTTTAAGACTTTCGAATATAGCCCCTGGTTTCAATATGCGACGTCGCGTAGTAAATATTTACGGTTTATCGTACATTTCCGCGACAAGACGTCGCAACGTAGCGCGACGTCGTATCGTGCGTTTGTGTAAGGGTCCTGGGGCTCTATGCGAAGTCTTAAATAGGGATCTCGCTTTTCCCTATAGGATCGCTCCCGCGTCAAGTTGAACTTTAAATCTAGCTGCTTAAAGTTCACGCGACGCGTGAGCGATCCTATAGAGAACAGCGAGATCCCTGTTTAAAGACTTCGAATATAGGCCCTGAGGTATTTTATACGGAAGTATTTTTTATCGCAAACTTAATTGCGTGACCGCCACGTGTATCCGTTATCAGTGTTATGTTAGTCATTGCTGAATGTTTTTTTTTAAGCGACTACTTTTTTAATTAAATTTTGTTCCGCTGCCGACGCTTGAAAAATTGGAGAACCAACGTCATTTGGAAATTAAGGAAAATATCGATTTTTGGGATGATTGATCGTTTCATTTGGGAAAGATTTCGACATACTTACAGATAAAACTCTTCAGTTACTGACTGATTAATAGACAAACGCTTGGACGATTAATTGTCATAGGACCTGGGCGACCGAACTTTGTTCGGATGAAAATAGCTAAAACCGAGTTTACTCAGATATAAGACTTAGCTAGATCGATTTGTCGCCCCCGTAAACCCCTTTATACCAAATTCCGTCCAAATCGTTAGAGCCGTTTCTGAGATCGCTTGGATAAATAAATAAATATACAAGATTAGCGCGTATAAAGTATAAGATTCAGGGTGGGTTGATTCAAACCGTCCGTTAACGTTAACGTTAAATATTTTACAATGCAATCGAGGCAGGCAACTGTCTCAGCGGAGAATGTCTGTTTGCATTGGAGGGAGCGAGAAGCACGACCGCGGAGATATACGTAGAACTTCAGAAAAAATAAGATTAATAAAGAATCCCACATTGCATGAACAATATGAATTAGCAATTTTTTTGGTATAAGTATAACGGAATAGTGTATTTAATTATAGAAATCTGCGTTGAAATAATAAACTTTAGAGCCGTTTAAATAGGATTAGAAGTCGTAACTTCACGATTTTTATTCATCGAACCGATTTCATGAAAAGCATTTTTTACGAAATAGCAATTTTTCTAAGTATACATGGTGGGTCAGAAAATATGGCAAATAATTAACCCACAGTATCGGCTATCGATTCTAAGTATATTGTATAGGTCTTTAATTTTTTTCGAGTTGGTAAAAAAAAATATTTTGTATAGGATTCATGCGTCGCTCACACGACCAATCCCATATACAATTTTTTTTTTTTTACTAACTCGAAAAAAATTAAAGACCTATACAATATACTTAGAATCGATAGCCGATACTGTGGGTTAATTATTTGCCATATTTTCTGACCCACCGTGTATAGTGAATATCAAATCAAATAGATTTTGTTTAAGTACTGTTTAATTAAAGTCAATTTAGGTTTTGTTAGCGCTTATAGCAGTGGCATGTAGGTTCCTTGGGCAGGCAGTAGGCAGGGGAGGACTAAGACAGGATTCCTTGAAATTCCTACGGGAAGAGAACGCGAATAGTTTTTTTTTAATACAATGTCAATGTTTTTAACAAAGTACCATCGTGTCTTGAACTAAATAGACATGAATGACAATTTTGCTACACTGTAAATTACATATTTATTTTACGAATGAACCGGTACTAGGAGCGCCACGAAAATACCATTAAGTAGGTACGATACAACTTAAAAGGCGCGCAGCGAAGGATTTAAGCCGTTGATGCAGAGTCTATTTTAGCTAATTCCACGCGCCTTGTAAATTGTGTAAACCTACACTGTTATTATTGGCAAAATGGCCGCAAATGTCAGCTGCTTAGGCAAGCCATCCGTCATTTAAACAACTCACTATTACACCGTCGTATAACAACGCCGTAAAATAATCAAAACCCTACCTTAAATAATTTAGTTACAGTTTCAATTCCAACGACCTGAAACGAAAAGAGCTTGCGAAAATTATTTTCCCTACAGGTTCTTCGTGTTGGAATTGTGACCTTATGGTTAAGGTCATAAGGGTGTTATTAATTACCTAAAGCAATTAACGAGTAAAAATGTTCGTTCGGTTCAATTCACATATATTTTTTCAAGTGACGTATGACATTACAGCAAAAAACGATAAAATTATTGTTCCACTTCAAATACATAAAATTAGAAAAGGTTCCCGGTTTGAAGAGGTTCGCTACATACTGCCCCCCACAGCGGGATTAGTCTCGCTGTCCTATTAGTCAGAGCGAACTATGGGCACTAACTTGACGGCCGGTCTTTTGAGGACGCCTCCAGCTGTGCGAACTTCAGCGACGCGAACTCTGCCGTCAGGTCCTGGGAAAACTCTTTCGATTATGCCTTTTGGCCACACATTCCGGGGCAGATTCTGGTCAACCACAATTACAACGTCTCCTAGACGCAGGTCTTCAACCTTGCTTGTTAATGGTGGTCTCGACTTCAGAGTAGGGAGGTATTCTATTATCCACCTCTTCCAGAACAGGTCGGCTAATGATTGAGATTTTCGCCAATGCTTTCTTCCCAGTAGATCATTTTTATGGAAACTGCCTGGTAGGGGAATTCCAGACGAACTGCCTATGAGGAAATGGTTTGGCGTTAATGCCTCTGGGTCATTAGGGTTCACCGAAACATGTGTCAATGGTCGTGAATTTATCATATGTTCTGCTTCTATTAGCATGGTATGAAGCACTTCTTCGCTTGGAGAACTGTCTTTAAGTGTTACTCTCAAAGCGTTCTTGACAGAGCGCACCAAGCGCTCCCAACAGCCACCCATGTGGGGAGAAGCCGGTGGATTAAACTTCCATTCCACTCCTTTGTTGACCAAAAAATCATTCATCTTATTGTGGTCCAGTTCTCGAACGGCTTTCTTTAGCTCTGTGTCCGCTCCACGAAAATTGGTACCGTTGTCAGAGTACATTATTTTTGGGCATCCACGGCGCCCCATCATCCGTCTCAGGGCCATTATTGTTGAATCAGTCATCAAATTGCCTGCGATCTCTAAGTGTAGAGCTCTGCTCGTCATGCATGTAAAAAGGGCTCCATACCGTTTTTCTTTGCGTCTCCCAATAGTTACGGACATGGGACCGAAGTAGTCCAGGCCACAATGGGTAAACGGGCGTTGGTGGTGGGCTAGTCTTGATGGCGGTAAATCACCCTCTGGAGGGGATGAAGGAGAAGCTCGTCGTATTCTACATATTTGGCAGTTACGTTCGACGGATTTTACAGTCGGTCTTAAGTGGATTATCCAATATTTTTGCCGCAGTTCGTTCACGACCGTCTCGCAGCTTCCATGGTACATCAGCGAGTGAAAATGTTTTGTCATCAGCTTTGTGTATTCATGCTTGCCATCTAATATTGCTGGATTGGCTACTTGAATATCCGATATGAATTTGGTTCTTCCAGTAAGTCTGATTATATTTTTATTGTCTAGGTGACAAGTTAATTTTGACAGACGGCTTGATTTTTTTAGAGGTTTTCCGGAATGGAGGTGTGATATTTCCGACGCAAAACTTTCTTCTTGGCTTCTTTTGATCCACAGTTCTTCTGCTCTTTCCAGGTGACGAGGTAGCAGGTTAGGGGTTGATTTCTTTTGCAATCGTTCGATAAACAAGAGAATATACGCCGTACTTGTAAGAAGCTTCGACCATTTTGAGAACTTAGTTATGTTCGGCAGCGATGATGATAATTCTGTGGCCATAGCGGACAGGTGGACTTGTTTCTTTACTTCCATTTTGCTTTCAGAAGGCATGATGGGTTGTTTCTGTTGTGGCCAGCTATGTTCTGATTCGTAGAGGAAAGATGGACCACGGAACCATCGGTGAGTAGCGTCCAGTTTTTCAATGTCCCTGGTGGCGTCATCAGCAACGTTTTGGTCTGTCGGCACCCAATTCCATTCATTTGTTTTAGTAAGATCAGCGATCTCTCCCAATCGGTGGGACACGTAGGTTTTGTAGTTTCGAGGATCACTTTTTAACCATGCTATGACTGTTGACGAGTCAGTCCACAGATAGCGGTCAGAGGGTTTTAGTGTACCGTGTTCTATCGTAATGGTGTCTAAAAACCGGGCTCCAAGAAGTGCTGCTTGAAGTTCTAGTCTCGGGATGGACTGCGGTTTCAGAGGCGAGACTCGAGATTTGCTTCCAATCAGCGTTACTGTAACAGTACCATCGGGGTGGCAGAAACGCCAATAAGCCACTGCGGCGAACGCTGTTTCGCTGGCATCACAGAATACGTGAATTTGAGTCGTCGTCGGGTTGAAAGAGTTCATATCATAGCATCGGGGCACTCTGCAAATCCAAGTTTCTTTTAACTTATCGATCCATTTCTTCCAATGTGTCGATTCAGCATCTTGTAGCTGTTGATCCCAGTCAATTCCACTGCGCCAGATAAGTTGAAGTAGAATTTTGCCTTGGATGATGATTGGTGAAATTAATCCTAAAGGGTCGAAAATGCTCATGAGTATCTTCAACGTTTGACGTTTGGTGGGGCGGTTAGTGCCGTCCAGAAGTTCTTTTGGAATTTTGGACAAGTTCAGGTTGAAACCAAGTGTGTCATCAATTGGGTTCCATCTTAGACCAAGGATTTTCACAGAAATGTTGAAGTCAAGGCTGACGTTACCAATACCTCTTCTCTCTGGATCTACAGCATTCATGACAACATCGCTATTTGACATCCATTGAGTCAACTCAAATCCTCCCTCCAGATTGATTTTCGATACCTCTTTCATCATTTTTACGGCTTCATGTTCTGAATGCATGCTGTGGAGGTAGTCATCCATGTAGAATCTGGTCTTGATAGCATTTACGGCTTCGGGATATTGATCTTTGAAATCTTCTGCGTTTCTGTCTTTAACATAAATGGCGGTCGCGGGCGAAGAGGTTGCGCCAAAAATTACAGATTTCATTTCGTATTCTTGGGCTGGTCTTCTTCGTTCCCATCCTCTCCAAAGAAAACGCTGGGCAACTCTGTCTTCAGGACGAATGCGAACTTGCAAAAACATTTCTCTTATATCCGCAGACATGGCAATGCGTCCTTCTCTGAATTTGAATAGGATCCCAATTAAGGATAGGAGCAGATCTGGTCCAGTCAATAGTTTGTCGTTGAGAGACGTTCCATTCACTTTACAGGCGGCGTCGTGGACAATCCTCAGTTTACCTGGTTTATTTACGTTCGTAACGCCAAAATGGGGTAGGTAAAATTTCATAGGGGAATCTGAGGGTTGGCATGGTTCGGCGTATCCTTTATTCAAAAATACTTCGACGTTTTCTTTATATTTTTCGCCATACTGAGGATCTTTGTCCATTTTCTTTTCCACTGACAGCAGTCGTTTGAAGGCAGTTTTGAAACTTTCTGGCATTTTAGTTTCAGAGTCTCGCCATAGGAGACCTACTTCCCATCGCCTGCCGTCATCAATACGACGGGCGGTATTTTCTAAAATCTGGATCGCTCTTACATCTTCAGGGCTCGGTTTCTTTTTATTTGAAATGCCAAGGGAATCAATTCTGAAGTATTCCTCAACTGTTTTGTGTAAATCTTCATCCAAATGTCCGACGAAATGAATGATATTCGTTACGCCATGACAAGATCCATGGATAACCCAACCCAGGGGAGTGAGGGATGCTACAGGTTCGTTCTTCTTTCCTTTACGAATGTCGGTGGTGATCATGGTCTGCCAGTTGTCTTGCCCAATCAATATTTCGGGAACGGCGCGGTCGTAAGAAGTCGTGTTCGTGGGAAGGTTCTTTAGATGTTCATATTTGTGGATATCGGTGAATGATTGGTAGTTCAGGGGAAGATGAGGGATGGTTCGGGCGTTTGACAGTTCAAATTCTTCATGTGATAGTGATGATATCTTCAAGTTCACCCTCCTTGAGTTCAGGTCTGTCTAAAGTCTGTCTACCTAAAGCAATTAACGAGTAAAAATGTTCGTTCGGTTCAATTCACATATATTTTTTCAAGTGACGTATGACATTACAGCAAAAAACGATAAAATTATTGTTCCACTTCAAATACATAAAATTAGAAAAGGTTCCCGGTTTGAAGAGGTTCGCTACAGGTGTTACGGTAGTTTGTAGATCGTGTAAGGTTGTGTGATCTTTGGCAGTTTGATGTATGTTATTATGTATAAGTACATAATAGTGAGAAACTGTAGTGTACATGTAGGTACCCAATCCACCACCACCACCACCACAACAGCCTATTTACGGCCCACTGCTGGGCACAGGCCTCCTCTCCTCACGAGAGGGTTTGGTATAGTCCCCACGCGGGCTTTGGATTTCCTCACGATGTTTTCCTTCACCGAAAAGCTCGGTGGTAAATTCAAATTGAATTTTGCACATAAATAATTATAGAAGTGTGAGCCGCATTCGAACCCCCGACCCTCTGCAACCACTATGTAACAAATAATGTGCATTATTACGTGCACTGTGAATAGATTATCGCCTGGATTGAGGTTACCCGTATCCCACATGTAATTTGCGACTGGTCTCATGCCAATTGCCTCCAATTGCGACCCCAGGTCGTAATGTTACAGCTAATCCAGTATTCCTTGAGCCTCAACCACTAAAACAATAGGTCCAGATAAGGGGTCTAGTTAAAACAGCCAGTTTCTCAATGCAAGTAGAGACTTAATAACCAGCATGCTTGACCTAAGGTCGTTAGGAGTTCCACCTTTTCGAAGCTCATTGTTTAATGGTGAGTAAGACCAAAGAGCTAGGCTGTCTGATTTCTTAGAGCTCTAGCCGCTATGGCGGGCTAATTTACTATGGCTCAAGTTATACTGGTTATTCCAGTGCAGGAGTGAACCTACCAGATTAGTTTGACCCGTGATTGCTATGGGTACATCTCGTCAAACGGCGCCCGCAAAAGAAATATGTAATAAAATTGAAAGAATTATCTTTAATTGAGTGCTGGAAATAAAGATTAAAATTACCATACATTTTAAATGGAACCAATTAATTTATTTTAATTAAATTACTGAAATTAAACACAATAAAATTAACTTTGTAACAATATGCCTGAATTATAAACATTCAAGTTTTTACACTATTTATTTTTCGAAAATGTAATTTTGTAACAAAAAGGCTTTTTACATAACGATCCGATCCCAACTTTTTATATTAAAACAGCAAAATGTACGCACGCTGCCAAAAACCAACGACTAATGCTAAAAACTTCTCAGAATCCAGAAAAGTTGAACAAAAAACCGCGGTATATTCAGGGAGGCCGGGCCGGCCATTTTAAAAAGTTTCCCTTCCGCCCGTGCAACTTTTTAAAAATATGGCATCTTGCTGCAGTAGATATTTACGGCCAGCACTAAAGCTGGAAAATTAGAATCTAAAAAAAATTACAGGCAAGCGCAAAAAGCGTCTTCTAAATAGAAGAAACAATTTAAGATGTAACCAATAATAAATGTTTTTGTTTTCAGCTCCCCAGCTCAGCCGTCACTGTCACTCGTGCAACGAGTGAAAGAGAAAGCGGTACGCACAGAACGCCCGATTTTGTTAGTATTTAACGCGTTTTAATTTTTATAAAAATACCGTCTAAAAACATGGCATTTATAAAGCTGTCAATGTATGCATATACCATGGATAATATTTCTGTTATATTTAGTTTTACACTGTTTTATATAATAAACTGGAGTAAAGTTGGATTAAAGGTCCGAGTTAGATAGAGGTTACTTTGGAATTCAATTGTATCAAGCGAAGTTTCGTGAAACGTGTAATGAAAGCTGTCAATGTAAGGATGAGATAATCATATAAAACATTTCTTTTTCATGTTTTTAACTTTTAACATTTCTTAGAAAAGTATGTTCTTACATGAGTAATTTGACGATGCTGGGTCAGGGAACGGCCTTACATACTTAGTGTTATACTGATTATAAACCTGTCTGAGTTTAATTTTCTATTTTCTTTGCAATATAATAGAGAAACTGTGATAGTCTAGATATGTATTATTAGTAAGCACTTATTATTTTTTATTATATGTTACAGTTTACTTATATAACTGAGAAAATTAAATATCTCAATATTTATTATCTACCGTGATAAAAGTCTTATTAATATAAGTATTATTGGTATCTATAAAACGATCAATTTGAAAGTGTATTATGATCATAAATTGACAAGCATGTTTTCTTTTATACACTTTCATAAATGAAACGATTTTCTTTAACAAAAACAGCATCGTAAATATTTACTGAACATACTCGAAAAAAAAGAAAAATAGAATCTATGTAAAAAATAATCCTCGCGCAGAAAATAAATCTGGCCAGTACAAAAAGAGTTGAAAAAAAGGAATGAAAAGAAGTTACGCACGAGGGTGGGGAGGGGAGGCGCCGGCGCGGACCCACCCCTCACTGACCCAGTAACCACCCCCTGCGTAGGGTTGGCACATGTTGGATGTATTTTTTTTACGTATTGCGACCCAACCTGTTTATATGAAGTAGATTTTTTTAGTAATGTAAAAACTAATTATGAAATTTTAGTTTTGTTACAAGCCACGAATACGTATAAGAAATGTGTGCCATAGAAACTGCATGACAACTGACCGTGGGTTGCACCCAGAATTTAAAATCCGTTAAATTTAACGAGAGATTATTACTATGGAGAAAATGCCGTTTCTGGTATGGAATGACAGATCACGTACGGTCAGAGATAATGTAATTATATAAGACTGTCAATCTCCTTACATTACGGCGTACCTACATCGGCAATAGCCAGGGCGCTTCAAATTTTCATACTTCGGCTGTACAGCGCCATCTAGATGTAGCTCATGGAGTTCAAATTTGTATGTAGGCTACCTAGCAGCGACATCTATTATCGCATTTAACACTTATTTTGGGCGTACGCTCGCTGTTTTGTTTGAAGGTTGTTATTCTAAGTTTACCCTACTTCTTCTTTGGTACGGTTAACTTTCTGCAACAAAGGCTAAAACCGTTCAATTTTAATTTGGATATAAATTAAGTATTTAGACTAAGGGCTCTTAATTCCGGAACGAATTCAAATTATGTATGGACTAGCCGAAGAATAAATTTTATATAACGAATGAAAAATCTGCCCTAAGTAAGTTTAGGTAATTATTTTTTAATCTAAAATAATAAAATAACACGTTTATTTTCTATTAAAAAGTTTTCGAATTTCGGACGCTCCAGGCGGCGTGTTTTAATTACGTCCAAGGGCTGGAAAATGAAACAGACGGGTAGTTTCAACAATTTTCATTTTGAAACAACTCTCTGATGCGTTTAAACAAACATTATGATGTCGAGGAAATGTCTATTATTTTAAAGCCGTGTAATAATGTTATTTCAATGGAATGAAGAATCATATTTTAGTTAAACTGAAATAAGTAAATCAATCTCTTGTATTTACTTTTTTATTTAGTTCGGTATGAATTTAAAAAAATCGTAGCTGTTTTTTTATAACTGGTCGTAACAATAGAAAAAAACGTTTTCTTTTGGTTATTAGTAGGTTACTATTTGAACTAGGCTAGGTTCAGTAACAATGGTAACATACAATAAGAAATTCAATTATCCTTTTTCTGTTTGCATCCTTATTTTCAATGCGCACTACGGAGGGATGAAGGCCCCTAGGGCCAAACCAAAATATAATAACACTACATACCTAAATATATGTATAGTTCTTACAGCGACCTTCAGAGTTTCTAGACTGTTTTCATATGAAATTATTATATTGTACTTATATGGCCTGTTTTCGAACAATTTTAAAATATTTGACAGTGGAAACAGATCGTTAATTTTGATCACAACTTCAGTTGCTGCTGACTCCAATATAAAGGGTAGGTTGATTTAAACCGTCCGTTAACGTTAACGCTAAGTAAATATTTTACTACGGGACAAAATGACTTTTCTGTATGGAATGACAGCCCGGCGGCCATATTTACTTCAATCAACCCACCCAAAGTGTGTTCAACCCCGAATGTGACCGAATGACAGGACACGACGATATTAAACGCCAGCCGCTGACGTTACGTCACTTTATATTATTATCTGTGGCAGGTGACGCGCTTAGTACGGCTTGCTTGAGCTTGTACTTAATGAAATTAAAGTAAGTAGGTACGTACATATTAATAAAATTGTGTAAAGTTATGCGATATATGTATTATACCTATGTATAATCTAAGTTGGATTCGAAGGTAATGTTCGAAATTTGGGAAATACTTGATGAGTGAATGGAAATTCAACTCTTGGTTAAAAACCTATTTTTTTAACAAATTAGAGTACTTGCCGATTTCTGTAACGATATTTCATGCAATAGGTAACAATGTTTTGTTTTGTTGTGAATGTTTTTATATACTCTTGCACTCACAAAAGTCACAAAGTATAAATACACGGTCAATCGTAAAAGTAAGAAATAAATAAAACCTTACTAGCAGTAGCAGAGTAGTTCACTACGGCAAAGTATATTGTTTACTGAATAAAGCAAATGCTTTACTGCAGCAGTGAATTAAAAAAAGTGCGGCTCCACATAGATTTTTTCCATACAATTTGTCCTGAATATAACAAAACGGAGCCGGGACTTTCCACGAGCTTTTGTCGAAGGAAAGCTACTCCTGACGACAATGCCTGTACTTGCGTGCAGCCGGATGGGCCAGGGCTGAACTTGAGGTTTCTACGTTTTAAGAATAATAACCACACCTCGTAACGGATGTAGCAAAACCATAGCATTTGACAGTTTGATGTCAGGGTTGGCGATCACGATGAATAATTTATTTACTCTAATGCATACTGCAAGTATGATTGATAAGTACTAATAATGATATGATAAGTAAAAATAACCTTACTGACCCTCTTTAGATAAAACCTTGTTTGATTTTCTATCAAAGAAAATAGATTATTAATATGTCAATGTCATCAATGTTAAATGCGTTTAAATGTGTATGTTATTTTATTCATAAGAGCACGCATTTTCTAGGCTTAATACATTATGGAATCTTTATTACTTGAAAATACTGGTGTACTAGAAAAAAACGAACTAAATATTTCTTGTATCGTATGTGCAACAAATATAAAAAACATGCAGTGACTATATACAATAGAGAAGAAGGTTCAGATGGATCACAACTTAAATATAATTCACGAAGGTGCCTTTCATACATTACATTCATGGATAAGGACGTAATTATACAGAAGTATAGTTTATTTCAAAATTCTGTGGAGGTAAATAAGATGTTTAGTTAATAAAGAGAATATATGTTCAATAACATGTGTGTTTTTTTGTATTCGTAGTACATAGGTAGTGACAACCCTGACGTATATCTGCTACAGATTTGCCGGTTCGATCACGGGGTATGATAATAACAATAATTTACTTTATTCATCATCATCATTATCTTCATCATTTCAGCCGAAAGACTGCAGGAGTATGACATAGGCCTCCCCCAAGGCTCGCCACTCAGACAGGTCCTGTGCTATTCGCTTCCACCGGTTTCCCGCGACCTTCACTTAATTTGAATTAAATGTACTTTAATAAAACTATACAAATAAAAAAGGATGAGTAATTTCAAGTGAAATACTATTGAATTTTTCTTGACGAATTTTCCTAACTTTTAAACCAATATTTTTGCTTAATTTAAATTAAAGAATTTATCAGTCAAGTAAAAGTTTAGTACATTATGTATGCTTGTATTAGACAATGGAATAGTTATATAGCCAATGTTACTAGATTAGATGGTTAGGTGTGAGTGACGATAGAGTCCACTTACCAGACAATGGAATTTCGGTGTTACATTTACGAGATTAAAATATCGAATACCTAAATCATTATGTATGAAATAACTTAGACATAAGTCTATGCATCACACAAGACACAGGCGGCAAATGGCATAAGTATCGAGTAAAACTCTTGAACAGATTTTCAAGTACACCGTAACAAACCCTTGAAAATGTGTCAAATAGAATTGTCTCTTTTGAACACTAGGTACGAACGAATACATGGTTTGATTAAAATGAAAATGAAACTCAACAAAATCAAGTTAATATTAAAACAAGTTGTCAGTTTGGCAATAAACGTTTCCCGGCTCCCTGCATGTAAATTGCGCATTTTACATACATCAACATCATAGTATGGACTTGTTTTAATAAAGGCACAAACAGCCCGGGGCGTCCGGCGCAAGTAAACTCGCCGCCGCCATGTCAATCGCAGGGTCAGGAGTTGAAATTTGATTTGTTGCTAGCTAACAGGATATTTTTCATATTTTACCGAGATAAGTTGATATAGAAATTTCGATGTTTTTTTCAGGCGCCGATAGCGCAGATGGATCTTTTATAATGTAGCTAAATTTTTACATTCACATTACATTCGTAGTCTCTTTCAACATCTAGGACTCATAACCTATTAACTAATGTGCTAGTTCACTTTTTTAACGAAAGGTTCGGGATTATATTGGAAAACTCATGGAGTTTATCACATTAAATAAAGTGCACCTGCCATATTCCTTGATTTATGGAAATAAATAATTTATCTTATATTTTGCGTAAGAGGCTAACAATTTATCCGAAAAACAAAAACATTGTGTCTCCAAACTCGTAGGTAGTTGCGTTCCCTTTAAAAATACTGACAACAAAGGGTATTTAACAAAAACCATTACATTAAAGCTGTCACTAAACAACATTCCCAGCGTGTCCCTCGCAATTGTTTCAAACTCGCGTCCAATAAAATAAACGAGCGCATCACTAAATCCTAATTGACAACATTCGCCTAAGTACGGCCCTGTTCGGATTAGTCCGACCTCCACTAGGTCAACCGGCGCCGAACGAAATAGTACCCACCACTTACGCAATACGGCTCAGTTTGTAATGCTGCAGTAATTACCTATATTGTATCTGGGAGATCGATAAGGGTGTAAGTGTGGGTAGGTGCGTATGTGTGTGTGTGTGTGTGCTGTAAATGAGCGGAAGCGGATGTACCCTATATCTTGTATTTTATGTGTTGCTCTCGATTTTGCGTTTTGAGGAGTAACGGTTTCTGCTAAAAGAAATTTCTGTAATTCAAGGATCTCGCTTATCTTGAATCTATCGATTTGTTTTTGCAACTTTGCAATATATCGGAATCTTCACATTTCTTGCAGTAACTTTTATTTTATGTAAAAAAACATATGTAGGTAATTCTGTAAAGTATCTCATGAACCTAATAGGTAAACAGAGAGAAAATCTTGTTTTCCTAAGAACAGTTTTCAGTACCTAATTCATTCATTTCATTATCTACAGGAAAAAAGAGTGACCGCGTTGATAAACATAATAACGTTGTGTAAATGTAAATGTAGGTATGTTAAATGTAAATGCAAATTATGTTGTAGTACTTCTTTGAAAGTACAAATAATCCTATTTTTTATGAAAAGGCATCCCAAACCCATTTGCGTTTTGGTAACGTAATTTGATAATCCAATTTTCTTCTTCGTACATTCGGGACCAACATCGACATATCTATATTTCTATGTAGATACCGTAATGTGCGCCACAATATGTCATATGTGGATATCTATATAGTTATACGAGTATACTGTATGTCTGTCAATCACCAATACCCTACGGAATCGATTGGAACGAAGTCATATCGGTTCGCTATCGTTCGTTCGGAGCGTACCATGTAGAGCTCGTGTTTAGGGTTGCCATCTCCTAAAACAAATAGCCAGACTGTAGGATATTTGGATTCATACCCGGTCTGGCCTGCCCTCCTTCTAGAATCTTCTCTTTCTTTAGACAACTATCAAGGCTGTTCGTCCTATTAGTGCTGGAGCCTCATTCAAGTTCGTAAATGATGGATTTTTGGTAACTATAAAAATGAAGTTCGTTTAACAGAATTTGAGAGATATTCTGACTTATTTCTAAGGCCTTTGGCTAAAAGAAACATATTTTTCCAGATTGTTTAGTGTGTCGTAAAACGAAATAGGAGAAATGTGCTGAATCACATGTCAATAATACATCCATAACGAAATATTTTTTCCGGATTTTTGAACGATAAATAGGGCCCTTTTAAGCAGTTTGAAAAATTATTGGATCTTTTCTGATATCGCAATTTGTCGATGTGAGCCAGAGCTTTTTTCGTTTATTTTTTGACTTTTTATCGTTATAACGTCTCTATGCTTGTAGCATTAAGTCCGCCTTTTGTACACTGCATTTTTTTGTTTGTGCAATAAAGAGTTTAAATAAATAAATAAATAAATAAATTGACGAACGCGCTGCGCCCACGAAAAAGCATGACGCAATGTATATCCATGTTTTCTCATGACGTTATCACGTAAAATTATCGTCCATAAACCGACTTTATAGACAACCGATTTTTTTATTAGCACTACGGGTCCTACGACGCACTCATTTAGTATCAGAGTAATGTACCTATGATCTACGATGCCAAAAGCATTAGTGTAGCGTTAAACCGCGCATGCGCGAGCAACCGTTATGGCGGGCCGTAACAGTTATCTTTAACTATCTGTGGCAACTATGTACCTGTACAACTATAACTTCGTGTGGGTTAAAACGATAATCCCGTAATTATCGGGGTTAAGATTGGTACGGGGTATTTCTATTTTCTCATCCCGTTTGTAAAGCCGCCACTAATAGATTGCTAATAGTGCTATGTATGTACCTAGGTATGGTGTGAAATATCCAAAACGTTAGCATGTAATGCAATGCACAAGTTGTCGGTAAAAAAAGATTATTCTCTTACATACCATCCTATCGTCTATCTATTGGGTTGAATCTATTGAAGGTGACAACTGATAAGCGCACAAGTTAATTTATACATATGTAGGTAGTATATGTAATAATAAGTCAGTAGAAAAAGTCGCGTTTGAAACTTGAAAATCAAAAGAAACTATCAAGTCGAGGGGATTATATAAACGATACTGAACACGAAATAACGATTTTTTTTGAAAAAATGTCTATATGTATGTCCGGACGGATTGCAACAAAATTTGGTATGGTATGGGGGTAGTTTAAAAATACTGGTCAACATATAGGCTACACTTTATCCCGAAAAATGTATAGTTCCCGCGGGAAATTAACGAATTCCACGCGGACGAAGTCGCGGGCAGAAGCTTAGTTCACACTAAACTTTGTTTTGGTGTCTTTTCTAAAACTCTCTTTCGGCAAATCCACGCGCGAATGGAAAGATAGAATATTTAATTTGTTATGCTAATCAAATCGTGTGTTCTGTCACTATTACCGCTTCATTACTGGCAACACTGTAACGGCTCGACACGCAACCGTCCATTCAATAACACAACCTTACGCCTACAAATATAAGGCCCCATTTTGTGCAAATATACACGAATAAAATTGAAATTCGAATAATTTCAAAGGCACTCCGTCAAATTAAATTACACTCTATATTTTATGGGTGGATAAAATAACTAGTACCTATTTATGATATTGGAAATAAGACCAGAAAGATTATTATTACAAAGCAAGTGACGGAAGAAGAGTTTTATATGGCTAAATTATACAGATACACTAATTTACAGCCAAACCGTTAGTGTGAAATAGGGCAAATAAAGACAGTAACACAGTTGTGCCACCATAACATCAGTAAACACACTGTCTTATGAAAAGGGTTCTAAATTAAATAGAAAACGAACACTCCAGCGCGATCAGATTACTACTACTACTATTACAAGAGCCTATTTGCGTCCCACTGCTGGACACAGGCCTCCTCTCATCACGAGAGGGTTTGGGCTATAGTCCCCACGCGGGCGGATTGGGGACTTCACACACATTTATGAATTACTTCGCAGATGCATGCAGGTTTCCTCACGATGTTTTCCTTCATCGAAAAGTTCAGTGGTAAATTCAAATTGAATTTCGCACTTAAGTAAACTTAGAGGTGCGAGCCGGAATCGAACCCCCGACCCTCCGCATGAGAGGCGGTAGGTCGAACCACGAGGCCACCACGGCTCACCTTCATCATTATTTCATTAATTTTACATTTTACACTCTTTATTCGATCCTTTTACACTCTATCATAGTAAAACAGCTTACAGTAACAGGTAGTCGAGTTGTATGCAAATAAGTGCATTTTATTCCGCGCTCGAGAATGTCGCCTCAGCGAAGTCACTTGGGAAATTGTTTTTCGGCATTTAAAAAGGCAATTTAAAGTTCTGGGCATTGTTTTCGACTAGCTAGGCTAGACTAGTGTATAGTTGTATACCATGACTTTGTCTGCCGCATTTGAGAACTAAATTAGACCCTTCTCTAATATAAATTTGAACCTCGCCATCAAACATAAGTAACATAACAGTTTGGCGAGAATGGCGAGTCAATATTTATTGTAATAAATGTGTATTTTTTAAAAAAAATAAATAAAAGAAAACCTTTTTGAACGCTAACCTAATAGCGTCAACCTAAACTTTTTAAAATAAAATCCAAAGCGGCGTGAAGTTTTATATAAACTACGCGCTTTTGTCTCCGTAAACGAAAATTCCGTGATAGGTAACTATCCTAAATATCCTTCCCACTTCTAAATTATTTTTATAACAAACTAGCTTCAGTCCGCGACTTCGCCCGCGTCGAATTCGGTTATCGCGTTCCCGCGAGAACTATGCGTTTTTCCGGGATAAAAAGTAGCCTATGTCCTTTCCGGGGACCCCAACTATCTCCATGCCAAATTTCATCGTAGCGTGAAGAGGTAACAGACAGACAGAGTTATTTTCGCATTTATAATATTAGTATGGATTATACCTAGATAGGTAGTATAGGATTCTTTACTAGCACATTTTATTAATGATCATCACACTATACAATGTTGTTTGTAACAGTCAGACGGTTTTTGCTAACTTCGTTACACGCAGACAGTTTTTTGCCGGATATTTTTTATAGGTATTTTTTGTCGATAAAAAAACTGTTCACAGCTACCGCTCTACCATAAAACTGGGAAAGCGGCAAAAAACCTAAACTAATAGAAGTCTGAGAAGTAAGTACCAATTTCATCCATATGTCTTTGCTAATGACCTAATGCACAGATGGGAAAGTCTGTTTGCAATGTGCAAAATTGTTAATTTATGAGTTTAGGTATATATACTCGTACATACATAATTATTTGCGTCGGAATAAAATGGATGCAGTCCCTTTTTCTCTTTTTATTTAAAGAAAAAGTACTTACCTACAGTTTTTTCGATACCTATATTTATGTTTTTACATAAGTATCTAAAGCACATCTTACCCGGGTTTAGTAGGTAGGTACATACTTAGGTACATACTTAGGTACATACTTAGGTACATTACATGTAGGTGCCTACACAAATATTCTGTCTACAGGTATGTACTACGTACGTAGTACATAAAAAAGCACCTTCTCCTTGGAAACTCATTTTCATACCAATTCGTCGGGTATTTCTCCTTTCGTCGCAATATTAAAAGTTCATAGAATTCCTCACGATGGCGCGGGGTCGTTGACCTCCGCGCGGAGACAGCGCGTCTCCACTCGCGCACGTCATTGCATCACAAACTTACCGAAACCGACGGCGAAATATGGAACTAACGCTGCTCTATATTAATATCGCTGCACTGTTAGACACCAGCGCCACTGGTAACAGCAGATATAAGTTTGTCTTGTTATGTTTACGGAAATATTGAGTGTCCCAAATATGATTACATTTATTGAAACCTAGCAGGTTTTTTATTGATTTATATGACATTTCATTTGCCCGAGAAATAATGTTCATTGGTCTCAATCTACCCCTTTGGTCTACCCTATTTGATAAAGGTCGAATAATGCGTGTGTGTTATTTGACTATATTTATATGTTAAATAAGTTAAATTGATGATATGCTATATACTTATGTGTAGATTAGGATAAATTAATAACTGTCATGAGAATATACACGGTGGATCAGAAAATATGGCAAATAATTAACCCACAGTATCGGCTATCGATTCTAAGTATATTGTATAGATCTTTATTTTTTCCGAGTTGGTAAAAAAAATTGTATATGGGATTGGTTATGTGAGCGACGCCTGAATCCTATACAAAATGTTTTTTTTTTCACCAACTCAAAAAAAATCAATGACCTATACAATATACTTAGAATCGATAGCCGATACTGTGGGTTAATTATTTGCCATATTTTCTGACCCACCATGTATATCATGCTTATTATTCCAAACAAAACTACATATCATAAACTAGGTAAGTATTAATAATATCAATATCATTTATTTAAATAATGTGTATTAATGTGTCACCCAGACCCATAAAATATCCATTCGTTTGACTGAAATGATCATAAAATTCAATTTATGTTAATCGTTTCGAGTGTAATGGACGCTTACGGAATAAATATATTGGATTATTAGAAATTGTAGGTATTTAGCTCCAAATTTACCCTGTATGCAGGCATGCACAAATGAATGCAGAAGAATGAAAAATAAACATTGTTAATAAAACGTAGGTAATATACAAGTAACTTTTGTCTGCTCCTATAACATATCGTAATCTTTTTATGATTACCTGAGTTATTAAGTTTAAAATTAAAAATAGAAACCGCCTTCAAACTTTAACTGCCTGCAAAGTCGGGGTCTGAAGGCGCAGTCAGCGGTTTCTATTATTTGTCACTGGAGTCTTTGAAATTGACGCCAAAATCACTACACGTGATAACAAATCAAGAAAGATAAAGTTAGAAAATAAATGTGACCCATGCCACCCTTAACACTTCAAGTGGCAATAGCGGCCGGATGCCTGTCACTCTCATAAGTATTATACCTATATATATATCAGCCTATATACACCCACTGCTGAGTAAAAGCCTCTTCACACTTACGCCATTCTACCCTGTCCTGAGCACGACTCATCCACCGCTTCCCTGCCAACTGCCAGATGACCTATACCTTAGTATATATATAAGGGTCGATTATATAGACGTCAAATTTCTGCCAACACTTAAAGCGATAAAGCGGCCTACTCAAAGCCTGCCCGCAGGGTCTCGCTTGCAGTTCCACTGCCAAATCATATTGTGTGTATGCATGCAGAGCCGATATGCGGCAGGGTAAACAATTAAAATATCGGCTCTGCATGCATACACACACACGCAATAAGATTTGGCAGTGGCCCTGCAAGCAGGCTTGGAGTAGGCCGCTTTAAGCCAGCCGTACACTATCTTACAGAAAATCACTCGCTGGAAGGCATATATTTTGTATAAGACCCCGCACATTTCTGATCAGAAATTAGAAAGCAGGGTATTATACAAAATGTATGCACTGAGTGCCTTCCGGCTATCTTCCGGCGAGCGTCAAAATATTTCTGATAATGTGCGGCCGGCTTTAAGTACCAGTCGTAAATGTTGCCAGCGACCGCAGGAGTCGAGCCCGCAGCGGCTGCGGTCAACGCGGCGTGCACGGCCGCCCGCGAATGGACTGCCCCTGGATTATGTCCATTCCGATTTTAAATGTAAAGGTTTAACGGATTTTACAATTTCGAGTTAGAAAAAAAACCGGACAAGAGCGAGTCAAACTCGCTTATATGAAGCGTGCAGCTACGGAAATTATTTACAAAGTTATCCCATATCTCAAATTCAAATTGTTTATCACATTACTTAGAAAAAGCGGAACTTATGAGTAATGTTGTAACTTATGTACCTACATGTGAAAAAATTCGCGACCGAGTTTGTTCGAACTAATTTTCTTTTGAGAGTGTCGTTGAATTATATTTCCAATATTTTTTTACTTTTTTCCGGAAAAAAAGCATTAATTACCTATTAAAAGTCGTATCGTATGCAGTATTGCGACCGCGCGCCCTAAGTACCGAGGACCTTAACGTTATGCAAGTTTACGAGTCGCCGATATGTGCATATTGCCGATTATATTTATTTAAATACCTGTAACGACGGCTTACAGTGCCCCGACGGCTGTTACACACCGAATAACTTCGAGAACAATATAGTTTAAGTTTAAGTGATCGAGTAAAGGAGCTGAAAGTGTTGTTTGTGGTGTTGTAAGTTTCCAAATGAATTTACCTACAGGTAAGTAGATAAAGGAATGAATTGACAACAGCTCTTATTTAATACACAGAACAGCAATGAAAACGGGTTACTTTGTATGGAAAATCCTATACAAAGCGACCCGTTTTCGTTGCTGCTGAGTGTAGTTTGACGTAAACCCTCCCACCCAAGGAATTGAGAATCAACAGATGAATATGATCGAGACGTGCTTAATTAGTTTCAAACTAAAATGTACTGAGGTACTTTTTACAAGATCCTCGTAAGTCAAATTTTAGATCATCTGTAATTATATTTAACCGTGTTCATTTTACTAACTAAAGTATTGATATTTATACCATTAATGAAATGGTCCGTAGTTTTGCGGACACAATAATATCATGTAAATAGTCCAAGTCATTTCAAAGTTGATCTACCTATGTAAAGTGGGTCATTTACCTGCCGCGAAATATTCAGCGTCTTCAGGGCAACGCACCGGCTGTGGTATTTCGCTTGGTCATTGGTTTACAATGCCGAAGACGGCTAGTAGGTTTTCTATACGAATATGTGCACTTGTGCACTCGTATTGAGTCCAACCCGATGAGAAGTGGCCAAACACAATGGGCCTGCAGTGCAGGTTAATAGTATCGATAATTCTTTACGACGCCTATTAACTGAATTATGTAGCAAGTAACTGGACTCATTGAAACTAACTGCATGTATGGAATTTTACACATTAATAGTAGTAAATGCTTTAGAAATCACATTTGAATAATTCAAGCTTTATCATTACATGCTGTAGGTACTTACCTAGTGTTCAGAAAGCGTATGATTAATGCAATGATTTACGAATCACAATCAATTAACGGGCAAACAACTCAATCAGTAGAGAATTCAGGGTTTTTGTGGAGACCTAGCCAAATGCAATGTTTATCAAAGGCAGCACGAATTGCTCGTAAAAAGGTACTAATTACACTTGGTGTAATGGTTTCAGAAATATTTTGAATTTATAGTTTTGTCAGGAGATTACTATAAGGGGAGAGAAGTTTCAGCGCCATCTCTCTTTTCTGATCTATCACTGAGCCTAGTCAATCACAGGATTCTACGAATCTTTCGTCATTGAATGTCTTCAAGTCTGGCAGGAACTAACAATCTTTCAGTAGGACTATACGCAACCTGGGTTTCTAGTAAATATACCATTGCAAGATTGCAAGTACAACATAGATAGAAACAAACATAGATAGACTTTTACGTAAGTATTGCTTCTACGTGCTTTGTAGTGCTGTTGTTGTTGAATAATTCTATCATCATCATCATCATTTCAGCCGAAAGACGTCCACTGCTGGACATAATAGGCCTCCCCCAAGGCTCGCCACTCAGACCGGTCCTGTGCTAATTGCTTCCACCGGTTTCCCGCGACCTTCACGAGGTCGTCGCTCCATCTTGTTGGAGGCCTACCGACAGCTCGCCACCCAGTTCGCGGGCGCCACTCGAGAACTTTCCGGCCCCATCGGCCATCAGTCCTGCGAGCAATGTGCCCCGCCCACTGCCACTTAAGGCTCGCAATTCTTCGGGATATATCGGTGACCCTAGTTCTACTGCGGATATCCTCATTTCTGATTCTAAGAAGGCTCAAACTCACTCAGATCAGCGGGCAATGGAGAGGGCTATGCTCGAGGTTTCTCTGCGTGATAATTATATTTCTAAATCTAAATACTCCATTAATTGAAGTATTTTATTAATAAAGAAAAACAAGTATTCTGTCTTCATGAGCCAAAGTAAATTTGATACACATGGATTCATATGGTCCATTGCATACCCCTCCCACCCAACCTTTAAGTTGCAAGCACTAGATGTTATCTAGTACATACTCGGGTATTTAGTCTGTGGTAAAGCGTCTGTTCTTGACACGCCAGAGCGAGACGCCAATACTGCCGTGCTAAGCCAAAAAGGCCTATGTCAGCCAAAAAGGCCTATGACATAGGCCTTTTTGGCTTAGCACGGCAGAATAGAACATGTCCGAGGGCGTATTCTCAATACCGCAGTTTCGCTGTAACCTTAACTATAGGTACTTTGATGCTGTCATTAGCAATGTTATGCTCGTACGTGAGTACAGGGGCTATTATGGTGACATAGGAATAATCATAATAAAGTCTTACCTATAAACCTAGTGAGAGTAAATGTAACTAGTAACGAAGTGTTTCGCGGTGTTTACCCGTATAAATCCCAATTCTGAGAAAATATTTGGATAAAAGTGTCATAAGTATAACGTCAGTATGAAGAAAACTCGTATCTCACTTGAAAATCGAATTGATTTTCGACCTCATTTGTAAATAGTTTGTCAATTTCCAAAATTGAGATACGTTTTTTTTCAAAGATATGCCTAGAATTTTAAATTGCTTTGCCTCCTATGGCAAAGAAATAGAAACCCTTTAGTGCAAATAAATTGCTATCTAGTATAAATATGTAACATGTTTCGATAACAATAAGGGTTGAATAATTCATTGTATTTTCATTTGTTTGAGTTCGAAGTTTCTGCGTTTGTTATTTTCGAGAGCACTCGTCTCGTGCGCCGGCAACACCTAGAATCGCCCCCCTGGTTCAACGCTACCGGCCAAGGTTAGCTGGCCCTAACTGCGTATTTTTAAGTCTAGCCTTACATGACAGTAGATTGCAGTAATAGTCTTTTTCACTTCAGTCGTTAAATGTAAGTAGTTGGCGATGCATGGAATTTTGGCACATGGGAGTTACGCATTGTGTATTCAGTCATCTATAAGTAATTAAAAGAATCTAAGCAATACATGAACACTTCGGTATCTCTAAATTGTATACATAGCTAGCTAGACAAGGTTTCATTATTTTAGTAAATGTTTAATATTTTTAATGAAAACACTCAACATCTCTCAGTCAGAATAATCTGACGTGCGTGACGTCAAGAAAATAATGTTATTTTATCTTATTTATTAAAATATACGAACAATTTAAGAATTTTATTTACGAAGAGCTTGTAATCCTATTAAAAGATCCTTGAACGTTTTAATAATGTTCGAAAATACGTTATTTCTAAGTACGGGATTATTTTCTCGTAGCAAGAAAATCAAAGCGGATTAGGTACCTATTTGAAAACTGAACAAGTCAGTGACGTGACGGCTCATAATAATATATGTATTGGGATTCTGTTCTGATGGACATTGGTATAAACTATTCGAATTTATTATTAACTCGAAAACTCGATCTTTCCTAAGATATGCAATTTGATGAGACTAATATATTACGGGACGGTCGGGTTAAGTTAGGATCCTACATTCAGGACCTTACATCATGTCCATTAAAATATATAACAAGCTACCAGAATCACTAAAAAAAGAACAAAAAGAACATCTATTCATAATTAAGCTCAAACGACTTTTAATCAAAAACACTTACTATAAGCCTTAACGAATACTTAGAAGACAAAATAACTATATAAATAAAACTAGTAACAACGTTAATATTCACAATACTCACCCATACACAGACATACACACACACACATATCCGAATACGTCAAAGCTCCAAGATTTATTTTAATATCTGTCCTTTCTGTATGTATACTGAATACGTAAAATGTTAGTGATTTATTAAGTAGATTGTACTTTTGCTACACCTTCACAGGGTCCATGCTCCTTTCTCCATACAAACGTAGTTACGTTTTCATTGACGTTGAGATTGGCACCAAATTGTACAAGTAATAGTGGAGCAGAGATATTAGTGTTCAAAATACACTTTTATTGTAATAAATTGAATAACAAGGAAACTAGGAACTAGGACCATTTTAGTTTCCTCCATACATACTTCAAAATTCAGTTTTTTGTCTGTAATTTAATTATGTTTTAGTTTACCACGATATTTACTAATTTCGGACACTCACTATAATGATTTTGTTATGTGTACCAAGTTTCAAGTCAATCTGTTTAGTAATTCTTATCCCTCTAAAGGACCTCGTTAGTTTATTTCCTCCAGACGGATCGATCTTGACCATTGTTTTGACAGACAGACAGACAAAACAACTCGAGGCATAGACTAGACTCAACAAAAGCGAGACATCTCAATAGGGCTTCCAATTAGACGAGAAATACAGCCTAAACAACAATGAAGACGGCATTGGAGTTACACGGCCAAGTTCCTGAAATCAAAGCCTGAAATATTGTAAGGTATTTTTAAAGACAGTTTTCGATTATTTGCTGCTCGCTGCTCTGTACAGCTCGTTGAAGATTTTAAGGATTTTGTTATTTTGTCTACAATAATTTCCTCAAAATAGAATAGGAGTACCCAAGTATGGGTATCACGATATTTTGATAGATGTAAGTATCTGCCACGATTTTCTCGGGTGAGAATAGCTAAAATCAGTTTTGCCAGATATGAGGACTAGCGAGATTGATTTGTCGCCCCTGTAAACCCCTATATTGTAAATTTGATTAAAATTCCCAAATCATCATTCTGGAGCTATATTCGAAGTCTTGTAGGGTAATTTCAAGGTCACTTGCGTAAGTACATTGCGTTTTGACTTTAAAATAACATCAGAAATGACCGTATACGAAAGACGTAAATGTAGTTAATATTATTAAACTAGCAAAAGGGCACGATTTTAGTAGTATGTAAAATATAGAAAAATTGTAGTGGAAAGCAAACCGACATTATTATAAAATAAAGGCTTTCTTTTCTATTCACTTACATCAGAGCCAGAGGCGTTAACAAGAATCTATATTTCGACAACATGTGAACCGATTTATTTTGATATTTATTTAGTAACCTGTATTTTTTTTACTGAACTTGGCCCGACACACTGCCGTGGAGGGAGAGCAAAGTCGTTATTCAAAATTAATACATTCTTTGTTCCGTATTTTTTTCATGTTACACAAAGAAAAATAAATCAAAGTTTTTAATAAAGAGCGGGATTTCTTTTTCTTAGTATTTAGGCTTCATAAGGCTTTTCGTTTTGAGTTATTGTTATTATTTAAGTGGAATTGAGAAATATACGACTTTCACCAACGCCCTATGTTTGGGTTAGACTCTAACTCCAGTTAGGCTCAAACAATTAAATCTGAGCTAAGAGGTTAACCCGCGAGGTTAGATGCTTGCTTAGTGCAAGTTTGCTTTAGCTACTTATTTATATTTAGCGAGCTGGATTTAACAATATTACCTACACGAGCGGTCATAAAGACAGGTTTTTTTTAATTGTATTGGTTGGCGAATGAGCACACAGGGCCACCTGATGGTAAGTGGTCACAGTGGGTCATGTACATAATCTATATATATAAAACAAGAAACTGACTGACTGACTGACTGATCGATCAACGGAGAGCCGAAACTACTGGTCGTAGAGAGCTGAAATTTGGCATGCAGGTTACTTAGGGAACGAAGGGGAGCACTAAGAGAGGATTTCCCGAAATTCCTACGGGAACGGAAAAAAACGGGATTTTTCATTTTTATATTTCTGCGCATACGAAGATGCGGGGAAAAGCTAGTGAATCATAAGCTAACGAATGCGTTGTTAACCGTAGATTGAACGCCTCCATTGCCAGTAATTTCAGCGGTCACATTCTGAGCCTCTGAGTTTTCAAAGAAACAAACCAATCGAACGCGTTTGCGTATTCTGGGGATTTTGTTGCCGGCTTTGACGGTGGCAAATGGAAACGCAGTCTGTTCATCCATAGTCGCTTATTTGGTAAACAAAATTATAATCTCACAATACGTATTTTTGACTTTTTGTGGACATATAGCGTAAACAAAGGAATCCCAGAGCAAATATCAGTCAAGAGATGTCCCATTATGGTAAATCAGGATGATTTGATACAGTAATAAACCCATTTTACTCCAAAAAATAACACTTTGAGGTTAGAATTTTGGTTACCAAACAAGAAAAGACTTCAAGCAATGATTTGGACTGCTTATTCTCAAAACTTGCACTAGTTAGGAGTGAGTTAGGACCTTGGATTATACAGAGCACATGCATGTAATTATACAGTGCGCATGTTACAGCGGTTAACATGTCAAAATTAACACCAAGCGTGGTGTTTCGCGTCAAAACTAAGAGACTGGCGCCTTCCCCGGCCACAAACTAGTTTAGAAGCTCGGCACAAACAACGAGACGTGAACACACAAAGAAGTTGCCTCGTCACCGTAACACCGTTGATTAAACGCGTGAGTTGTACCTAACTCTGCGTTGGAATACACCGGGATCTTAAGAAGTGGTACCTACATATTTTTTTGGACTCTCTACAAAGTTTATAAGTACCTACAGATAAATATAAGTAGATAGTAGATTGCGAGCTCGTGTTTAAAACAGATGCCATAAAAAACAATAGGTACTAATATTATAAATGCAAAAGTAACTCTATCTGTTAGCTCTTCAAGCTACAACCGTTGGACCGATTTCGATGTTATGTTTAGAGTCCTGGGAAAGGAAACAGGTTAGTTTTATCCCGGAAAAGAAAAGGTATAGTTCCCATGGGAAAGCCCATGGGGAACCGATTTCCACGCGGGCGAAGTCGCGGGCAGTAGCTAGTGCATGACGTAAAAGTAAAGCCGTATAGCTGCCTTAGTTTGCAAATTCAAATTGAATTTCGCACTTAAATAATTTCAGTGGTGCGAGCTGGATTCGAACCTCAGACCCTCTGCATGAGAGGCGGTAAGTCAACCCACTAGGCTACCACGGCTTCATAAAGCTATCGCCGAGTTGTATACTGTGAGATTTACTGTAGAATTGTTTCATGGAGTGCGCAGAAGCATTCATGGGTATTATTTATATGTGCATTGTGCGTAGGCGCCGATTGCTGAAAGGCGTGCGCTTACGCACTTAAAGCGGAGATAAAATGGGTAAAATATCGTCACAACGTTTTGCTTGACCCTGTATCGTTTCTAAAAATCGTTTTTTGTGTTTAGTATCGGTTATATACAGCCCCTTGAAATATATTCGTTTCCTTTAATTTTCAAGCTACAGACGCGACTTTTCTACAGACTTATTATTAGTACCTATATAGATATGGGATCTGTCTGCCATATTTGCGGATTTGAATGTGGACGCAGATCCAGCAGAGCCCAGCTTCGGCCTAAAAAAAGTGCATTGATCTACAAGTAAGGATTCACAATCAGCCGAAGAAAAATGGCTCGTCAAAACGGGAGCCCGAACAAATCGGGCGCCCGTTTGGCGCTCAGTAAATTTGACACTTAAGTCGTATAGTGTTAGGTTTACTTTTGTATAAAATATTTATCTGGACACATATCACAAAGAGGAGTTATTAGCATATTGGAATGTATTTTCTAATGTCAGTTTGCTCCTTATACCTATTTTGACATATTGTTAGGCACTGTTCGTCCATATGTTATTATTAGGTCAATGGAAGAGTGTCTTTCACCCTTTGTGACAGATGGGTTGCTCTATGCGACACGTAATTCAAAATGGCGGTTCGCTAGTTTTCTATCTCGCGTCTCGTAAAACACGTAAACGTGAACGCTACAATGAGTCACACGTCCTGCGGATCTCGAGAAAGGGACAAAGTCGAGCCATTACTCGATGTAGGCGTATTGATCGCAGTCACACCGGGAAGTATACTTCTTTGTATACCTAAGTATACTTCTGAAGTAGGTATATACACTTCAGTCTATGTTACTAAGGATAGGTTTCCGAGACGTGGGAAGCTAAGCTGCTTACTATAGCGTTGACGTGAAGAAAGGCGAAAATATTTGATAGAAATATCCTTGTATCCTGGACGGGGACGACCGAAAGTTAATGAAATATCACCTGGCTTCAATCAGGCTTCAGATACTAACCTAATATCATAGAAAAGACAAGGTAAGGAACCTTTATAAAAATCAACGTACGTCCGAAAAAACAAGTGTTAAATGCGATAAGTAGGTAGGTAGGACTTAGCTCAGTAAATATAGTTCCAATGCAGTTTTAAATAATGCTTTTGGATATATACAAGAAAGTAATTAGTCTCCTTTTTTCAGCCGAGATACTATTTGCACTTGACTGTAGGTACCTAGTCAACGAAAGTGTACGAAAAAAAACAGTTGTTTTTGTGTTTTGATGATCAATTAACATATTAGTTAGGCTGTTATTGTAAAACATACATATTTCAGCTGTACATGATGAGTCAGACACTCAGCTGAATAATGTGTGGGTTTTTCTTTTACTCAATTGTAAAATGTTTTTATTATGCTTTGATAAGATAAACAAAAGAATAGTAATATTTTAAAAACCCGTTTGTAAGAAAAACCTGTGCGAGCAGTAGAAAGGAAATCTGAAAAGTAATTTTGTTTCACCTTGAAACAGGACCAATTAACCACCCTTTGACAAAACACGTCACATCTGAATACAATGATTACTCTGCCGAATAAAAAAACAACCTATGTCAATCTTTTTTCTTCGATTATACGCCCTTCTGAAACTACGACGTTTTCACGTCACCCTATATAGCAATGCAATGGACACGCGCCGCCAAGCGAAGCACTCGGACCGACAATAAAATGCGTAAGCCAAAGGTGTATTACCTCCGAATAAAGCTTAAATTCGTTCAACGCAATTGAAACTGTAATTAGCTTTTTTAAATTACCACCACTGCTTCACATTACACCCTTAACTGTGGACAGTAAAGCTTAAATTACATCGTATAAACGGTAACCTGGGATTGTTTCGCCACCACTTACGTTTTCCGTCCGGATGAATTGTGTCTCTGTTAAAATAAAGCTCGTTTTCGTTTGTTTGATGTAAAAGTGCAGTTTGTAAGCGATGCATTCCGGTGAATGTGCATCCTTGACAAGTATTCTGCAGCCCACTTTTTAATTGATAAAAACATGGGGGACGAGTAAGCGGGTACAATGTAGGATAACCTGTACTCTCGAGTACTCTTAACACAGTAATTTAGTAAAAAAACGTAGCATAGAGTAAAAACTGGAAGGGTAGGTTTGAATGCTGAATTTCTGGGTAGGTAGTATGTTTTTGCGTAGAATAACGTTGTTACAGAGATCTATAAATAGGTAGATTTAGCTTTGTCCCAATATCTTCTAACATAACTTTACTTACCTGCATTGACCTATAATAAGTAATAACATATGGACGAACAGTGCCTAACAGAATATGTCAAAATATATGGAGCAAACTGACATTAGAAAATACGTTCCAATATGCTAATAACGCCTCTTTATAACGAAGGCCAAACGCCGTTTATGACGGGGCCATTTTTCTCCGGCTGATTGTGAATCCTTACTTATAATTGATCAATCCTTACTTGCAATTTCTATTCATAAAAAAGCGATTAAACTATTGTTTTTTGTCACAAACGGCTATAATAGAAAGTATAGGTAGGTTCACATTTAATTTAAACTTTAAGTGAACATTTCTTGAAGAAAGAATTTGAGATTAGGTATATGAAATGCTAAGATGCCCGTAAATTTATCATCCTTAGAAATAAAAGTGGATTCTAATAGTGCACTTACTCTATACCTAACTCACCTAAATATAAGTACCATATAATGAATGATGCTTTAATAAGCTCTGTTATTACATACCCACGCGATATATTAAATTCCATCCTCTAAAGCATAGACAATCCCCTTTGTTTTCTATTAGGCAGCAGACACACGACATCACTGTAGTCCATTGTTCTGCCGTTGTGGACGTGCCCTTATATCCAGGGGATTTGTGATAGTGACGCTGATGGCAAAAATACTTTATTAAGGAAGCTGTACGGTCCATTATTGCTTTTGTCCAATTTCGTATATATTTACTGCGTTATTTTGTTACTATTGTGTTAAAACTAGGCGTAGGTGGCTTCATAATATGTCATAGAAAATAACTCATATTTACAAAACCAGGTATTTCAAATAGCTATATGTAAGTAAATCCGCTATTTACAAACATGTTTTTCCTCGCAGTAGGTACTTATCTGTAGATTTCCAATGAACTCTTTTTTGATTTGAAAGTTTATGAATAAATTACCTACAATGAAGTCGATGATTTCATTAAATATGAAATAAGGATGATATTTGTATGGAGGGTTGACCAAGACACATTCCACACTCCATAGATATTTGCTTCATTTGTTAAAAGAAAAACTTATCACAGATTATAGGGACACCTGCAGATTCGAAGGATTTAAGCCATAGAGATTTATTTATCTTTTGTACGGATTTAAATATAGAACTGGGTTAAGCTCATCAGATCTGACGCGCGATTGACGTGGTGTCAAAAAAACACTCAACTTTTATGAATACGAAAACACGAATAATTCAAATTCAAAAATAAGAGACGTTAAAAACGGCGCAACACATTAAGATGGGGTTTCAAGACTTTCAAGGCTGCATATTTCATTTGAGACCATCGTTTATTTTAGCTCGTAATTATGAAAGCAATACCTTGTTATTTAATTAATAAAAGTTTTTAATAACTTGGTATTTTAATTAGACCGTAGGTCTACTCTTTTCGTCTTTCAAATTAAAATCTAATAGTGAGTGACACATGCACCAATATTTATTCTCCAGTGGCGGTTCTTGGGGTCGTGGGGGTCATGACCCCCCCCCCCCCAAACCGGACACCTCCCATAGATTTTACCAATCATGGGACTCGTGACCCCCCCAAAATCTTAACATGACCCCCTCCAACATCTTTGTCTGGGACCGCGCCTGTTATTCTCTTACCAAACTTAGAATTGATAGATCACTATTTACGGAAAAAATAAGGATAACACTTAATCACACTTAATGAAAAAAGTCCCAAACCAATTATTTCAACCGAAAGCAACTAAATCGTATGCATACAAATATTGCATTTCTAGACCGATTGGCATCATTGCGGTTAGAATTAATTAATATGTAATTATGGGCACTTTTTTGCTCGACTTGGCAGATCACTTAGAATTAGGCGCTACCGCCGAATAATGGAATGGAAGTAGAAAACCGTCCATACGTATCCCTTTTTAGTATGTTTCTTTTTTACAGTGCATAAATGCTTTTACGCATAACGTTAACGCCTGAGCGGGGGACCAATAACACGGACTACGGGGCATATGCGAGACTCAGTCCGACTCTAGGTCGGTTGATTCAAACCGTCCGTTAAAGTTAAGGTTGAATATTTTACTATGGCACAAAATGACGTATCTGTATGAAATGACAGCTCGGCGGCCATACTTAACGACCAGGAGTCCGTCAACTATGCTTTAATCAACCCAGGCTAAAAGCCGAATGCCGACTCCAACACTCCGCAGGCACAGTATAGATAATAATGGGGAACTACTACGTCCGCAGGATTGCATTCGCACTAGACTGATTTGGGACATTTAGCAATGAGAACCAACCTTTCTCGAGGTAGGTACAGGCATCGGCACGTAACTTGAGCGGTGGCCTAGGATGCGCAGAATTCAAAAATAAGGTCTCATCGGCAGAGGGGCGCGGGACGCAGGGAGCGCTTTGTTGTGCGCGCACGCTTATTAGCCCTTAATTGGTAAACATGCGCAGCAATCCCCTCTACTTTTGCTCACCGCTCAAGTTATGTGCCGCGACCTGTACTAGGTAGAACTAAAGTCACTCTCATCTCATTGGTAAAGTCAAATCAAAAGTAATGCGCTAAAGTATATGCATAGACAATTACCCGCAGGTCATCAGCCTGGTTACCACAGACAACAAAAACCTATTGCCACCGGACGTTGTTACTGGCTTTTTGTGGGTTGCCAGCATTGGTTTATGAAACCGTTTGTTACTCTGTGGTTAAAGCCGCAGGCTTGGCTATTTTCTTGAGGAATTTTAAAAAGACAACAAATTCATGTTGCTTCGATTGGTACATAGCATGTGCCTTTAGTATTGACAGAGAGAAATGAGTTGAACGCATATCAGCATTTTCTATCAATTTGTATGGGATTTGATACTTCTGAAAACTTCACGTTTTGTTCGAGAAGTTTGCTAAACGCATTCACTGTTAAAGACGCACATATGAGTTTTGCTGACTTTCCCGACGTTCCTTGAACACACATGTGAGTGATGTGAGTTTCAATGTTCCCGTAATGACAGATGCGGCACCTGGCGAAAGTTCGAAAAACAAAAGTGGCAGTGAATGCGTTAAGTAAATAGATTAACGTACATCAGAAAACTCTTAAGTATCATCAATCATGAATTCATGATGCAATATCTAAAGGTCCAGATCGAATATTTGTCCCATTTAACAGGTCAGACCAATAATGGATAAGTCATCATCATCATCATCATCATTTCAGCCGAAAGACGTCCACTGCTGGACATAGGCCTCCCCCAAGGCTCGCCACTCAGACCGGTCCTGTGCTACTTGCACCGGTTTCCCGCGACCTTCACGAGGTCGTCGCTTGAGGTAATGGATAGGTACCTACTGTAAAACAATTGTGGCCTCGAAGATTTGAAATATTGTAAAATTTTCTTTACTCTAAATGCTGCATTTTGATCTGAGCCGCGTTTAAGATCGGATTGTGGGTCGTCAGACCCTGTATAGATTCGAAATGTCATCGATCATGTCACTAATGAAATACAATTTGTAATGATAAATCTATCACAGGAAACGGTAAAATCAATTAGAACGGCGGGACAAATTTATTGTGTTGCTCCTTTTTTTAGACTTTGACATTCGTAATAAATCTGGACGAGTTGGGATATGGACATGAGCCAAATAGCACTGTGGTCGAAATGGAAATTATGACAAAATGGTATATTGACACATCTTTGAATTACTTCGCAGATGCGTGCAGGTTTCCTCGTGATGTTTTCCTTCACCGAAAAGCTCAGTGGTAAATTCAAATTGAATTTCGCACATAAACAAACTTAGAGGTGCGAGCCGGAATCGAAGGCCCGACCCTCTGCATGAGAGGCGGTAGGTCGAACCACTAAGCCACCACGGTTTAATTTGCTTTAATTTTCCTTTAATAGATAGGTTTTATGATTTATGTCACCAAATGGTCAAGTGAAGGATCCAACCAAAATGTATAGACAATTTCATATTTCACCCCGGGCACCATCTAGGTCACAATGAGCTGAAATCTAGGTCGTGTAACATAAAATACAAGTTTTTCCCTGTTTATCAATTTTATTGGGTTCACTTGCGAGTATTGGAGGAGGATGTAAACTTTTTGTTCACCTAGGTGAAACTAGGTGACCCATTGTATTTATTGGTGAATTCGTGACCTTATATCGATGAATAGTTTAGAATCTGGAAGTCCTTATCGTTAAATTGGAATATTATGAGATAGCAGATATCGTGACATGACTGTCTCATTTTCCATTCGAAAAAATCTTTAAGGCTTAAGGATGCTTGTTTCACCAAAGGTTGAAGATAGGTGAAGCGACAATGAAAAAAGCCAAGTTGAAAAGCTCTTTCTTTTTATTTTACTCTGTTCCCGCGTTAAGGGGGCCGGAACAACATGTTTTTTTTCTTCCATCCCCTTCTATCACCCGTCGTGTCTGAGATGAGGTGAATGATAACAATTAACATGATAGTAACACACACATCTACAAAAATAAACGGCTAATGGTGCGAAAGAAGAACAGTAAATTCAAAATCAGGGTATATATACATGGTGGGTCAGAAAATATGGCAAATAATTAACCCACAGTATCGGCTATCGATTCTAAGTATATTGTATAGGTCTTTAATTTTTTTCGAGTTGGTAATAGTACATTACAGACCTAGGGTGGTAAATTCGTAAATGTCCCAGATCGCAGGTTTCTGTGGCCCAAGCCGAAGGTGAGGGCCATAAATATGCGATCTGGGGCTTTACGAATTACCGCCCGTGGTTTGTCAAAAGTTTTACGTCTTGCCTTGGCCAAGAAGTGAGATTTTCTCTCCGCGTAGCGGGCAGAAAATCTCACTTTACGGCCAAGGGTGATGTAAAAAAGAATATTTTGTATAGGATTCAGGCGTCGCTCACACAACCAACCCCATATATATATATTTTTTACCAACTCAAAAAAAATTAAAGGCCTATACAATATGCTTAGAATCGATAGCCGATACGGTGGGTTAATTATTTGCCATATTTTCTGACCCACCGTGTATACATGGCAAGATACATGGCATGTTGTTGTGTGCGTGGCTTCACTTTCGTAGCAATATTATACACTCTTTTAGATTTATTCATCTTTCACGCAATCCATTCACACCTTTCTAGGTTTATTTCTATTTCCACCAATTCCTATCACCGACTTCATATCAACAAGAAAATGTGAAAGACTTATGCAGCTTTGCAGGGAGTAAGTAATTACCGAGATGCTAAAGCCATTAATAATTGAAAAAAAAAACAACCATTGACTACCTATATGCTACGATGAAACTACTATGCTACTATGAACTAGCAGTCTAATATGAAACATAAGTGCAAGTAATTTGGTACATTTTCATAAAGCAAGAAGCGCTAAAGGTTTTTCTAGCATAGGGAATAAATTGTAATTGAATAAATTATTATTCATTGCCTCAATTATTCTGTCAATTGTGATAATAACCGGGAGACTTATATCGTCATGTTGGTTAATGAGAGTCCATTGGTAAAGGAATGTGAAACGTATCCTTAGCAGAAAGAACGCAAAATACAGTTAAGCCGTCATGGACTTACGATATCTTAGTTCTAAAGTATCTAAGCGATACTGCTATCTGAAAATCTAGCTAATTTGCGAGTAGGTTAGACTTAGTCATAGACATAAATAATACTTCGTATGTACCCGGCCTAACGTAGATACATGTCATGTTTCCCCACTTCATTGGTGTCCAATCCAAAGTTAAACTTATATCGTGACACTAAAGCTGGGTCACATTTTTTCAACAACGAGACGAGTTTTTAGATACTGAGAAACAGTTTCGAAAAAAGATTTTTAAAAACGCTTATTGTCACGCACGCTCGGTGACAGAACTTTGGATTGGACACCGTGGAAGTGGGGACATATTACGTGTACGTTAGACCGGGTCTATATTATTTACGTCTAGGGACTTAGTACAAAATAACTGACAGCGGTACTTCTCAACAATGGTACAAGTTTAGGATATTTCTAATTGAAATAATTGAATTGTGTGTTCAAACACAGAGCTATAATTTTAAAGGTTTTTTTCCATTATTAATAACAAATGCATTTTACCTAATTTACTACAGGAACACTACACATTAAACCTACGCTACTCAAACTAGCTATTATTGCTTATTGCACTACATTCTATGAGTGCCAGTTGTGCCTAAAAATACAAATCACCACCTTGCAACACTTATTTTTTGGCCACTGACAGAGACCTATGTAATTCAAACTCAAATAGAACATACCTAGTTAATTTGGGACTGAGTCTACAACACGAGATCATGAATCAATGTAGAGATAATCTACTAGGTATAGGAAGTCCCACGCCGCCACAATTGAAAAGGGTATAAAAAGCACCACCAACACTCTCAACACACGTTTGACGGCTGTCTCAGCACTCACACAAGCGTTGAGAGTGTTGGTGGTGCTTTTTAAACACTTTCCAAATAGATTGAAGCGTTTTGAATTGTGGAGGCGCGGGTCTTCCTAAAGTAGATTACTACTACTACTACTACAGCCTATTTGCGTCCCACTGCTGGGCACAGGCCTCCTCTCATCACGAGAGGGTTTGGGCTATAGTCCCCACGCGGGCCCAGTGCGGATTGGGGACTTCACGCACATCTTTGAATTACTTCACAGATGCATGCAGGTTTCCTCACGATGTTTTCCTTCACCGAAAAGCTCTGTGGTAAATTTAAATTGAATTTCGCACATAAGTAAACTTAGAGGTGCGAGCCGGAATCGAACCCCCTACCCTCTGCATGAGAGGTGGTAGGTCGAACCACTAGGCCACCACGGCTTCCAAAGTAGATTATCTCTAAGTAAAGTAACTATAAGCCGATACTGGTTTATGTCACGTTAGCAAGTTCCGCGATCGACACGAAAAAGGCGGGCCTTCAGTTCAGACGGCACAGCTCTGGATAGTGTTCGCAGTGTTGCCAATTCTTTAATTGATTTGTAGCCATAAATGTCTGGAAAGTGCCACAGATAATTTTCAATAAGGTGCTAAACTTGGGTTGTATTATGGAGGGTTGAAGTAAAGGAGCGCAATCTTTATAGTTCCAAAAGTGGACACCAAATCGAGTAGATTGGGGGCGCTGCGGTCGCCACTCCAGTCAAGCCACCTAGGCGGACAGTCTGCAGTAGCGTCATCTGAAGCTGCTGAGGCGAAAACGGTTGTGAGGAGAGTGTGTTCTGTTTTCTTGCTTATCAAATCCGCTGGACACGTTTTCAACTGTTTCGCCATATAAGATTGTGCTCCTTACCAAGACACATTCCACACTCCATAGGTTGTATCTTTGTCCACGTTCGATAATTTAATGTGAGCTGTCATTCCGTACAGAAACTTCATTTTCTCTATAGTAAAAAAAAACACGTAAAATTTTACAGATGTTAACTTCTTGATTGAACCCAGGCTAAATGTAGATGAACTAGAGTTATTTACAAAGTTGAAATGGTAGTATAGTATTTTTATTGTTAACGATTTTATTCTTGATTGATTAATGATTAATCGGTCGGGGCAAGGGGCAAGTGCGTCAGTCAGGGTAAAGCGTACAGTCAAGGATGTATGCATATTTTGCGACTTTGAAAGATATACATATCTTTAAAGAACAAGTTTAGTACCTAAATAATGATTTCCCACGCAAATAAAATGAGAAAGGGAGTAAAAAATATAAAGCACCGTTTAGACATTCCGCATTCGATTGCTTGAAAGAATCAAGACCCGAAAATTCATCAGAAATGTAGCGGGGGGTTGATGTTAGCTCAGGTAGATGCTGCAGGCACGGAGATCAGCGGTGGAATCCGAAGACACGAAGACGATGTCTAGCTTATTAAAATATATAAATCTTGAAGACTGGCCCTATCACTGCCATTTATACTGTCTAACTAAGGAATAATAGATTTTAAGTTGAATTGATATTATATTTTGAGAGATGCGCACATTACAAATTATGTTCGAAATCGTAAACCGAGCGTTAATATCAGTTCATTAAATTTATTTACATTTTGTATGTAGGTATTGCTACATTTTCTATGGCAGCGTTTAAATTAGGTACAATTTAATAATCAATTTGGACGTAGAGCTTGGTATTTTTCAGGTTTTACGCTCGAATTTGCAATATTTCATGACCTGGATAAAATGGTTATACTTTAATATTTTGTGTTAGGTATATATTGGAAATACAGATTTAGATGTTGGTTGGTATGAAGTTAAATAGTTTGGTACGTTTATACCTTAAGAGTCCCCAGTACGCATGGCGTTTCTCAACTTTTCATATAAACGTATTTTCGCTTTTATTCCCAAATTGCTAAACAGATTGACTCGAAACTTGGTACACATAATAAAATCATTATTGTGAGTGTCCGAAATTAGTAAATGTCGTGGTAAAATAAAACACAATTAAATTACACGCAAAAAACTAAATTTTGAAGTTTGTATGGAGGCATAAAATGGTCCTAGTTTCTTTGTTATTCAATTTATTACAATCAAAGGGTATTTTGGACACTAACATCTCTGCTCCACTGTTACTTGTAAAATTTGGTGCCAATCTGATAAGTAGTTTGCGAATTAAAACGTAACTACGTTTGTACTGGGGACTCTTAAGGGTGTCAAAGTGGAAGGAAGTATTCAATTAAATTCAACACTGAAGATATATTTTTACCAATTTCATGCAGTCATAAATTGTCCTGAACGCTGAAAAAAGGACTGTAATATAATGTACCTATGCTCGTGAAAAGCGAGTCCATATTGGAGCGGCGCGCGCAGTGACTCACGGCAGGAAATTATAAATCATACACGAAATGCAACCAGACCCATACAACTACATACAACCGTACTGTGAAATAAATGGCGCCGTATCAGATTCCAATAGGAGGTTAGCAAGTTTTTATAGGCTTATTGTTCCATTATTTCATTCGCCATTGATGAAAGCAAGGATTATTTTAATCAAATGATAAAGTCGATATGTTAAGAAAGCTTTTGGCTTTGATAAACATATGTAGATGGTTTTGCAATTTACTACCTCTTGCTAGACATATAATACTACTACTACAGCCTATTTGCGTCCCACTGCTGGGCACAGGCCTCCTCTCATCACGAGAGGGGATATAATAACTGTAATTTAATCTCAATAGACAGACAATAAAAACCATTTATTCATAGGTACTTTAAATATTACCTACTGTATTCGCGGATAAAAGCTGCTCAAAAAAGATGGTGTCTATGAAAGTTATGTTGCAGTAAGAAAATGTTTCATTGGAGAAATCCTTTAATTCTCTTGAAATAACAGGGTAATAAAATGGCACCCCTACCACCTGAAACGCATTACTTTGATAAAAATACAAGCTTATCTAAACTACTTAGGTATACGTGTTTAGTGTAAAAACCGCAATCCTTAGATCCGTTTGTAGATATTAGATAACCTTGATCATGCTTTGGGCATATTTGCGAAGATAATTAAAAAGATATGCCCAATCTCCGTTCAAACAACCTAATTTGCCTGACATAGCTTGTCACCTCGAGATTTATTTACCTATGACTCACAAAGTATGCGAAATATGCCTAGATTTGCGTCGTATGTATTTCACAATTTTATATGTAAAAATAATGGGGACCCTTTGACACGAATACTGCGTAAATATAGAGTACGAAATGTATTAATAATTAGTCGATAAAATGTACCTACACACAAAAGTTTTCTACATGGTCGATAAGTATAAACTATCAAGCATTCGTTCTATTCACATTGCCGACGGTGGTACCAATGGTACCGTTATGCTTATTAAAATGCGATAAAATGAAAATTTTACATAAAACCGGTCAAGTGCGTGTCGGGCCACGCGCAAAGTATAGGGTTCCGAAGTTTACGATGCCCACAGTACCTTTCTAAGACTTATTAGCATCTAGCTAGCCTGTGGTATGAATGACGTGCCGGCCCGACGCCCCTGCCGCTCGAGAAAAATCATCATCATAAGTTGGTCGACTATTACTCGTAAGTTTGTACAGCCTACTTAGCTGTGATAGTTTTCCTTTCAACTACGTTATATATGCCACAACCGTGATTTTTTTCAGCCATCCAAATACCACCATTTAGCTGGCAGGGGGGGGGGGGGACACGTGACCCTAACAAAAAATAGCACTTTAAAGCTTAATATTTCACAAACGCATCACTTAATCAAAAAATGGTTTTAACAAACCCACAATATTTTTTTAAGACCTATTCAACGATATGCCGATACGCAAGAAAAAAAATTACATCCCCACTTTACGAGTAGGGAAGGTACTCTATAAAAAAAAAAATTCAACATTTTATTGTACCAATTTGTCAGCGTAACTAATATGCATATTCATGCCAAATTACAGCTTTCTAGAACTAAGAATTTCCGAGCAATAGTGCGGACAGACGGACGGACGGACGGACATGGCGAAACTATAAGGGTTCCTTGTGGACTTCGGAACCCTAAAAATGGCAGGAAACAGGGCTGTCAATAATCTGTGATGCAAGATATTGCAGTAGGTAGGTATACAATACTTGTTAGACAATATAGACAGCCCAATTCTCGTTTCTCAATTCTTCGATAAATTCGGGGTTTCGTGCGCCAATAATGATTCGAGTATAACATCATCTACATATCATTATCATACTCATCTTAGTAGTATTATAAAGTAGTACCCCTTCGCGTCCGCGATCTGTTCGCGATAAACTCAAATATTACTGTACGAATTTTCATGCAGTCTTCACTAAAGGTAGAGCGGTTTATGGAGAAGGTTTTGGTGTATTTTTTGCTTTACTACCCGTGCAAAGCCGGGCGTGTAGCTAGTATGATACAAATACATACATAGCATGTTCTTAATTCAGTACCTATCTACTTACTGTAATTATCCATTGAGTCGATTAAACATGCTCTACTAGATTGAGCGCCGTTTTTGTCCCTAAAATTTTCTTTCTCAAATATAGTTTCATACGAAAAGTTTCTTGTCAACTCAGCACTTATTCCTTACCTAAGCTTCTTCTTTACGAGCTATAGAAAACATTTACATTGTTAATCAAAGAAATGCATTCATAAAGTTATAAAAGAAAACTCAGGGAACTCGATAGAAAGTGGCAACAGGAAAGTTACCTACAATGTCTACTAGTCACATTGCAATTCTGAGCTTTACGGTCACACAAACAAGGTGAAAAGTGGCGAAGTGGTAATGGTTTTTCTTTGTCGGCTACAGCATTCTAGTGCTTTACTATAGCTAGAATCGAAGTGTCAGAGAGTATACTATAGGCACTAGGCATAAAGCGACTGTAAGAAATGTTGAAATGGCTATATAAATAAACGACAATGTGTGTATACTCGTATGAGTGTAGTATACAGAAGCATGTAACAATGTCATGTGTGAAAGCATAATGGCTGAAGACTTCTATATTTTTATTAGATATGTTTTCAACAGGTTATGGGCCACTCATAAATTAGTGTCCAAATCTACTGTATAGTTAAGAAATGGTCGGAGTGATACTTGGCTCTATAGCCCTGCAAAGGTGGAACTCTGAACCTACCTAAACTACTGTAGGTACACATTCGTATGCAAGATCTGCGATAGAAAATAGTATCATCCAACTTATATCAAAAGCCCGTATTGATTGTTTCATCGCTCTGATATACAAGAAAGTTCCAACAACCATCTGCTAAGTGTTATCACACGTCATAGTTTAACAAGACTCAACCCTACAAAAACATCTAGCTAAATTCTACCCCTATTTCAAGCACTTAAAACACACATTTAATGTAAATCAGAAGTAGTAGATTGATTATATCCCGGAGAGTTATGCGAAAATCGACCTCGCGGAGTGACCTTGCAGACTCGGAGGCTGTTGCACCTCTATCGACCGACACCCCCCCTCGTGCACTTCCTTCCGCCCCCCTCGGCCGGGACTCGCGGGAGCTCGCCTTGTATATGTTGTATGTTATATTACGTCACGGGATTATGTTGAAAAAGGACAGAGATACACGGTACCTACAAGGATGGCCGTATAGTCGCTTATCATACATAACATATACCTATATACAATTAGCCGTCTCAAGCGGTACTTATTATAACCCACGTAGGCCCGGTTTTTTCCCGTTCCAGTAGGAATTTCGGGAAATCCTTCCTTACACTTCCCCCTTATACTCCCCAAGGAATCTACACGTCAAATACCAGCTATCACATTTCACACTCTTCACACTCCATAGTTTAGACTACAGTGACTCGTAAAAGTTGTATAGGATTTGACACTTGACGGATAAAAATGGTCCGCGGACGGTCCAAATTTCCCCTGTCTGTTCTCCAATAATTCAAAGTTATTGTATAGTAGAGGTAATGTGGTCATGTCATTCATAATAGACAGATCTCAAACAAGACCTCAATCTCAGTTAACGTTTCTTACTTATGTTATGAAATGGGTACTGCGGTAGGTATTCCAACGTACTAAAATGTAAAATCAAATGTTAATAATTTAAAACTACCTCTGTAGTCAGAATAAATTATACGTAGGTACATTAAAGTTTCGCAACTATTTTACGTTAATTACTGTAGTATAATAAAATACTCGTACAAAACTTCATTATTCAAATACCTACTAAGTTTAACTTGGCTTTTAATCATAAAGTTTTATTCATTTTAATTATGAAAACTGTAGTTCGAAGGACTCAGAAAGTTATACAATTCAATATGATGCCATATCTGACGGCAGAAATATTACACGTTCTGAAATAAAACGAGGGTAGTCGAGGAAACGCTAGCGAGTGAATACCCTCATTTTTCCAGGTATAGTATTCATCAATCCTTGAGCGCCTTAGCGTCACGTGTGTGGCATTAAGACGGATGCGAGCTATAGCGAATTCTGCTCTCACTTATATGTTGCAGCGAAGTAAGTACCTGCAGTTACTTATTATATATTATAATCCCTCGGGATATCACTGAAAACCGGTTTAAGTCCCCTTGGAATTTTAAAAAGGGAACCTGCATTGCGCGCATTGTGGGCCGATCGCGTATGAATTCGTCGTTAAAAGCGCTTGTAATGTGTCGCGTGAGGTTCAATGCTGACAATTTATCACATGTCTCCGAAAGTTCAATAACACATTGACACTTTTGTATGTATTACAAACTGTAGCATTGACAGCCAAATCTCATACGTAAGACAGTAGTGCCAAGCCAACTAGTGAGCAATACGGGGTCCTCAATGCAAGATGTGTGTGACCTATATGACCTATAAAAGCACGATTTCGAACACAATTCGAATTAAGTGTCAATCTTTGCGTGCGAGGACATCTGTGTGCGTGCGAGTACGTCTGTACACTTGTAAATGTGTGTGTACCAGTACGCGTGTCAACGATTCACTCTCCTTTGCCGGATGAAACCAATGACGGTAAGGGCGAGTTGGGTGCGAGTTGCGCGCCGGCTAGATTCAGGAGGGTGAATCCATGACCATTCTGTATTTAGTAGGTATTATTAAATATTCTGTGGTGTGACTGTGAAGTGCCAAGTAAATAGAAGCTCACACCCTCTCGGGATAAAAGGAGGCTTGTACCAAGCAGTGGTCTAATAAGGTCTATTGGTAGGTTTATTGGATGGTTGGTCTATTGGTATCAATTATGCAACATGGGCTTACCGGGAATATAATTTTCTAATAAAATGAGAGCCAAAACGTGTATAAAAAATAAAAAGCGCCTTCAAACTCCAACAGACTGCGATGTCAATGTCAAGTTCACTCTATGATTATCATTTCTTTGGGTCGGTTCACTTGACACGGACTTCGCAGTCTGTCGGAGTTTGAAGGTGGATTTATTTTTTATTTAAAAATTTTTTTTTCGGCTACAGTTTCCAGACATTACTATAGAAGTACATAAGTGACTCTGAAGTCCTCGAAATTGACACCAAAATCATCTACGTGCTAGAAAATTTCGAGGAGTTCCCTCATTTTCTCATGGATCCCATCATCAGAACTGAACCAAATTAATATGGGACCAATTTGGATGTAGGTACCACCTTTCGAACAAAAAAAGAATCATCGGTTCACGTTTACTATTTATTTTTGGTGAACATACATAAAAAAAAAGATTCCGACGAATTGAGAACCTCCTCCTTTTTTTGAAGTCGGTTAAAATCATATCTACTGACTAGTATAAAATAAAACTAAACACAATTTCGTCGTCCCAGGAAATTCACGGAAAACCATTAAGATTATAGATATTGATATATCTCATAGCAGTAGATTACCTATATCTCTTCTGCATTTTCCAATGTGTCTAAACGGAGGTTTAATAAGACGTTTCACTTGTACACAGTTTACTTGCACACAAAGTACAGCAAGTACTGTCAGCGTTCCCTTCATATTACTAAAGCGTGAGAGGGATGCAACATGACCCCCAGCCTAGCTGTGAAAAACAGAGAGGCCTGGGAGGGAACGAGAGGTCAGCTTTCCTATTAGATCTTTTATCTACATCCTACTTATTGCAAGTCATAATGAGAAAGTTAATTGTGGTTATTTATCTGGATACAAGTTCTGAAGTAAGGTAATGAAACGCCTTTTGCGAAATAATAAATTCTAACATAAATATAATACTACGATAGCCTATTTACGTCCCACTGCTGGGCACAGAGTTCCTCTCATTACGAGATAGATGGTCTGGTCGGGGGATAGATAATAAGGGTCCATTGCGGTTTTAGAGCCCCACACTTTCATCTTTCATGATTCGCGAGGCGTGCAAAAAAGCAAATTTATAATCAATCAGTTATCTATATTTTAACTCTTCCGTTACTGGTGTTGTGGCTGAGTCACTTACAGAAAGCGCACAGTCGAAACTAAGGATCGTAGAAAGCTGAAATTCGGCATGAAGGTTCATTGGGGATTTGGGGAGTGTAGGGCAAGGGCAACATTTAGAGATGATTTCCCGAAATTAAATAAAACGCGAAAAAAACGGGATCAGCTTGGTCTATCTATACCGCGAGATGGCTAGTCATTTCTGGAATAGTCAATTCGTTGGATGTGATGAGAAACTTGCCATCCGCCGTATTTTATGAGCCATGTAGGTACTTATATTGCACTGATGCACTGAGCTTTTCGGTGAAGGAAAACATCGTCAGGAAACCTGCACGTATCTGCGAAGCAATTCAAACATGTGTGTGAAGCCCAAACCCTCTCGTGATGAGAGTAGCCCTGCGCCCAGCAGTGGGACGCAAATAGGCTGTAGTAGTAGTAGTTTAGTACTTATATTGGAAATCGAGAGGAAATATTTTCAGCCTTGTAATTTTTCGTGAACTCTACAAAACTGGGAAGGCTTTAAATCGGCTCCGACAATAAGTATTTTGAATATAGGTAAGTAAGAATAAATACAACCGCGTTCTACTAATCTACCTACGAGATTTTAGTATTTGAGTTTGGAATTATCTGTTTTCATAAAAAAATAGAGGAGGTTGAGTACTTATGTCAATTAATTTATCTTTGAAGTTTTATTTGGGGAAACATGACATGGTTTCTTAGAACAGATCTTTCTATGTCCCATCACCGATCTAATTGGACTGCCCTGTAAGTATATTTCAGCGCAGTGTCACCGTCAATCAATCTGTCAAAAACTCCACCCCTTCCCGAAGCTAACCTCAAAACAAAAACAACGTCCCATTTCCAGTCATAATCAGCTGTTGCGGCGACGTTGCCACTCCGCGAGGCGATCGACCGACCGCCTCAGATGAGCGTGAATACACTTCCGAAACCAAAAAGACCCCAAGGAGAACTTACGCCCTTCTCCTGCTAGCAGGGAGTGCTGTTTCATTCAGAAACCTCAGTTGCTTTACGTGAGGCAAGTACGTCGTTTGGTGCGTCGTCGTATTTTTGCGGGACTCAAAATTTGAATACTTTTTTTAAAATTGGAAGGCTGTTTGATTTTGACGCGTTTAAATGGTTTAAACGTACTTTAAGATTAATTATTTAGAGCGGTATTAATACTGCCTGGAAATATCCGAATATTATATACCTACGTACACTATATACCTACTCTCGTGCTCTACGTACTGAAAAGGTAGATCCGTATTTACCTTATCAGATTTCCTATATTACGTCATTCTTGACTTACGCCGTTTTAGAATGAGGAGTTCTTTAATAATAAATTTATACTTACGAAAAAAAAAAAAAAATACGTGTCCTTTTAAATTTGCCTTATTTTTCAGCTAGCTAATAAAATGGCCGTGTTAAAAAAAAAAAATGTTGTCAACGAAAATCCAGAACACACATCTTTGTCCACCTGAAATTTTTAATTTCATCTTAATTAACAAATGGGCTCTGGCTATAGGTGGTTTATGACATTACCATTAAACTCTAGTAGGTATGTCGGAAATTCTAGAACGAGTATGTAGTTGCTTCGACCACATAGAAACTCAACATAGTTGACGGACGGTTTGAAACAACTCACCCATACAAGATAACATAGAACCCTCCTATATCGAAATGAAGTGCAGAAAACTGTCTTCTTTATGTCCTTCCTAGGTTTGGAAACTCAATGACCCGCAGACGATGAGGTCGTGCTGACATAACGCTGACGTTATTCGTCCCTTGAACCCAAAGCCAATGTCTTCTAGCAATCCTTACATCTCTGCCATCTCATCCATTACATCACGTTACGAGAGCGGGTCGATGTACCGTCCCGCGGGATCTCGGGCATTTACCTACTGCGGGATTGAAGTCCCTGGGTACCCCGGCGATTACGTAGATGACGTAATCCCAGAGGTTACGACGTAAACGCCGAGATGGTTAAAGTTAGCTAGGATACGAGCATATTGTTTAGTCAATGTAGGTATTTAAACCAAGGTTTTAGATGAGTTGTCTTGTTTATTCCTACTCTTGAATATTCATAAGCTTACATTTTGTGTTTAACTAGGTACCTACATAAACGTGCTGTCTAAACTTAGATTTGCACAGTTGTAACTAATTATTGGTTTTTGAGGTTAACTACTTGTATACTTATTAAAGCGCTAACATTCTTAGCGTCTGCCATAACATATTTCATAATGTGTAACTACTCTTTATAGCACAACTAATTTCTACCCGCAACTCCGCCCGAGTAGAATTCGGTAATCGTTACTACTACTACTACTACTACTACTACTACTACTACTACTACTACTACTACTACTACTACTACTACAACAGCCTATTTACGGCCCACTGCTGGGCACAGGCCTCCTCTCATCACGAGAGGGTTTGGGCTATAGTCCCCACGCGGGCCCAGTGCGGATTGGGGACTTCACACACATCTTTGAATTACTTCGCAGATGCGTGCAGGTTTCCTCACGATGTTTTCCTTCACCGAAAAGCTCAGTGGTAAATTCAAATTGAATTTCGCACATAAGTAAACTTAGAGGTGCGAGCCGGAATCGAACCCCCGACCCTCTGCATGAGCGGCGGTAGGTCGAACCACTAGGCCACCACGGCTTCAAATCGTTACTGCGTTCACGATAAAAGTAACGTAATATGCTGTCCGGGACTCCAACTATCCACACCTTTTCATTTAAATCGGTCCAGCGGTTGAAGCGTGAAGAGGTAACAGACAGAGTTACTTCCGCATTTATAATATTAGTATGGATTAGCCCTACCCTAACGAGCCTTGAAGATGATGTAACGTAAGGCCTTTTTCACATTATCCGATCCGATATTAGTGTCGGACCTAAACTGTATGAAATATGTATCCGATATCGGACCGGACAATATGAAAGACGGATACATATTTCATACATTTCACTTCCTCAGATATCGGATTGGATAATGTGAAAATGCTCTAATTAATTCTGGCTCTACTTAACAGGCTATTGTAAAAACCTACCACAATAGTTGTTTGATGCACTAGTTTAACTTCTAAGGTTCCATTTAAAAGCCTTTTAGTTCTATTCCCAAAGAAAATAGGGCGCCATGATGGCACTGAAGAAAATCCTGTAAGAAACTTACTAGTAAATTGGTAGGCAGTAAGTATAAAATGAAGCTTTTTCTTATGAAAGTACCTACAAGTTCTAGGATGGGTCACAATTATCTAGATATTATGTTTGTGATGACTCAATAGAGCTGAAAAGGCTAGCAGAATCAAATGAATATGAAACCTATTTTATTCTTAACCTGTTTTGTTCATTAAAGCTTAACAAATGACCTATATGGCTTCGGTAATAATAATAAAGAACCCTAATGGCCTATCAAACAAATACCCTTAAATTTTACTCTATACCTATATACCCAACAATTATCACATTCTCACTTCAAATACCTTTCACATTCGTCCATTGTCAAGTAAAAGCAATGACGCGTTGGAAATGGAGATTCCGTGGAGGTATGTCAATATTTGATTGACACCGATGGTGTGGATGGTTTAAACATCTCTGATCGACCACGGTGTGTTCAAACCAGTTATGCTGGGATGATCAAGGCAGACGGCCGGATTGGTCCAGTTGGTAGTGACCCTGCCTTCTGTTCCAACGGTCGCGGGTTCGAGTCCCGCTCGGGGCAAACTTTGTGTGATGAACACGAATGTTTGTACTCGAGTCATGGATGTTCAGTATTTATATATGTATGTATTTGTCTATATAAGTATTTATATCGTTGTCTAGCACCCATAGTACAAGCTTTGCTTAGTTTGGGGCTAGGTCAATATGTGTGAAATGTCCCAAGATATTTATTATTATTATTTATAGTTTTGATCCTACTGACACAATAGATGTGCAATTTAGGATGTTCAGTTGTAGGAATGCTAAACAAATTTGTATTTTGGCTAACAGATAACTAAAAACTGTGGTGGCCTAGTGGTTCGACCTACCGCCTCTCACGCCGAGGGTCGGGGGTTCAAATCCGGCTCGCACCTCTAAGTTTACTTACGTGCGAAATTTAATGTGAATTTACCATGAGCTTTTCGGTGAAGGAAAACATCATGAGGAAACCTGCACGCATCTGCGAAGTAATTCAAAGTGTGTGTGATGTGAGTCCCCAATCCGCACTGGGCCCGCGTGTGGACTATAGCCCAAACCCTCTCATGATGAGGGGAGGCCTGTGCCCAGCAGTGGGACGCAAATAGGCTAAAGTAGTAGTAGTAGTAGTAACAGATAACTAGGTCTAAAGTATGGGAAGGGATACTTTTTATCCCGGTAAAAGCACGCATTCTAGTTAGGGCTCGCTCTAGGTCTAACTAAAGATATTTGAAATAGTACCTATAACACTGCGATATACTATCTCGCTAAATAGGGAGAAAGTGTATTTTCTAGGGATATTTCTATAGGGCGTTTCAGATCCACTGTTTACCTCGTAACAGAATAGTGAACTGGGTATCACATACATTGAAAAAATGTGTTGTTACATGCATTTTTCCTCTGACAAGTAAACGGAGTAGAAATAAGACGTAAATAAAACGTCTAAAAATAAGTTCGTGTGGGAAAATAAAGACGCTACAGACAACAAAAACCGGCATAAAGATGGTTAACTGATGCGGGGAGATTTCGTCTCTTTCAAGACACCTAATGGAGACTAAAAGCTATGAAATGTGCGACGGGGACTTTCTTTTACACTTTGTTCCCATTTTACGAGATAAAAACTGGCAAACACGAGTTTTTGAAGTAAAAATAGTTGAGACTTTCCAGTTGCTCTAGGTATTACTAATACGGAATAAGTCTCAACTGAGATCGACACTTTTCAGGGTTCAGGGGACGAATCTATTTCTATTTTATCCCTATTGGGGAAGACAGCGATGATAAGCACGGGGCCTTGATTTTTTATCTTTGTTCAAGTTGAACTTTAAATCTAGCTAATTAAAGTTCACGCGACGCGTGAGCGATCCTATAGGGAACAGCGAGATCCCTATTTAAGTAAAGACTTCGAATATAGCCCCTGATCCCAGAACTAGGTGATATTAAATTGGTAAAACGTCGGTAAAATTCGCTATTTTTCTTATCAAAATCTGATCAAACCTTTTGATACGATCATGACGTCAATTTATAATGAGTGGAAACGTAAAGTGCAGGTCGTTATAGAGATATTATTGTTGAGCAGATTGAGCAGTAAACAGCTCTCAACTAAATTGATGATAGCCTTGTGAATTTCGTCTCATTTTTGTATTCAAACATTTCATAATATAAATCTGTCGCGTTTCCTCGTAAAAAAATCTTATTCCATCCCGTGTCGAGTAAATGGATTATAATCAACGTTCGGAACGGAAAAATCTGGTAAGTATAAATTCATATCCATTAGGCAAATGGCGGCGGTTCCCGCGGGAAATCGCGTCCGTGGGAATCCCGCGGGGCCCGTGTCTGATTTTAGATATGGAACACATCATATTTCATTTCGGGCTGACGCGTTGGCAAAGATATACAAGATATAGGTACAATAGTAACTTTGTTATGCAAGGCTGAAAAGTCGTCATTTGCCGCGAGTTCATATTGAAAACTAGCTTCTGCCCTTTCTGGAATTCGGTAATAGCATTCCCGCGGGAACTATGCGTTTTTTCGGGATATAAAGTAGCCTATATGTTGACCAGTGTTATAGACTACCCCCATACCAAATTTTGTTGCAATCCGTCCAGTAGTGTTCGATTTAAATCCGGACATACATAGGTACATACAAATCTATATAACGATACTGAACACAAAAATCGTTATTTTGTGTTCAGTATCGTTTATATACTCGTAGTCCCCTCGACTTGATAGTTTCTTTTAATTTTCAAGTTTCAGACGCGACTTCTTCTACAGACTTATTATTAGTAAAGATATAGGTACATTAGGAATTAGGAAGCCGTGGTGGCCTAGTGGTTCGACCTACCGCCTCTCATGCAGAGGGTCGGGGGTTCGATTCCGGCTCGCACCTCTAAGTTTACTTATGTGCGAAAATCAATTCAATTCAATTTGAATTGACCACTGAGCTTTTCGGTGAAGAAAAACATCGTGAGGAAACCTGCACGCATCTGCGAAGTAATTAAATGATGTGTGTGAAGTCCCCAATCCGCACTGGGCCCGCGTGGGGACTACAGCCCAAACCCTCTCGTGATGAGAGGAGGCCTGTGCCCAGCAGTGGGACGCAAATAGGCTGTAGTTGTAGGTACATTAGTAGTTACAGTCGTCGTGTAAGGCTGAAAAGTCGTCATATGCCGCGAGTTCATATTGAGAATTGAGCAACTGAAGGTGGCTATGATTGACCATGAGCAAAGCGAGAAGGATAGCATTATAGCACAGAATATTTAATAGTACTACATACAGAATGGCCACGTAATCACTCGCCTGAACTAGCCGGCGCGCAACTCGCGCCCTACTCGCCCTTACCGTCATTTGTTTCATCCGGAGATGGTGAGTGGATCACTGGCCCGCGTAGTGGTACAAACACATTTACAAGTGTACAGACGTCGTCGCACGCGCACAGACGTCCTCGCACGCAAACATTGACGCTTCATTCGAATTGTGTTCGAAATCGTGCTTTTATAGGCCGTGTCCGCCGTGTGATTATAGTCTCGTTGTTCGTAAGACGCAGTCATAGTGATTCACCTTCGGCCTCAGAAAGTGTTAAATGATGATGAAGAGTAGATAATTGCCAATAGTACTTATTTTCAAGTACTTAGTACAGTCGAGTGGTACTAATGAAGATGAGTGCGTTTCTAGAAATCTGACTTTTGAGGGGGTCAAATAGACATAGGTAGGGGATGAAAGTTTGTATCTTATTTGATCCGTCATCTTTGAAGTTAGACGCCCGAGATATTTTGGTTTAGATATTTAATGAGACATAATTATAATTAATAAGTGTTTCATGATTTTTGGAAAATTCGCTTTTACGGGGGTGTAATAGGGGATGAACGTTTGTATGGCTTAACCATCATCATTTGGCGGCAAGTTAGCGAGTAAAACGGTGGTAGCAATCTCGACGGTCCTTGCACCACGTCCTACCACAACCAAAAAAAGCATTCGCTAAAATCTCGATTTGCATTAAATTCAGTATTTTACGCGTACGAAGTCGCGGGCAAAAAGCTAGTTTTTAATATAGGGGCGCCGATGAGGTACGGCGCTCTCAACGTTTAATCCGCCTCTGGTGCGTAGGTATGCCCTGTATGGCAGATCGACGATACCTACTTGCCTATCGAGATGATCTCAGAAGACATGTATGTACATACAACAGTTATAACTCTAGGCATCTCGTCTCTGGCGGAAAGTTCTAAAGCCATAATCACGTTCGAAATCGTCACGTAACTTTTGCGATAATCGGAAAACTTTTGCAAAAATTTAGTAATGGCGCGTAACTTACTTCAGTTGCCTAAACGACGTTACCTAATGTGTTTACGAGTTTTGGTTAAATTTTCCCTTTGTAAAGTCACGAGTGCACTTCTATAGCATCTTAAGTAATGATGTAAATGTACGGAAAAGAACAAACGTAGGTTTTTAAATACCTATATACCAAACAGGAAACATTTTTTCCTCGTCTGAAAAATATCTCAAACGAAACGAAAATTGAGGAGCCTCAATCAGCCCACGTGCAACCTGAATATAGATATGCCTTCAATGCCAGGGTCGCAGATGTTCATACAAAATCGACACGCTTCGGAGACTCCTGGCAATCAGGAATCGGAAACCAGCAGAACCAATTTCCCTAAGTCGTCAAGCCAATTAAAATCCCGGCTAATCGGAAACCCACCCGGATTAAAATTCAGTCTATATTCAGAATTCAGTATTCGGCACAATATTTAAATAAGGCCAGATATCAAAATTAATCCAGTACGTATGAAAATTTAATAAACTGATTACAATAAAGCGTTATATTTGATCACAGCTTCGTTATGAACGGGATAATACAACGGGTGCAATAGGTATTAAGCGACTTTTCAGCAGCTGTGTGAATATAAACCATTCGAATATGACTATAGGGTCCACTTTTACCAAAGGGTTACCGCCCAACTAGCAAAATAGTCCTATAACAAAAATTATAAGACTACCAATTCTCATAATAGTCTAGTAAGTGCACTGAGAAAGACTTTCGCTCTTATGTTGGCATTCCACAAGTCTTGTTATACTCAAGATCTCGTGTTCTTATAAATAGGCTTGTAGTGTACTACAAGGTTAAGCTATAAGTCTTGTTACACTCAAGATCACTTGTTCTTATAACAAAGCTTTATAGTTTACTATAGGAGTACGTTATAAGACAGTTATAGGACATGGTATCTTATAAGTGCATGTTACAAGACAAATAGTCTTTGTAAATTTTCAGCTCCAATAGTAGCATTCGGTGAGAGTATAAGGTTTTATTACACACTTGAGCAGAACCATTATAAGAGTAAAAGCTCTTATTAAGAGCGCTGTGAGAGCAATAACTCAAGATCACTTGTTCTTATAACAAAGCTTTATAGTTTACTATAGGAGTATGTTATAAGACAGTTATAGGACATGGTATCTTATAAGTGCATGTTACAAGACAAATAGTCTTTGTAATTTTTCAGCTCCAATAGTAGCATTCGGTGAGGGTATAAGGTTTTATTACACACTTGAGCAGAACCTTTATAAGAGTAATAGCTCTTGTAACATTCTTGAGCAGAACCTTTATAGGAGTAAAAGCTCTTATTAAGAGCGTTATGAGAGCAATAACTCAAGATCACTTGTTCTTATAACAAAGCTTTATAGTTTACTATAGGAGTACGTTATAAGACAGTTATAGGAGATGGTATCTTATAAGTGCATGTTACAAGACAAATAGTCTTTGTAATTTTTCAGCTCCAATAGTAGCATTCGGTGAGGGTATAAGGTTTTATTACACACTTGAGCAGAACCTTTATAAGAGTAATAGCTCTTATAACATTCTTGAGCAGAACCTTTATAAGAGTAATAGCTCTTATTACATTCTTGAGCAGAACCTTTATAAAAGTAATAGCTCTTATAAAATTCTTGAGCAGAACCTTTATAAGAGCAATAGCTCTTATAACATTCTTGAGCAGAACCTTTATAAGAGTAATAGCTCTTATTACATTCTTGAGGAGAACCTTAATAAGATTTCAAAAACGTATCTACTCTTGTTTGATGCTATTATAAGAGTTGACCCACTGAATCAAACGGGAACTTTATTAAGAAAGGGTCCCGTAGAATCAAATAATTTAGATAATTTAAGTGAAGATGAAAATAAAAAAGGTGAAGATTTGGACAAAGAAAATTACACAGAAGAAGATAACGAAGAAAGTGAAAAAGATAAAAATCTCTGGCCCTGAAGTATAACGTACCACATATAATGTAGTCCTCAATAAACTGTGAACTTAGTGTATGAGAGCACTAAAGAGGATTTCTCAAAATGCCCACGTGAACGGAAAAAAAAATTAAATACATGTTAATGTTTACGCGCATACGAAGTCAAAATCGCGGGCAAAATCTAGTACCTATAATATAAAGTCAGTCAGACAAAACATTCAAGAATAACATTTTTTTACGATTTATAGGGATTTACTACATTTTAAAATTATAAACTGTAAAAAAATCATGGGTTAGAAGTGTTTATATTGAATTTATGAGGAATCCTAATTAATTTCAACATGGAGGGCATGATGTTCTTATAATAGTTTGAATAAGCGCTATTACACTTATAATAGACTTAAAACGCTCTCATTTAAACCAGTTTTTGTTATGGCGGATATTTATTGCAATATATTGTAATAAACTTATTAAAAGAATGGTGTAATGATGAAATTTTAGAGGCGCTTTTAAAATATGTTTCTAAAATACTATATTTTAACGATGAATATCACTTCCCCACTAATTCATTCTCTATTAACCCTATATTCACATCCCGACTTCACCGGCTACGATAAATATTAGTATTATGTCAAAAAGATATTGTACTTACCTTTTTAATTCCAAAAATCACTCACAACACAAACACTAAACCACATTTGCAAGATGTACTGACATTTACTATTTTAATCTCATAAAGAGCTTGTCACAGACACTTGCAAGAGTAATTGTACTTATAAAGGTTTTGAGTATACACTATAGGACTATTTGTACTTCTTCAACGCTATTACGAGCATATTATAGGACTTAATAGCATTCTGTAAGTAGATTATAAGACTGTTACAAAAACAAATGCTCCTATAAGTGTGCCCAAATCCAGGTTTGTAGATAGCTACAAGTACTTTATAAGCCCAATAAAACTAGGCTTGAAGAGTACTATAAGTGCATAATTTGCTAGTTGGGCGCCGCTGACCTCTAAATTAGCCAAGTTTTAACAAAATTAGATACAGTATGAAGTTATATTGGTACCTACCTATTTAATTCTATCAACGGTTAAGAAGGCGAGCCAATGGGTGCGAGTTCGATTCTCAAGCGCGGCGTACTTTTTCTGTTTTTGGGCATTTTTTACTAAACCTTTTCTTATAAATCATCATGGACTGCAACGTAAGACGTATACTCGTATAACAGCATCATAGTAGTCAATATAATATGTACGTAAAATTATTTCCCGGAATCTATTAAAATGATACGGAATCTCTAAAATAAGTCGAGTAAGTAGGTATTATTTTCAAAATGGGCGAATAAGAAAAATATATTTTTCATAATTCTTAACTTTATCTAACTTCCATCCATTTATTTCCAGCATTTCTCTACCCGAATATTCTTTAAAATTCATTCTCTCTGCGAAGTGCTGGCAACCCTAAAGATAATCTCGTCTATGGTCTGCTTTCTTTTCCAACAATGGCAGCTAACATCTACATACAAAGAGTTTACGGACGTGTGCTAATGAAGCCGACTTGCCCGACTGCGAAAAGGAGGGTAAATTGGCGCATTGTAATAAAACATTTTGTAAGTATATAGATTGTGAATTGATAAGTGTGGTTTGAGGTTTGTACGTACGTTTTTTTACGTCTTTTAAATACTATTGGCACTTATAGTCGAACGAAGACAACGATAGAAACTCTGCCAAAACTTTAATATGTATACATCGAATCTATTGCAACACGACTAGCGAGGCGCTTGCTGGCCTGCCAGGTGCAAAGTTGCCAATTTAGCACATTGCCATTGCCATTACACACGCTAAATTGGCAACACTGAGGTTTCCGGAACGTCAAATGTCACTGTGACATCGACACTTTTGTATGATAATGTCAAAATGAGGACATTGACAGCCACCACCTTGCAGATAGAGGCGCCAACTAGTGAGAAGGAGGTGTTCAATGGCCGTCGTCCAAGATGGGCAACATGGTTGACGTTTGTTGAGCTTCCCCATTTTTATTCGATTTATCTTTTATACCGTACATTTATCATTATTACCGTACACTGTTCGGCCTGTAGGCCAATTACATGACATTGGCGAAATTGTCTTGCACATAGACGGAAGCCATTATTTAAAGAGAAGAAGAAGTAGTAGTGAGGAGGAAAACGGTGGCCCTCATACAGTAATTACAGTAGCTGTATACACATTTCGACGCTTTGCACGGATACATATCATTGCTTACTTGTGATAGAACTTACCGATACTTGGTTATTATTACCCTGTGAGCTAGACTGTAACTTATCTATAGCAGTACTGAACTAAAAAGATACGAGTAAAAATAAAGTGGTCAAAAAAGTGGCTTTTTTGCAACAATCAGTCACGCTTGGTCGCTAAAACTGTACTTTTCAGATACTTCTTTTTAGGATACCGTGCTTGATACAAAAACCATTGTAAGATCACGTCACTTAGTTACCGAATTGAGATCACATATCAAATCTATATACACAGATGGGTTTCTTGTATCTAGTTACAGGTAGTAATTAATATACCTAACATTAATCTACGTTAAACTACGTTCTGCATTAAACTATGGATTGCTTATTATTTCAACCTCTGTGTCGCTCTGATATTTATAGAAGAAATGCATATCACATGTATAATCACCTGCCTGAGCATATCAAACAATTAAACGGCAAAGACTTTAACAGAGCACTCACGAAATTTCTTGAAAGTTACTGATTTTATAATGTGAATGAATTTGTAAATCTTGAAAACAAGCAATAAGCAATAAATATTATGCGTTTTGTTAATTTGTAGAATAATTAAATTGCTTTGTAGTATATTGATATAACGTTATATTAAATTTAATATTTGCTAGTCGAATTTTCGATAGAACAATGTACATAAGTAAACGAAATGTCACCTTGTATTCAACATGTTTAAGCAAATAAATTATTATTCTTCTTCTTCTTCTACGGACCTGGGCGACCGAGATTTGGTGGGGATATGATGAGAATAGCTAAAACTGAGTTTTCTCAGACATGAGACCTACCTTGATAATTTTGTCGCAACGGTAAACCCCTATATTTCAAATCGTTCGAGTCGTTTCTGAGATAGCTTGCTAGCAGAAAAAATTACAAGATTAACGCGTTTAAAGTAAAAGATTTCATAGTGTGTGAAAAGGTGTATAACGTGTGTATTTTTTGACGTTGAAAGTAAGTCGGTCTGTCACGGAACCCTCGGTAAATAAGTCCGAAACGCCCTTGCTTGCTTTTTTAATCCTAAAAACAATACACCTTTTTGTGCGCGGTCGCGTAAAGATCATCGCACTGTGAGGCGATTCTGAAACAGCTGATGCTGGAAGTATAGCAAGATTCATAAAGAAGCGCGTGAATAACGCGGAAAATTCGCCCCCTCCCAAACAAGAAACTTGGGGCCAAGCCCCCTCCCCCAAAGAAAAATCCTGGATCCGCCACTGATATGATCTGATGAGTTAGACTGACTGAGGTTGGTTTGGCAGGCAACGTACCAAGTCTCAACTCAAATTTTCAGTGCTGTCCATGGCCTCAAATTATAATATTTCGAATGCGAATGCTGCCCTGAGCCCCAATATGTAATACGTCTATGACAGTAATTTGACCCGCTGCCTTAACCCCTTACCGGAACACACACTGTTATTTGGCGGCAAGGTAGCGAGTTAGAAGAGCGTACAATCATCATAAGAAGGCTCTGGGCCTCTTACTGTAAAGAGCCAAAGATCTGACTGCTGAGTAGGTACTTATAGGTACGTACAGTAGTCGCACTCGTAGCGTGCTGCGTGAACGCCCCCAAGATTACCAAATAGAGCCGGATTTTGAATGTTGATTGATTTATTTAGCCAGTAATCACGTATGAGAGTTTGCGTACTAGACCCAAATTATAATCCGAATTCTCGTCAAAACCTAAAACCGGCCAATAAGCGAGTTAAACTCGCGTGAAGAGGGTACCCTTGATTATTTTCAATCACGTCATTTTCAAACCGTTTCACAGGATAAGCTCTTTTATATTACTACTACTACTACAGCCTATTTGCGTCCCACTGGTGGGCACAGGCCTCCTCTCATCATGAGAGGGTTTGGGCTATAGTCCCCACGCGGGCCCAGTGCGGATTCTCTCGTGTGGAAGCTCTTTTATATGATAGATTTCAAATACCATGGACTTCTTAATAATTTTCCTGTAATCTATAAATAGGTCAATAACTATCCTCCATATTTTTTTCCAATATTTTAGGTCCAGCGGTTTCGGAGTTAAGGGGGGGGGGGGGTGGTAATTTTTCGCCTATTTTCTTTAATAACTCGAAACTACTACTACTACAACAGCCTATTTACGGCCCACTGCTGGGCACAGGCCGCCAAAAAAGAAATAAATAAAATATATTTGAGAGCCTCATAATAAGTACTTTCATTTGATATGTCACACGATATAGTTCAAAAAACTTCATTTGATTTTTTTCAAATTTCGTTACAAAAACGTTCGGAGAAAATCGACTGTGACAGACGGACGGACAGACACACGAGTGATCCTATAAGGGTTCCGTATTTACCTCTTGAGGTTCGGCACCCTAAAAACTAGAAAATACCTACACTATTAGGTAACATGACATGACAGCGCTTTTTCCAATTAATATCGTATGCATAAGGCATTTATAATTCAAAATAGAACAAAGCAAACAAGCCGGCCCCAGTGTGGTGTCAACTAATGCATATTCATAGTTGCAATGTCCAGGTCTTTGAACTGAGCAGATTAGAATTTACTATTTCAGTGCCCCCGTCTCTCATTGCCGTACAAAATGGACTCCCGTAACAGTCACCTGGCACCGATAATCCATTGTATTTTTAAATTATGATAATTTATTATTTAATTATTTTTAGGTTGGTTTTCCTTTCATTGGCCTTTAAGTCGAGAAAGTAGGTATTGAATGATAGAATTACGTAAAATTTTACTATTGTTTAAGCGTTTAAGCTAGGTCTAGCCTAGCAAATTGGTAGAAGGGTTCTTATGACGTACTGACGTGAGCATTAAGGATTTTAGGCATTCTTACTCTACCTAATGATATAGGGGGTTAAAAGTTAAATTATTTAGGTATTTATGTTATTTCAGAAAGACAGCAATTCGCTGATGTTGCGTCTAAAACATATTTTCACTGTAAAGAGACTTTCATGTTAGTTTGTGTGAAATAAATCTATTTCGCGTTTCCCTACATTTTATAACAAGCTCTAAGTTCTGTTTCCGCGTTTAGGCTGCATGTTGTTTGTTAGCCTGTTAAACAGTATTTATAGAGTATAACCCCCTTTTAGCACCCCAAGCAACCATTAAATCTAATGCTAATTAGAAAACGTCCCCTTCAATTAAAAAATGTACATTAAGCTACGGCGCGTTGGTGGAGGAAATTTGAAAATTGCCGCCCGGAGCCACGTGAAATTTGCTAGAAGCACGAAAACATCAATAACAGCTATCTATTAGCATTAGATAAGCTAAATCTAGCTAGACTTGGTGTCATATTATTAAGCTATCTTAAAATATAAAAAGTAAATATTTTGGGACATTTTATGCTATTATTGGCATGCCGACCTAGGAAAAAAGTTTGTACTGGCTGTGGTCAGTAAATATATACACATAAATATTAAATAAACATTCATGAATCGAGTTGGTAAATATATGTACAAAAATATTTATGGTTACCCGATTTACCGGTCACTTAGGCCAAGCGCACACCACGATATTTTGTCCTGCGATAATTTTGTCGCAGAAATGCAACGTATAGGTTTTTAGGTAACAAAAACCCATACGACAAAATACAGTGGTGCGCGCCTGGCCTAAGCATAGACATACAAATCTCTAAAGTTATAACATAGTACAGGTTTACACAACTTAGATGGCGCGTGGATTAAGCAAAAATAGACACTGTATCAACGGCTTAAGAGCTTCGCCGCGCGCCTTCTAAGTTGTGTCTTTCTTGATTTTATTAACAAAGATGGAGCCATTTCTGGCGATTGTCTACAACTTTTCAACTAAAATTAACCTAATTTATTTACCCAGTAAATCATAGATCTGGGATACTTAGACAATGGAAAAATCCAGAAGTTACAAAACAGTGTAAAAGGGTCAGATTTTACCCCAAATACCCGCGAGGTGAATGACTGAGTCGGCACGGACCTGAACCTGTGACCCCTGCGCGGTTCGTTAGGCGTAATTTGTACCTACTCAGCCAACCAGTTGCTCTTAAATTGTAATTAATTGTGATAAAATCTACGTCCCTGGGAAATGAGATGTAATTTGTTGCAAGGGAAACTTTTTAAATTATGGACCATATTTTATTGAGTTTTGACTTTTGAAACGTTTAAAGAAATACGCTATAGAATTTTTCATGATTTTAAGAGTAAAATGTCTTCACTTGAAAAAAACATATAAATAATTAAGTATCTACTTATACTACCTACTCATTATTTAAAAATCGTGTTCAAAACAAAGGTAAAAAAAGTCATTTATTATTATTGTAAAATGTACTACTACTACAGTCTATTTGCGTCCCACTGCTGGGCACAGGCCTCCTCTCATCACGAGAGGGTTTGGGCTATATACTTAGTCCCCAAGCGGGCCCAGTGCGTCTTTGAATTACTTCGCAGATGCGTGCAGGTTTTCTCACGTTGTTTTCCTTCACCGAAAAGCTCAGTGGTCAATTCAAATTGAATTATGCACATAAGTGAACTTAGAGGTGCGAGCCGGACTCGAACCCCCGAACCTCTGAACGATATATAGATACAGTTACAATATGATAGTACATTTTCATTACACGTTGAATAGTTCATTTTCGTTCAGAGGGTCCTATGTACTGTAATTTCCGGCTTCTGGGTCAATCGGTTTAGGCCATGCGTTCTCAGTTATTTGGTCTCTCACTCTCATTTATTTAAAAAGACTTTATTGAGTAGAATAAATAACCTTTCAGTTGAAACGTACCTATTTCGTAGTAGGAAAGGAAGTAGTTTGAAAAATGAGATAGCGTTGTGGTCGATTTGCCGACCGGATGGTGCTGATAAAGGTAATGATGCGCTTTTAGTCTGTATTATCGTAACAAAGTACCTCCTAGGTACTGGGTTATAGGTATAAATGAAAACTGCTTATGGTTTTTCCTTTAAAAAGGATTTTACGCATACCTACGCCTGCAGGGGGTAGGTACACCACCTTCTACGTTTCTGAAAGATATTTTACTCCATTGCTGTGAACAAAACAGCGAAACAAACTCGGCAGAAAACGTTTTTCAAAGTTACAATAGCAGCATTTTACAAAGCCACAGAAAATAATTATAAGTGAAAATATTAAAAACAGCAAAAATGCTCAACAACAGGTTAAAAGTTAAACTTAAATTAACAAAGTATTAAATTGGATATTTTTCAAGGTTTTCCAATTACTTAGGGCTGATTTTTCAACCGTCAGACATTTATCCGTGGAATAGTGCATACCATAGACGTAAATAATATAGACCCGGTCTAACGTACACGTAATATGTCCCCACTTCCACGGTGTCCAATCCAAAGTTCTGTCACCGATCGTGCGTGACAATAAGCGTTTTTAAAAAAACTTTTTTCGAAACTGTTTCTCAGTATCTAAAAACTCGTCTCGTTGTTGAAAAAATGTGACCCAGCTTTAGTGTCACGATATAAGTTTAACTTTGGATTGGACACCAATGAAGTGGGGAAACATGACATGTAGGTATCTACGTTAGGCCGGGTCCATACGAAGTATTATTTATGTCTATGGTGCATACCTACAAAATTTGAATTTGTTCCGGAACGAATTTGAATTTTGGATGGACTACCATCCGTTGATTCAATTTGAATTTACTTGTATTCTTCATATGAGCTATTACATGATCGTATTTACAGTAAAATTGTTTTAAATAGATGGTGATCAAACGAGCTATATATATATTATGTAACATTGATAGTCATAGATAAGTCTTTGAAATTCCAAATTGTATAGGCGTACACATGGACGTGAAGATTTAAGTCTTAAGCATAATACCTACCTATTGTTAAGTCAATCCCGAGAAACAAGTCACGTTTCATCCAGCTTTTCTCAAGGCTAATCTCTTAATTACTAAACGAAATTAATAAAACGAGGGAAACTCGCGTAACGGATAAGACATAAAACGAATGCGCCAATCAGAGGCCGGCTCGGCGCGCTATCGACCGATAGCCGATGACATCAGCCAATCACGGCGCTCGCCGCTGACGTCAGGCCGTCTAATAGAAATAAATGAAACGTCTAGTTGATTTTTATCTATATTCTGTAATAATGAAAATGGAATGTTTTGTATTAACCTTGGCGTAGGTTTTTTTATTAAGTACAGGAAAATACGAATCTGGAAGGTTCATCAGGAAGAAGTGAGCTGTCATTCCCACTTTTAATTAGGTAAGTACCTACCTGCCTTCTCTAAATCCATTCTAAAACTAAAATCTTTTAGTAATGTCGTAATATTCCTAGATTTACACGTGAAGCGTGAAAACTTACAAAAAAACGTAGTTACTTAAAAAGAAAAAGAAAAAATGAATGAATGATTTATATCCAACACACACAGAAAGAAAATTGAAAATGTTTCGGGGTTTCCTAGCGAGAGAATTAGAGCTGATATAAAGTATTGCATAACATAACAATACCAGTCAGAGAATGCGATCAAATATTAGTAATGTCATAATATTATAGACCTAGGTATAAGTAATATAAAACTCAATATACGGTACCTATACCTACGCTTAATTCAAACACCATATTACATTGTCCAGAGTAGGTACGTACGTTCACAATATTTCCTTTGTAGACGTAATATTAATGTCAATCAAACTATGTACTATTATTTTGTAACAGCTGTCTATTCCACTAAACGTCCCTCATTTATTATGTATCCGTCAAAGTCCTTACTTTGTTCGCAGTGAAACCTCTTGACAGGGCAGTAAGGTCAGGGTTAAAAATACCTGGCGATTTTTTAAAACGACTATTCGCAAATTTTATTTTTCATTCAAGTTAACGCTTTGCAAAGGATATTAATACATCTTGAAGAAAATAAGATCCAAATAAAACAATTAATCCGTAGGGTAAGTCCTACATTTTACAAATATTTTCTTCCATCCGATTTTGAAAAAGAATCACAAAAAAAAAAGAATTAGATAGCCAAGTGCAGACGTTCTGTAGCCATCGGCAAAGTTAAGCAATTGATATTTATTAATATAAAATATTTTTTGTATCACATTTAGCTTTTCCTAATATCCCGATTGATTTTATACAACTAGATAGCGCCGTTGAGTACCGATACGGTATATCAGAAAAACAGCCAACCGTTTTTGGCTACCACAATGTTTTGGCTAAGCTAAGTTAATAAAAAGCACGTTTTTTGTACATAACATGGAAAAATTGCTGCCAAAGTGGTGTTGACATTTTTGGCAAGATTTTTCGTCGTCGTTCGCAGGTTCAAAAGTTTCAAAACGGTTTAGTAGCATTTGTTTGTTACCCATACTTTAAGAAAACGTATTTTCAAAAGTTTCAAAACTATTTATTAAGCATGTTTTGAGTGCCCACATTTTTAAGAATACGTATCTCAATAACGTACCTATTAAAAAATTTGAAAAAAAATATACATACAAAAATAGCGAAAAAGGCAACTATTTGCTATTTGCCAAGCTGATTTTGCTAGCAGTGCGAGAATATCGATTTTCAAACGATTGTTATTATGAAGAAAACATGTAAAGGCAAAGCGGTTGTTCCCACGTGATTTTTTCATGAGATTGCAATTAGTTGCCAATTTAAAGGTATTTCCACATGACCTGCTAGTTTTAATAACTGGTATGTAGCTACAATACTACGAGTACAATTAATGGTGAGTTGATTCAAAGCGTCCGTTAAAGTTAACGTTAACGTTAAATATTTTACTATGGGACAAAATGACGTTTCAGTATGGAATGACAGCTCGGCGGCCATATTTAACGACCAGGAGTCCGTCAACTGTGCTTGAATCAACTCACCCTAAGTCTAAATTACATTTGCGTGTACGTATACCGAAAAATGCAAAAATTACCTACTGAGATATTCCATTGTATTTAGTCATCAAATGGGTTTATTAATTATTATTTTATTTAAAAAAAAATTAGCGAATATACATACTTATTATTCAAAACCACCGGGTTTCCGATGTGTGTTCGCTTATACGAGTATATATTTTTTTATAAAATCCATACTAACATTATAAATGCGAAAGTAACTCTGGCTAACTCTGTCTGTCCGATTGAGATGAAATTTGGCATGGAGATAGTTGGGGTTACGGGAAAGACTACTTTTTATCCCGGAAAAACGCAGTTCCCGCGGGAACGCGATAACCGAATTCCACGCGGGTGAAGTCGCGGGCAGAAGCTAGTAGTTAATAAGCCTTTTTGTGACTAAATTCAATGAAATCTCTCAATGTGTAATTTTTGCAATTTTGCCATAGGCAGGTACAATTTTAGAAGTCATTTAATTTTTATACCTATGAAATCAAGTGACTTCAATAATTATTCTCAAAGTACATATAGAGATAAATGATCTACATAAGAAATTCGACAGTACAGAAGGTAATAATGAAAACATTGCTTTGGGTTCCGGACTGGAGTACGGAACTGTAGCTAACTGACTTATAAAGATATTCGCAAAATAATTTTCTCATCTGTATCTATTTTTTCCATTCTCGAACCGTTATTTTACTCGACCAAGTTAAAACAAAGGAAAGGATATTTAGTATGGAAATTCCCTGAAAATCCATTTCATTTTCAAAGTGATTTCTTGATTAAATGGGTCTAACTAAATATCTACTCTGTTGTTGGAAAAAACTGAACGCTCCAAAAGCTTTTAACGTCAAATCAGATTAATCCTTCTACCAAAGGACGTCGCGACGGACTGTAATTACTTTAGCACCAAAATTTTACTTCGGCACCAAAATTTTACTTTGGCACCAAAATTTTACTTTGGCACCAAAATTTCGTTTTCTATAACTCACTAAAATTTACAAAGCTCAGTAAGTAAATAAATTTACTTCGTTAAATTACTCACCAATCTCGTTTGAACTTAAATGTTCCAATTGATTTGATTTAGTTTAACAACTTAAATTTTGTGTAAATCGTCCTTTAACGAATTAGTACGCGCGGAGATCAAAAAGTAACTTAAGACTGGGAGAATTTACACGTCTTATTATTTTTTTAATATTCTATTGTTATTTTAAAGGAGAAAAAAGGATGTTGCCAATGCAAAAGTAATAATTGAAGTGGGCTTTGGCTAGGCTAGATTCTTCTAAAATAACTAGTAACGTGTAGGTACTTCATTGCTATGAAATATGAAATCCATACCATTATGATATGGATTTCATATCATATGGTATATTATATGGTATTATTATACCATTATGAATGCGAAAGTAGCTCTGTCTGTTTGTTACTGCTTCACGTTTCAACCGCCAAACTGGATTAGATTAAATTTGGTATGGGAATAGTTCGAGTCCCGGGGAAGGACATAGGCTTCTTTTTATCCTGGAAAAACGCATAGTTCCCGCGGAAATGCTAAAACCGAAATCCAGGCGGAAGTAGTACATAAGTTAGTCGCAGGCAGAAGCAAATTTTAGGTACACTATATTTTCAAGCAAGTGACCATTTTCCATATTACTTTGGCCTCTACTTTTTAATAGCTAAGGCGACGAACACACGGTAGGCGCTCTAAATCATTAAGCAACTTCGTGGCATTAAGCGCCCTTCATTATAAAATTTACATTTTTCATTTTTTGCAAGAAACTTGGGGCAATTTAACAACTATGTGAGCAAGTGGGACAAGAACAGTGCTCGCTGCAACAGGTTCGGCTTTCCGGATAGTTTTTCATAATTATTATTTCACATAAAAACTAATGACGATTTTCGTATACATGGTGGGTCAGATAATATGGCAAATAATTAACCCACAGTATCGGCTATCGATTCTAAGTATATTGTATAGGTCTTTATTTTTTTTTGAGTTAGTAAAAAAAAACATTTTGTATAGGATTCAGGCGTCGCTTGCACAACCAATCCCATATACAATTTTTTTTTTACCAACTCAAAAAAAAAATAAAGACCTATACAATATACTTAGAATCGATAGCCGATACTGTGGGTTAATTATTTGCCATATTTTCTGACCCACCATGTATATGTACAAACATTTACTACCGACACGGACATTTAGTTTTGGAGTCGTGTTCGATGCGCGCTGCGATGTAGACGCATTGATGACTAATTGATTAATTTATTAATTGCGGAATTAGCGCGGCTCGGCCGCTGCTAATAGTTTTTTGTAACGATGGGTGAAACCGTCGTGAATAAGCTCCTCACCTTTCTGCTGCGGTTACTGCGGGAAGATGAGCTGGACGCGGAGCAGGTCTGCTTGGCGAGCTTCAGTGCCGCCGACATCTGCGAAGCGAAGAAAGTGCTGTTCCAGTCCCTTGGGATTGCCGGCACAGTTGTACTTCACCGGAGAGGAGACGAAACCGGGATAAAGTCCCTTAAGGATATCATTGATGTTCTGAGGGAGCGTGAGGGCGACTTGCCGGAGTTCGTGCCGACGGAGGTCTCCAGATTGCCGTCCTGCACTCCAGAACATGTCGACGTGAGTGGCCTGCTGAAGGAAATCGTGGCCCTTAAGGCAGGCATGGCAGAAATTTTGAAGAAGTTTGATGATTCACAGGCCACTATTGCCGAGTTACGCAACGAAGTTATCAGTTTGCGTAATAGTGCCCCGCTAACTCGGTCACCTGCAGCGTCAAATTTCAAGACTAATGACCGGGCGCCAAGTGTCGACGCGGTCAGTTCGCATGTTGCTGACACTGCGCATGCCGTTGCGCGGCCCGTGTGCCCCCTCCGCGCCGGGCCGCCGCCCCCTGCATCCTCTAAATCACGTCATCGCTATGCAGATGCCGTAGCTGGTCGGCCTGTCGCAGCCAACCGGAGTGTCGCGCCCTCAATAGCGCGTGAAGTTCGGGTTCCTCCAAAGGAGCCCCCTAACACCAATGTGGACAAGGAGGGTTTCACTACGGTGTCGAGGAAGCGCAAGCCGCGCAAGAGCCAAGGTGGTACTGCAGAACCGGTTGGTTCTGGTCTGCACGTTGCCACACCGAGCAAGGCGCTATATGTTTCGCGCCTGCATTACTCCGCCACGGCTGATGATTTGGCGGAGTATGTTCGCCAGAAGACCGGCTTCTCCCTGAGGGTGTTCCCGCTGCGTTCGCGCCACTACGTGCACTTCAGCTCTTTTGTGGTGCGCGTGCCGCGGCCGCTGCTGGAGAACATCGAGAGTGCTGACTTCTGGCCGAAGGGTGTCGTGTTTCGACGGTTCCGGGGCAACCTACCGAATCCTACACCGGAGATGACGACGCAGCGGAGCCACGCCGTTTCGTCGCCTAAATAGTTTTTATTTGGTTACATGACGCATTGGCGTTAGCTGTAAGGTCATGTTAACTTTTATAAATAAATAAATAAATAAAATAAATAAATTTATATGAGGTCCGGGGATACGATAGTGAAACCACTGGTAGCGCATAATTTTATTAAATTCAATTAACTCGATCGAAATAAATAAATTAAAAAAAGCTACGAAATTCACTTAAAATGCTGAACACATTTTACACGTTCGTAAGTATTCACTTGTCCATAAAGTAGGTTTGGAACCTTGTCGCGCTCAATAAGATTTAATTGTACTTGGCGTACGCCCAAGGTTTTCGTCATTTGGGATGGCATCGAGGTCAATGTGCAAGGAACATAGACTATATCCCTAGTAATTGGACATATCTACATTAATCAATCATTTATTCACTTTTACACGTCAGAAATGAATTTTCCAGCGCTGGATGTTAGTTACTTTTAGAGATATAATGTTGATGGTTAATCTGAGCTTATGTAATTTGCTGTCAAAGTTCTCATCTGAAGCTTTAACAATGTGCTCCTTGATACGGGGCCTGTTCCCAGCAATGGGTCGTTAATAAGCTCTTGTAATTGAGGATATCCTACCAAGGGGTTAAATGTGGAGTTAAAAGTATGAAGCTCCTCGGTAGGTTGCGGGCAAAAGCTAGTATTTCATAAGACATTTCCAACGGTGTTAAATACATTAGAGCCCTACGTACTCACGTAGTATCTAGGCTACGGCTTAATGACACAAATCTAGAGCGATCCAAACACAACCTACATTTGACGTGTAATTTGCAGCGGCCATTTTGATCTAGCCGCGTTAAATATTAACGGACGGCAAACTGACGAAGTGATAAATATAATTTATCGATTTTATTAAAGTAAACGTGAAGCCAAAGCTTTAGTAGAGGGTATAAAAGATATCGACGATGTATTTCGCATACGAGTACTGTATTTGTGACAAGAAGAGACTTCAGTACGAAAAACTTTTATTAAGAGCATGTAAACAGAATAAGAATATGATAGGTATACTCTTTATTAGTAGTTTATGTAACTGCTACATAATAAAGGTCCTTAAAACACGAGCGGGTTTTCATGAAACGAGCCGCCAGGCGAGGTTCATAATAATATCGCACGAGTGTTTTAAGGCCTAATTATGTACAGTTGCATACACCATCTCTAACTACACTTATTTTATAAATCCTCTAAGATGCTTCAAAATCTGTCAACAATAGCAGCAATTCGAATACTTCAGTGTCTTCAAGTGTCTCACATTCGATTTTCAAAAAGCATTAGACTAAATAGAGCCGACATTTGAATTTGGCTTGGGATTTTCTGCCCGCTACGCGGAGAGAAGCCCCAGATCGCATATTTACAGAAACCTGCGATCTGGGACATTTACGAATTCACCACCCTAGGTCTGTAATGTACTATTACATCACCCTTGGCCATAAAGTGGGATTTTCTGCCCGCTACGCGGAGAGAAAATCTCAATTCTTGGCCAAGGCAAGACGTAAAACTTTTGACAAACCACGGGTGGTAATTCGTAAAGCCCCAGATCGCAGGTTTCTGTGGCCCGAACCGAAGGTGTGAATTCACCACCCTAGGTCTGTAATGTACTATAAATAAGCAGCTAAACTACATAGAGTACATTTGCTAAACAGCACTTCTTTATACAGCAATTACTAAGTTAGTCTCAGTTTTCTCAGTATGGTATACCTTATACCATATATGTTTATTGTTTATTACAAGATGTAACTGCAGCAAAAATAGATTTTTGATCCATTTAAAGTTACATACAGTACAGCAGACGCCTGAATTATTTAAGCGCATCATCAGGTCAACTTGGCAGGCTATTCTGGTGAGATCGATTTGAACTGAAGTCTGAAACTGTCTGACCTAGTCTGGATCTCCATTATTAACAAGCAGACTTGGTGACAACTGGAATAGATCTGATCGGAGACCTGATGGCCTAGTTTAGGGCTCTACTTTGTAATATGTGCTATCCGTGGAATAATTTAACTAGTTCTTAGAGTAATTTAATTGGTTCTTTGTTTCATGGTGCTGTCAGTCTTTGCTGGTAGATTTCTCTTTATGTTGTAGAGAGTTCGTTGTAAAATATTAAAGGTGAGATACGTCGTGTATCTGTGTAGAGTGTAGAGAAAAATAGTCTTATTTCATTTAACTTCTTCTCTAGAATAATAAGATATCCATGATTTTACAAAATAACATTGTACTTATATAATTATTGTGTTATGGAGCTCGTTTGATTTGTAACTGGGGTAGGGGTCGGGTTGCATAAAGTTTAAAATCATATATTTTATAGGCATACGTGCATTCGTCATACTCATCATTACGCATAAATGTAAATGGTCATACATTTATGCGCATAACTTTTTTTAAGCATAATGTTTAAGAACATACTGTGTTATGGGCATAAACTGGAATGGGCATAAATTGGTTGGCCATAAAGCTGTATAAACGCATACTTTTTTTGCTGAGTTAGTACAGGAGTGCTCTCCAGAAGCAAGACCCCATACATAAAGTACAAGTAAAGTTGTACTTTATGTATGGGGTCACAGTTGTAACCTAACCTTACCTACTTTTCTGGTTTTTACTGAAAATAATTATAATTATCAATATTATGACTAAATGAATGTGTGACAATCGAACTTATGATTAAAACAATTATAACGTAGTGAAATTATGAAAGCGAACAATTATGACATCGTACAATTTATGCCAAAAAAAATCATGAGCAGCAACTTTATGCATAAAGTATTATGACAATCAATATTATGACAATAGTTGTTATGCGACCAGAGGGTCCCCCCAAATTTTGGTTACAAATTTCTCTAATAAAAGGGTAATTTTTCTGTCTCTTTATTTCTTTCTGTCTGACTGTCTGTTTGTTAGAGTTAATCTCCGGAACTACTGAACCGATTTGACTGCAGTTTTCATAGGTAGATAGAGAGCATTAGTCGGAGCTACATATCATGTTTGATTAAAATCGGATATCGATATCCGATTTTAATCAAACATGCGACACGCAATAAATTGAATTGAAAAAATCGGATATCGGAACGAAAAGTTTTCGGTAATTTTATATTCCACGCAGACGAAGTCGCGGGGCTCAACTTCATAGTGTTTTATATAAATCAAGTACCTATACATATCAATATCGGAAATATACCTACCTACCATCAGCTACCTACTGGTATGTTGTTGATTTCAAGAATCAAAAACATTCACGAATTGTTTTTATCAAAAAACCTAAAATGTTTCTGCGCATTTTCCCCTACATCTACAGAACGCCTGGCCTAACTTAAAGCCCAACGGAAAGGCTATAAAGCTAAAAGCTTTTCTCTCTCACTTAAGCTCACTGACACAACACAAAATAGCACTAGCGGGTTCAAGTTAAGACATCCATCAGATATCGAAGATGTATAGATAGCTGTTAACCCAAATGTTATCACATTGTAATAATTTCTTGGGAATAAAAAGTAACCTAGATATGTTGAGTTATAACATGATCCACACGTATGTATTTCCATGGCAAATTTAGTAGCAAACCGGCAAGTAGTTTTCGAGATAGTTATAAGTGGACATAGGTACATACATACGGACGTTTTTATTTCATTTTGACCTGAAGAAAAAAGTCTAACAGCACTTTTGTGGTACTTGTATCGTTTATCATATAGCCTTTCTCAATATTTACAGGCTCGCCTTTTTTATAATAGACTTCAAATTTAATATCATAAATCACATAAATGTTAGGGTTATGTTCTGTGCCATTGAAATCATGTAGCACGATTCTCTATTACATTTCATACCTACACACACAGGTATGTTCCCAGTACATTCTCGCTAAATATGGTATGCAATTGACGATAGAAATGCCAATGTAGGACGTCTTTGACATGAATGGACACAATGGTTTGAGTTTGACGACGCTTTACAGCTTCGACTATTTCGCACATTTATATATACGAAAATATTATAGAGGAACCATTTGTTTGTTTATAATGGATGAACACAAAAAGTGTTTTTTTTTATGTAAAAAGATTGACAAACAGGCAGACGGCCCAGCTGGTGGTAAGTGGGCACCGCCGCCTATAGACATTTGCAACACCAGACAGAAGCATCACCAATTCACCATGCGTTGCCGATCTCGAAAGGGGGAGGAGGATAGGGCGTATGGTATAAGGGAGGATAGGGGACATGGGATTAGGGAAGATGTCATAGGATAGGGAAGAGGACAGGCCCCCGTTCCTCGATTTAAAAATTGTTTCAAGAATAGAAAGCTACATTATTCCAGAGTGAAATAGTCCATTTATCCCAATTTTCCCTCGGGATCCGGACTTACGCGGGTACGCGGGGGACCGGTTAGTTAGTGATTGGATGGATAAAATACACAATATGCTGGATGATAAAATGTCCTAGTTCCCTATTAGAGGCTGCAGTTAGTTGGGTTAGTAAGGAACATTCATTACATAAAGAAAAAAAAAAAGTCATAACATGAATAGGGTTGGGATTATGTTCTCCTTTCGTATGCTTTGAGCAACTGTATGCTGTGCACGACTATGGGTGGTCTAGTTTTCAAAGTTTTCAACAGAATGATCGATGCCATGAAATGATGTCAACGAACTCCATAATGATGCCATGCTCTTACTCAAATATAATGAGTGTTATAGTTGAACGCCGGCCAGAATGCACTACGTGTGAAGTTTAGAGATTCGTCAAAGTTATTCCGAATTATAGGTTAATGTTGTGGTTTTCAAAGAATAAACTGCTATATGAATAATTGTAGGTTACATTGTTAACTGAGGAATTTTTTTGTCGAGAATCAAATAGAAATTGTTATAGAAAGTAAATATGTATACCTATCTATAATAAAATTAAATTGGCCCGACATTCTGCTGTTGTTCATCATAAGGAAGATTGAAAGCCGAATTACGATGAGTAATGTTTTTGTAGCCTAATATTTTGAAAACGAAAGACCTAGAGAATATTTTATGGCGGTTTCTCTTTCCACTAAGAATTTACAAATAAATGAAATTTGCAACGTCAAAGGTAGGTTTTTATCAATTCGTTAATAGCTCTATTAGCCGTTTGAAACGAGGGAAGCGCATGAGCGCAAAAAACAAATGCTAATGTGCGTTTCTCCCGCGGAACGTAAATCGCCGGCTCACGCGACGCAACGCACGTGCACAGCCGGATGTTAACTCGAAAAATTGGTACTTACTTGCCGAAGAGTGGGTGCCACAGGTGGTACGCCGATGGGTCGTGCGGGTGCGGCATGGGGTGCGGTAGCGGGTGCGGCGGCGGTTCCCCCAGCGGCGTGGTGCTGCCGACCTCGGGCTCATCCCGCCGCCGGCCCAGCGCCGCCACCGGGTTCGAAGCCCGCCGGCCACCGACCCGCGACGCCGCCGCCGATGGCTCCAGTAAATTCTGCAGCGACTTCACACTAATTCGCGGCCGCGGCGACTCCTGCGAGCCAGCGCTGCTACTCCGCTGTTGTGTCGCCTCCGAATGCTTCACGCTATGCAAGTAATTGTTGTTCGGATAGTGCGGCGACGTCGGACTCTTCTGCTGTCCAGTCCGCGGCGAGCGCTGACTCCCCATCATGTTAGGGTTGAAATACGGTATTTGTAAACCCGGCAGAGGCATGTTCGGTCTGATATTCGGATTCACACCGGGATACATGCCTTGGAAGAATGGATTATGAGCCATAGACCTCTGGCTAGTAGTGTTGTAGTTATGCGCGATAGGGCTAGTGCGGGCCGCAGAATGAGACTTGCTCTGGTGATTTTTGGTAGAATGAACGTATGGATTTTGGACGTCGCTAGATTTAGAAGGCATGTCTTTCTGAGCGTCTTGCTTCTGCCGAGAAGAGGCGGCGTTCGCCTGACTCATCGCTTCCTGCCACATCGCGAATTGCAATCGGTTGTCGTAGTCCATCT
>OZ020279.1:2253764-2443312 GCA_963971205.1 Aethes cnicana | reverse complement strand
TATCGCGTTCCCACGGCAACTATGCGTTTTTCCGGTATAAAAAGTAGTATACCTATGCTCTTTCCCGAGACCCCAACTATCTCCATGCCAAATTTCATCTCAATCGGTCCAGCGGTTGAAGCGTGAAGAGGTAACAGACAGACAGAGTTATTTTCGCATTTATAATATTAACTAGCTTCTGTCCGCGACTTCGCCCGCGTGGAATTCGGTTATCGCGTTCCCGCGGGAACTATGCGCTTGTCCGGGATGAAAAGTAGCCTATGTCCTTTCCCGGGACCCCAACTATCTCCATGCCAAATTTCATCTCAATCCGTCCAGCGGTTGAAGCGTGAAGAGGTAACAGACAGACAGACAGAGTTACTTTCGCATTTATAATATTAATATGGATGTCAGATGCATACCTCTGTCAAAGAAAATTTACCTATGCACCTACTTAATTCCAATAAACATGGCGCCAAAAAGTATTTCTAACTTTATATTTTAAAATATGCAGAATGTTGATGAATGAGTTGCTTTTTCGCAAAAATTTAAATCTTATGACGTCAAGGACATGTTTGCATAATATTGTTCATTTCAAGGTAACCAAATATTTTGTGACAATCAATATAAGAGACACAGGTACGTAATAACACGTATTTCCTACTTGCTGCTTTTATCACTCCCTAATGAAATGAGATATCGGTTTTTGAATCTAATGCTTGACATTTTATAACATCTATTATAGTGAGCGCTAGCCAAGAAAGACAGAAGGCCTTTGCCCAGCATTGGGGCACAGAAACAAGGCAATACTAAGTAGTGGCTCTTAGAACGTAGACCTTGTTAATCTACTTTCAGATTAAAACCCTGTAGCTCCGCCATTTTGAAATTTTTCCAAAATTCGAATCGAACCTGCTCACAAATTCTCAAGGGAATTGGTTGAGAAAGGCGACCTGGGGCTTTGTTCGAAGGTATCTCCTATTCCCTATAGGATAGCTGACGCGTCGCGTGAACTTTAAGCAGCTAGTTTTAAAGTTCAACTTGACGCGTGAGCGACCCTATAGGTAACAGGGAGGTCCCTATTTAAGACTTCGAATATAGCCCCTGTAGAGGAAAACAAACAAAATCCTGAAAACCGGACACACAGCCCTTTGCTCAAGTTGAAACGGAGAAGTCAAAAATGGCACTGATCCTTGTTTGCTCATAGGTTTTTCGCTGAAATCCCGATCGAGTTCAAATGTATTAAAGTACCTTTATCTACACCCATCTCCACCCATCGACACCCCTCTAAGATGCGTTCAAAAATCGGTGGTAATGTAATGACATGACATCCGTTATGACATGATAGCAAGTTCTATCTGTGGTCATACATTAAAATTCAGTATACAAAATCATATTCGATGTTCTAATGACGTTCAAATTTCTAACATCTTCGAACAGCAATGGCCGCCTACATTCTTCAGTAAGACAGAACGAAAGTTTTTTCCAAATTCAAATGTCGGCTCTATTTAGTCTATGCTTTTTGAAAATCGAATGTGATACACTGACGTATTCGAATTGCCACCATTGTGAACAGATTTTGAAGCGTTTTAGAGGATTTCTGTACATAATTAGGCCTTAAAACACTCGTGCGATATTATTATAAACCCCACTCGTGTATTAAGGAACTTTATTTTGTAGCATTGTTCCGTCTATACCAAACTTTATCAGTCTCAGTAGTAAGCGCATAAGAGTAACACATTTTCTCTATAATAATATCACCAGAATATGTCTGTCTAGGCTATACAGGCGAGCAAAAATGTGATAACATCTTGGTACCAGAATAAATATCTTGGTACTTGTTAAATATATGTGTCGACACGGTATTCAGCGACCCGCATATTATTAAGGTATTCGACCTGTGTGGTTGAATAGGGATGACGACAACTTTTTATTTCTTAGTCTATCAGGAAGATCATTGAAAAGTATTGGACACGTATTTTTTCTTTTTTCACGTAATCAAACTTATACGGAGATATATTGAGTTGAAATGTCGCGTGACGTCACGGTTAGGTACGATTTATACCTAACGGTGACGTAGTTAGCCCCCTGCTCTCCAACTTTAATGCGATTTAACTTGGTCATTCTTTGTTAATTTGATAAAACAAAAAATACGTGTCTAATCTTTTTTTTATTACCTGACTGACAGACTAATTAGAATTTCGGTTTCTTCAACCTGTCGCCATCCCTATTGTACTGGGAAAATTCGTTTCCGTAGACTAGGGAAATAAGCGATCCGGTAGCCCGTTGAACTCTTTTACAAGAAAAATTACATAGCTCAAAACTTCTAATTTGAAGAAGTTGCCGCCCATCCTTAAGTAAGTTAAGTAAGGGTGAAGGCAGCTAAAAAACTTCGATAAACAAACCTAAAAGGTTATGATATTTCCATCTTTTCGGTTTGCATAATATTCATAACTAGCTTCTGCCCGCGACTTCGTTTCCGTGGAATTCCGTTTTTTTTTCGGGATAAAAAGTGGCGTACGTCCTTCCTCGGCATTCGAACTATGTCCACGCAAAATTTCATCTAATTCGATCCAGCGGTTTCGGTGTAAAGAGATAAAACACAGACAGACAGATGCTTTCACATTTATAATATTAGTACCTATGGATAGATATTATACTTACAATAAGTTTTTTAGGATGTAGGTCGAACCACTAGGCGGTGGTGGCCTAGTGGTTCGACCTACCGCCTCTCATGCAGAGGGTCGGGGGTTCGATTCCGGCTCGCACCTCTAAGTTTACTTATGTGCGAAATTCAATTTGAATTTACCACTGAGCTTTTCGGTGAAGGAAAACATCGTGAGGACACCTGCACAGCAAGCATCTGCGAAGTAATTCAAAGATGTGTGTGAAGTCCCCAATCCGCACCGAGCCCGCGTGGGGACTATAGCCCAAACCCTTTCGTGATGAGTGGAGGCCTGTGCCCAACAGTGGGACGCAAATAGGCTGTAGTAGTAGTAGGTTTTTTTGATGCCATAGTAACGAAAGTCTGTTTCCGTTCATAGAGTAAACTTAAGGTTCCCAGTCCCTAACCTAACCCAATTGCGTCATCAGAAATTCATTAAAATCTCACCCTAATATTAAAAGGAAACCACTTTATGGTTTCGATTGCAAACTCCCCCTCAAACGGCCAGAAAATTCACACTACAACCTATCAAATCTTCACCGTAAAACTACCTTTGCCTGTTTGTAATAAGACCCATAGTTGAATCAAATTAGAACGGTCCTAATTGGTCTGAATTTGACATGTCAAAGGAAAATAGTCGTTGAGATTTATCGAGGGTCGCACGCGTGGTTTTAAAATGACAGGTCATTATAGCAGGTAGTTTGTTTACAAAAGACAAACATATGTACATAGTATAATGTGTATTATCATTATCACAGAATATTTAATAGTACTACATACAGAATGGCCACGGAATCACCCGCCTGAATCTAGCCGGCGCGCAACTCGCGCCCAACTCGCCCTTACCGTCATCCGGAGATGGTGAGTGAATCGGTGGCCCGCGTAGTGGTACATACACATTTACAAGTGTACAGACGTCTTTGCACGCAAACATTGACATTAATACCTTTAGTACTCTAAAGGTATTTAAAAAATGTGGCCGTGGTGGCCTAGTGGTTCGACCTACCGCCTCTCATGCCGAGGGTCGGGGGTTCGATTCCGGCTCGCACTTCTAAGTTTACTTACGTGCGAAATTCAATTTGAATTTACCACGAGCTTTTCGGTGAAGGAAAACATCGTGAGGAAACCTACACGCATCTGCGAAGTAATTCAAAGATGTGTGTGAAGTCTCCAATCCGCACTGGGCCCGCGTGGGGACTTTAGCCCAAACCCTCTGATGATGAGGGGAGGCCTGTGCCCAGCAGTGGGACGTATTTCTGCTCACAGTTGGCACCACTGTTTTTATGAGGTACTGGCTGTCAGCGTCAAACTTGTCATTCCATAGGTACAATAGTATCAATGTCACTATGACATTGTACGTTTCGGAGACCTCAGTATTGTCAATTACATATTTAACGTGTAATGTGGTACATAATTTGCTTAATTGGCAACATTGCACCTCGTAGGACCTCGAGCACCTGGCGAATTCACTCCCGGTGACCGATCATCCATTGACTGTTTTAGACATAAATACCTGGAACTCTCATTTTAACCAAAATCCGGTCTTTTGGGCTTTAGAATTTAGTTTCATCTCTTGCTAACAAAGCTGAGAATGATAGTGAGTGTTACGGTAATGCTGGTAGGTATTCCAGATACAGTAACACAATCTCTATGGGTTTACAATTTTAGATCAATAATGTGGAGAGTGGCGCCATCTCTTGAGAGTTGTGAGCGCGAAGTGAACATTGCTGTGAAGTAAAAAGCGCCAGATAGTAAGTAGTTCCAGCATTGCTCGATAGATGGCGTAAAAGTGAGCTGGTTTTTTGGAATCTTACTATTTGGGAAAAATCTTCTGTAACCTTGTAATTTAAGTGTTATCATTTAATAGTACATTACAGACCTAGGGTGATGAATTCGTAAATGTCCCAGATCGCAAGTTTCTGTGGCCCGAACCGAAGGTGAGGGCCATAAATATGCGATCTGGGGCTTTACGAATTACCGCCCGTGGTTTGTCAAAAATTTTACGTCTTGCCTTGGCCAAGAAGTGAGATTTTCTCTCCGCGTAGCGGGCAGAAAATCCCACTTTATGGCCAAGGGTGATGTAAATATATTATGATTCTAATATGTACATACTTAGGTGTGTCAACTGGATAGAAAAGAAAAAGCGATACTTTATTTGTATAATGTAATGACATAGTTTATTTGTGAAAGTATTCATAATGGAATATTTTTTGGTATGTCAATTAATATGATAATTTACTAACGACGACGAGTAAATGCAATTGAGACTAGAATATAATTTAAAGTTAACTTAGACACAAACGTAATAAACTTCCACTAATATTTGTATGAATGGTTGAACACTAGATCACGTCAAATGACGTCATTCTAATTTTCATAAAAATTACATAATGACACTTCGGGCTGATACAAATACATGAACATGGATTCGACGCAGTGCCTAAGCGCTTTAAAGGTGCAAATGTCCCTAAACATTTGTTTATTTTAATAAATGCCGGAATAGCTCTGTATGTCAGCAATATTTTATGGTGGTAGGGCCTTGTGCTAGAACCGTCCGGGGGGTACCACCGTCTTCCCCGCTAACCTGCTGCCAAATAGCAGTGCTCGCACTGTTGTGTTCCGGTAGGGGGTTAAGGCAGCCGGCGAAATTACTGGCACAGAGGCATTCCATCTTAGGCCTCAGAGTAGGCAACGCATTCGAGATCTTATGGTTTCTTAATAGGAAATCATAAGATTTCGGTGTCCATGGGCCGCTGGGACCGCTTACCATCAGGTTCCCTGTGTGTTCGTTTGCATACTAATGACAGAAAAATAAATCCAGAGGGCGTTTCAAATTTTCATCCAGGCTACCTAGGCAGCGACATCTATTATCGCAAACACCTGTTTCGGGCGCACCCTGATTAGTATGAAGGTTGTCATTCTAGGTTTACATTATTTTACATCACCCTTGGCCATAAAGTGGGATTTTCTGCCCGCTACGCGGAGAGAAAATCTCACTTCTTGGCCAAGGCAAAACGTAAAACTTTTGACAAACCACGGGTGGTAATTAGTAAAGCCCCAGATCGCATATTTATGGCCCTCACCTTCGGGCCGGGCCACAGTGACCTGCGATCTGGGACATTTACGAATTCACCACCCTAGGTCTGTAATGTACTATTTCAGTGCTGCGTTACCTCTAGTCGTACAAGCTATCGTTTTCTGCTGGAGTACTGATGAAGGATGCGCAGTAAGTATACGGTTCCTAAAATGAGCGTAAGCGCCGTACCCGCCGCGACTAAGGTGCGATGTCGTAAGTCGCCCACGGGGACCCGCCAGACGGGTGCTGACGTCATCTGTTGAAAAAAACTACACTCAAGAAATGATACAAGAAGAGTGGCAGAGCCCATACTGTAGTGCGTGCTCCGGAACGCGGGTTAACACTAGATCGACATCTAGCGTCCAGTGGCTGAACCCCGATCACCCGACCGTTTAGCAGTTGCTACCGCTACTTGAAGCTAGATGGCGAGCCGAACGCGAAGTGATGCTTTAAACCTTTCCTTGTCCGAAGAAACCAGAAGATCCTTACTTCCTTATCCTTACTCCTTACTAATATTATAAAGGCGAAAGTTTGTTTGGATGGATGTATGGATGGATGTTTGTTCCTCTTTCACGCAAAAACTACTAAACGGATTTTAATGAAACTTTACAGTAATGTAGCTTATAGATCAGAATAACACATAGGCTACTTTTTATCCTGGAAAAACGTATAGTTCCCGCGGGAACGCGATAACCGAATTCCACGCGGGCGAAGTCGCGGGCAGAAGCTAGTGTGGAATAATGCACATGGGTCCATTTTAGGCTAGTGGCTAGGTAGTTTTGTTAGTGGTAGGACCTTTTGCTAGGTGGTTTAAAAAACTAGTGGTTTGACCTATCGCCTCTCATGCAGAGGGTTCGGTGTTCGAATCCAGCTCGCACCTCCAGTGCGAAATTTGAGTTTACCATTGAGCTTTTCCGTGAAGGAGATAATGTTTAGAATGGGGACGACTGCTGGGCACGGTCGGATAACCAGTCCTCTAATCGGAACTATTTTATACAATGGGGGCTATCGCGTGTGAATTTGCCACTAGAGGCGCTAGTGTCGCGTGAGGTCCAATAACATTCACTTTTCACTGGTTCTGGCGGGCTTCGTGATATAAATTATAATTCCTTTATGTATAAATTATATTTACCTGTTGAAAAGTGATCTCCTTAGTTCTTCGTGAAATTATCGCAAATATGGATTATTTGGCTATGAATGTGAACGCTTTGAAACAAAAAAAGAAGTTCCGAACAAAACGGAACGGCACAACATTGCGTCATAGGTACGAGTAGCTAGCTTGATAGTTATTTATAATTAATAAACTTAATGAGATTCAAGATTTAAAATTTTGTTTCGGCGCCGATCTTATAAAGTATCGCCTTTGACAGCTATACCTCTGGAACTTAGTCAACAGTGGCGCCAACTGGTGAGCTGACGAGCAAAGTGCCGTCTTTTAAAGAAGGCATATTATTCGGTGAATGACTTTTTAGATGATAAGAATCCTTTTAAGCCAACTGTTTAGGTTATTATTATTGACTAGTAACATGATATGTGTCTCGCTGGGCAAATATTAACTCTTTTTTTTTTCTTTCACTACCTGATTTGTCCAGCAGCTGGAGCATGTCATGCTCGCTTTAAGGTCCTTGCTTACAGCGGCGTCGTTGATCGGGTCGCCACCTTCCCTAAGAAATGGTTGAGGGAGGCGATGGCTGAGATACGCGTCACGCTCGTGAACGGGTGCTGTCTGTTGGGGTCATTGGGGATGGGGTCAATCATTAGCTTTAAATATATGACTAAGTCAAACATTTTAAGCGAGAGACCTCATCATGTTCTTATTGACATGTATTAATGAACTGTTTTATACATGATGTATTTCATTATTTATTGACATTTTGAGACTGTCGACATCTATGGAATTTATATTTATTTGACAATGGAGGCCATCTCCATAATTTTTTATATTATTTTTCTGGACCCTTGGAGACTATACATCTCTAAGATCTTAGATTTAAGTTCAAGTTAGGTTCTATACATCCCTTCAATGTAATTTTAGTACGTACCTATATGTTTATTTTATACATGTAATGTAAATTTTGAAAATTTTGAAAAGGCCTTCTGCTTGAGTTTGTTGCGGCGCTTCTTCTCAAGCAATGGGTCTAGGAAGCGCTGGTAAATTCTTTTTCTGACGTGTAAAAGTGCCGCTATATGGCCAATTTGCTGAATAAATGATTGAATTGAATTGAAAAAAAGAAACGATAGTCCTCATTCCCCTAAAACGCCGGAGATAGTTACCAGTTTGTACGGCAGCTGGGTCCAGGTGCACTTGTCCTTGGAACTGCCGTTGCAGAGGAAGGTGGCCGGTGGATTCGGGCCGCAGAGGGCGAGCCGGTTGTCCGAGCAGCGGACGTACAGCGTCGGCGCCGGGAGGGTATTACCCGCCGCACTGTCACACAAAAAGTAAGGCAAACTTAAATCTTACAAATAAAGCTGAAAGTTTGTTTGAAAGAAAGAAAGAAATAAATCATTTATTTATAACGACATGCACAATAAAAGAAGACATACACATACAATACAAAACATACAGTCGCTATAAAAAGGCCCCGGCTCAGCGTGAGCTGGCTACCAAATTAATAGCCAGCGCTGGTCTTCCGCCGGGCCATACGAGGAAATCACGGAAGGCTACACAATTTTGGATGTTTGTTACTCAATCACGCTAAAACGGCCCAATCTATTTGCATGAAATTTGGCAAACAGATAGTTTGTAACCTGGAATAACACATAGGCTACTTTTCATAGTGATATTTAGTATTTATAAGCAATTATTTTCTATTTTATCGTGATTTGGTGGTATAGATGGCGGCACGGTGTCGCAGTCTAAGTCGATCTGTCAACCTGAGTGACCATTGGACCTTTACGCTTTTTGAGCTTTTATTACACTAACTTTTGAGGGTTGACAGTGTGTAGGTACACATTTTGGTCTAATTTGGAGGGCAAGTTTAGTACGAAAGTCTCTGCAGACGAAGAAAAAGCTCGTAAGTGATAAATGCGATAATAGATGTCGCTGTATAGGTAGCCTGCATACTCTGAACTCCATGAGCAACATCTAGATGGCGCCTCAAGTCATCGTACAGGATATGTATGGGAATTTGAAGCGCCCCGATGTTGCTCATAATACTGCTTCTCCGATGTGTACGCCGCAATGTAAGGAGATTGACAGTCTATATAATTACCTTGTCTATGGTACTGTTCAAACAATTGTATGATTATGAGATCCCAAAAAACCCGGGGTGGCTTAGTGGTTCGACTTCCGCCTTGCATGCAGAGGGTCGGGGGTTCGAATCCGAGTTGGGCGCGAGTTGCGCTGGCTAGATTCAGGCGGGTGATTCCGTGGCCGTTTTGTATGTAGTACTATTAAATATTCTGTGTCATTGTATAAATACAGGTCGCGGCAAGCAACTTGAGCGGTGGGCAAAACTAGAGGGGATTTCTGCGCATGTTTACTACTGAAGGGCCAAAAAGCGCGCGCGCACGACAAAGCGCTCCCTGCGTCCCGCGGCCCTCTGCCGATGAGACCTTATTTTTGACTTATTTTTTGATGTGGAGAATTTTCGGAATAAAATGTTGGTTGAATTACAGTTGGATGTGAAATTAAATGACTTACACCCCATCGATTGTGGCTTGATGATACCTTGCATGCACCGGCACCCACAAATATGCCTTATTGTCAATTATCCTGCTGATGATGTAGATACTGCTGGGATCTGACTGCTCGGTCGGCAGCTCAATGTTGATGCGGTTCTTCGGAATCACGTTCAACTGTAATTATGTAAATATATAATTTACTATTTGTTTCAATACATAACAAATTAGGTACTTGACAATATCTTGACAATTAAATAATGAAAATAAATTATTAAAAAGGTCACAAAAATATTGCTATTGAATTATGTTTTCAAAAGAGTTTGTGTTATAAAATCAATTTTAATCATTCATTGCATCCAATTTCATATTAAATCTGCATTTTTAATGTTCTTATATATGATTTGACTTGTCAGTCAAGTAGCCAATTGTGTGGTTTATAAAATCATCTTTTTAAATAATAATTAATAACTAATTTGATTTAATTTGTAATTTTATATAAAGAACACGTAAAAAGTATTTGATTTAACCCATGTTCATGTAACACTGTTAAAAGCTTTTAGATTTCTTACAGAAAAGGTGTTTAACTTCATTTATATTTTGGTTGGTTGTATGTTTACCCGGTGCGCCCGCCGCAGGTCTCCCAGCTCGTCAGGGTTGGCGAAGACGCCCGGAGGCAGGGTCTGGTCGAGGCCGACAAAGCAGTCTTTGAGCCACGGGTCCTCTCCGTCCACTCCGTTGAACACAATACCATAGGTGAGGTTCCTGAAAGTCGTCGTAACGTCGTCTTGTACATGTTTTTGCAGACAGAAGATTAAAAATTTTAAAATTTTAATTTTGATACTAAAAATTATTCTAGATACATTTTATGTGCCATTAACTCGAATGATTAAACAGTATCAACAATTATTACATACATAAAATCACGCCTTTTTCCCATAGGGGTAGGCATAGCCCATCATTTCAGCCAAAAGACGTCCACTGCTGGACATAGGCCTCCCCCAAGGCTCGCCAATCAGACCGGTCCTGTGCTACTTGCTTCCACCGGTTTCCCGCGACCTTCACGAGGTCGTCGCTCCATCTTGTTGGAGGCCTACCGACAGCTCGTCTCCCGGTTCGCGGGCGTCACTCGAGAACTTTCCGGCCCCATCGGCCATCAGTCCTGCGAGCAATGTGCCCCGCCCACTGCCACTTAAGGCTCGCAATTCTTCGGGCTATTCGGCGCAATTCTAGGCATAGCCCACTTCCTTCCATTTAATAAATTACAGAGAAGAAATAACATTTTATATGCCACTTGCAGAGCCATTTAAGTATCTGATCAATATTTCATCCAAAAACAAAGTTGTTCAATCAAATTAGCTAAAGCGTATATGTCTATGGCTAAGGACAGTGCCGGATTAACCATATAGCAGGAGTAGCAAATGGAGTAAAATAGTAACAACATGGTACCCAAGAGGTTGTAAACGGAATAGGGGGAGACAACATAAAAGATGGGAGGATGAAATTGTGGAAATGGCCGGCAGAACATGGACCAGAAAGGTCACTGATAGGGAAGAATGGAGGAGACTGGGGGAGGCCTTTGCCAGAAGGCACACAGAAATAGATTAAAATTTCGGTTACTGTAGTTTTAAGTATTTTATTGTAAAAAATTCTGAAAAGAGACTATAAATAAATAAAATAAATAAATAAGGAGTAGCAAATGCTCTGGCCCCCCGCCTTTGAGGGGCCCGCGCACCCGACGCACCACACTTTCTGACCGCATAAAAATATCAATTTAGATTGGATTACGTTCCAATATTTTGCCAAATGAATGTAGGTACTACTTTTTTAAGTCCGGTTCACATGCACAAAGAGTTTCTTAGGTCATTGGCCATCTCATCGCTACTTGTCTATGTCTATTTATAGTGTGTGTTAAGGTATGTGTATTTAGCCTGAGCTGGGTAAGCTGGGTTTACAGCTGAGCTGAAAAAAAAAGTGGGCCCCTTGACTAACCTTGCTACGAGCCCCGCGCTAGCTTAATCCGGCACTGGATAAGGAGTATAATACTATATTGCTACCTGTGAAATCCTCCGTTGTGTAAATTTTGCTTAAGATTCACGTTAAAATTACAAGAGTTCGCCGACAAAACACCGAACACACATGATAAAGCAAAAACACCGTGTTTTAGCATGATTATTACAATCAACACTCTGTCAGAAAAAAATGCAAGTATTGGTTGAGAAAATTTACTTATTCATTATCACAATGCACTGCAAGAAACTTAATTTTCTCGATTTTAACTTTTGTTGACAACCTGCAACAAATAAATAAAAAAGATTATGACACTGGTGACACTGACAGTGACGTGTGACATGAGCTGCGTTCCGAATCGCTCTCAGTGCGCTCACAGCACCTTGCATCTCTTTTTCTTTTAGGAGTCGGCTTGCTAACTAAAGAATAATAAAAAAATGGGGTAATGGAAATCACCTACCCCATTTTACATTAGTTTCAGGCGTACAGCCAAAGCCAAACCTATTTATATATCATATCACAAGATGCGACCAAAAGAATATTAATATAGTAGGTATACCTATGTACCTATGCCTGTGTAAAGTGTAATTGTCAATATTTCCTTTTAAAAGCTTTTAAACAAGGAGTGAACAAGCTATCAATAAAAAACTTTTTACGACTCTGCTTTGTTTGAACCATGAGTCTAGTGCTGGAATCAGTCAAGTCAGCAAATGAATGACTTCTAAAATGTTGATGACCTCGTGCTAACTCGCCGATCTTTAATTAATTGACAAAGGTAGCCGAACCTCCAATTAGAGGATTGTCCCGGAGCATTGCGTGCGCGTGAGTGTACGGTTTTGAGTCTACGGAGGCGGCGGGTCGAGCTGGGGTGACCAGAAATTCGGAATATCATAAAAACTTTTTAATTTTTTAAATCGAGTATCTATGATCTTTCATTGCTATGACAACGGCTTTACACGCTCAGTATTTCATCAGGTCAGTCCATCACATATACGTAGTATCTCTTAGTAGTTTGTGGTCCATCAGTCTGGTAAGAGATGGTGGTGGTGACTGACGCCAGATTGATCGTGTAACCCACTGATTGAAACAAGACTGTATGAGGCGGCCACAAATTAATACGCACACGTCGTTTCCACTAATCTGGCGTCAGTCGACACTGATGGACGGAACTAATGAAATAGGCTGAGGCACTGAGCTTGTGGCCGTTGTCGTTGTAGTTCGACAAACAGATAAACGATGGGACGTAAATGTAAAGTGGATACCGTCACCTGATTTTTAACACAAGCGCCATAACCTACTAATCAAATGCATTAGGTACTTACAAGTCGAAAGTGGCTGATATTATAATCATGTTATGACTTGATGTTTTTAGAATTTCCTCTGCTATGCTTAAGTAATATAAAAATAAATGTTAAAAGAACCTGGATCGGAATAAATGACTGTTTTAATACTTTGGAAACAGTGATCAAACTAGATTTTATGGAAACGAAATTAATAAAATATTTTGAAACAACGAGTTCGTTTATCAATTGCACGCACATAAACAATCAAAGTGTAGTATCATGTATTTTATGTACGAAAAAAAACACTGGTCACAGAAAACTGGCGATTATTTTTTGTCGATTGGCAAGAGAAAACGTAGCGACAGTCTCGAATCATCTGCAAAGCCTTGTCACTCCGCAAACTCGCAGGTACGGCTAGTAAGGCTACCTCAGTCTCCGGCAGGCCACCGGGCTGTTTGTACGTGTACCCTGTGCAAACATCAAACAAACTACACAGTAGAAACTAACGTGCTTGCCATTGCGTCCTTTCATCCAGGAAATTAAAAAAGGTTGGTAACATTTTCATTCATAATTTTAAGACTGGCAGCATTTTTGAAAATTAGGGTCGGAACCGACAGGCAAAAGCCGTGACGAAAGCTTAGGATTTTTAGTTTCTAGCAGGTAAGCAATAGATCAGACTCTCCCGTTGGGTTTTACTGTTATGATTCCGATGTCGAGTTATTGAAGGTTCGATGAAATTTAACCTACGGAAATGAAGTCTAAGTAGGTACCTACATACTTTCCCAAGAAAATTTTATTCCCTCTAAATGAATAAAAGCACAAGTGACCGTACCCTTTTTTGAACGGAAAATACTTAAATTGTAATGTACGATAAGGGAACCCAACGTAACTGAAGAATAAAATTTCACAGGACATCATTCCTATTTAGAGACGTTAGATTTCTCGCCCACGGATAACTAATAACTGGAACTACCACTGGGTGAGTTTGAGGGTGCTAATTTTTAGTATAGAAATTGACACTACTCGCTCGAGACTTTGCTAGTTTCCTTTCTAGCTTTTCTAGTTCCCGAATATACGCCGTATTTTTGATTAAAGCTTTAAAGCCAATGAGCGTGCAGTTGGCAATATTAATTATTTACAAGTCTTTCTCAAGGTGAATAACGAATGTTACGATTGGTGGAGATTGGTTTAACTACGCTTTGATAAGTAATGTAAATTAAGAACGGAGGGAGGTAAACTAACAGCGGTAATTTAAACAGGATGAAAATGATCTTAGTAATTACAAAATTAATTTTACGTCACCCTTGGCCGTAAGTGGGATTTTCTGCCCGCTACCGCTAACTTTAGACAAACCCAGATCGCATATTGATGGCCCTCACCTTCGGTTCGGACCACAAACACCTGCGATCTGGGGCATTATCGAATTCACCGCCCTAGGTCTGTAATGTACTATTAAAACTACCGGACTTTTTTAGTAAAATTACTTTGAATATAAACCCTTCCATAAAATTAATTTAATTGATTTGATATTCCGCAAACCTGCACGCATCTGCGAAGTAATTCAAAGATGTGTGTGAAGTTCCCAATCCGCACTGGGCCCGCGTGGGGACTAATAGCCCAAGCCCTCTCGTGACGAGAGGAGGCCTGTGCCCAGCAGTGGGACGCAAATAGGCTGTAGTAGTAGATATTCCGCAAGATAATCATTTCATTCTCTCCGGTTTTATTTATTTTTGCATAGTCTGGGACTGGTCTTCAAATCCCACATCCATATTATCCATACTAATATTATAAATGCTAAAGTAACTCATCTGTTTGTCTATCTGTCTGTTACGGCTTCACGGAAATAGTTACGCGGGAACGCGATAACCGAATTCCACGCGGGCGAAGTCTAAGGGCGGTCAGAAGCTAGTCTTTGTGCCAATGCTAGCTCATAATTCTAGCGTTCACTAAGGTGCACTTCGCATAGGTAAGCAAACAATGAAATTCCAGTAGAAAACTGTCTGATCTTGTTTTATAAACATCCCGAAAATGCCGAGCATCTTAGAGGCATGAACAATCGAGTCCCAGAGCTCCCTTGCATAATTCTGATTTCCGATCATACAATCTTTGCATGTCATCCGGTGCAACTGTACCTAGGTAGGTATGTAATGATTACGGCATCGGTGTACGTAATAAAGTGACATTCCTCGGAGAATTAATGTGTTTAAGTATTGGACTCAATTCCATTGAGATACGAGCAAAATAGTTCCCCGTGGAATAAACCTAATCGTTTTGGGGCTGCCATTTCAAATTGGCATTTTCTTACGGCGTGTCAGTGTGAAAAAGAAACTAAATATTTGATTTAGAATTAGTTTTACTTTCATATTTTTTTCTTTATAAGTAAGTAATTTAAATAAAATGTCCAACCAGTGCATTCATTAATATCGTATAAACTGTATGATCCAATAACTTTATACATCAGCGTGTACGTGAAATTCGGTAGTCCTGATTTTTTGCAGGCTTGTTTATGATGTTGGCCTAATGTAAAATCCAAGTTCGTGACTTCGAGCGCCGAACGCAACTTTGTCAAAAATAAAAAATAAACGACAAAATTTCGGTTGCTTATCAGATTTTGGCGATTTTGACTCGAAAGGAATAGTTTTTGATACTACCTTCTCAGGAAGTTTATAAAAAAAGATTAAATTTGCTATAATATGAGACTAGAACCGTCTCTGTGCACCCAATCATTTCTGGGATAAAGCTTTTCAGAATTCAGCATTTTTTAGAACTTCGAATATTTTAGAAGTCATCGAACAATGCTAGCAGGATGTTTTTTCAATTACCACTGACGGAATGTGCTAGTGTTTCTCGTGTGGAGTCACGAATTGGAGCCACCTGTAGCATTTTAATATCCTACAAGCTTTTTAAGGCGACTTAAACATCAATATTTAAACTCCTGTTTTTCCCGCTCTCGTTGGAATTTTGGGTAATCTCTATATGCCAGAACCTATATGCCAAATTTCAACTTCCTGAAGTCACCAGTTTCGGCTGAGCGTTATCTGCTTACTTTAGCTCAAATGTGGCACTTGGCTTGGGCTCGGTTTATTTTTTATTTTTGACAAAGTTGTGTTCGGCGCTCGACGTCACAAACTTGGATATTTATGGCCAACATCATAAACAAGCCTACAAAAAATCAGAACTACCGGATTTCGCGTATTACGACTCCATACTTTCAAACGACAAGGTTACATTTCTTGAATGAATTGTTGTAAAATTAGTTAGGTACGTTATACTTATTGTCAACGATTAAGTATCAACCGATGGTAATTTTATTGAACGTAAGATAACGTCATTGGTACAGCGCACCTGATGGTGAGTGGTCACTGCGGCCCATGGACACCGAAATCCTATGATCCCCCATTAAGAAACCATAAGATCTCGAATGCGTTGCCTACCCTGAGGCCTAACATGGAATGCCTCTGTGCCAGAAAAAGAAAATTCACCGGCTGCCTAAACCACGGAACACAACAGTGCGAGTATTGCTATTTGGCGGCAGGTTAGAGGGAATAAACGGTGGTACCACCCCGGACGGACCTGGTACCATAACGGTTTTTCATATTTCTCTCTCAGTGTTATCAAGAAATATCTTTGAATACAATACCTATATTACCTATGGTTGTACAAATGTTTACGCACTCGCCACGGTTAAGCTACCATTTTAATCTCCAGAAAAATGGAAATTATACCCATTTTGTTGTACATAGCATGAATAGATGTCTCTATCTCTCTTTACTGTTCGTAGGTTTACTTGAGTCGTTACATGACAAATAATAGCATTGACAAATGCCTCAGCACTTTGACCCTAGATGTCCTTATCCAGTTATATTTGTCTTGGCCTAGGTTTATCGGTTTATTTACTTATCTTCCCTAAATTTTATACGCTGCGGAGACGTGGACACTTCGTGAACTTGAGAAGTCCAAGATAGACGCTTTGGAAATGTGGTGTTGGAGAAGAATGTTTGGGATATCATGGACAGACTTCCGAGAACCAATGTCTCCATTCTTGATGAACTTCATATTAAAGAGCAGCTGTCCACACTCGTTATATGAAGTTCTTCGCCCACGTCTCTCGGCGAAACAATGACTCCATAGAGCGCCTGGTAGTGCAGGGCAGGGTAGAAGGGACCAGACCACGTGGGTGGTCACCCATGCGATGGACCGACCAGATCAAGTCTGCTGTTGGCGGACCATTGCATGAGTGTACCAGATGTCTGCCAATCGACAAAGATGGCGTGATATCATACGGCGAGTGACATTTATGATAGCAATTGACCACGACCACTCTGTAAAGAGTGCACCGAGAGAGAAGAGAGGTTTATCGGAGAAATGTTGTTTTACTATGTAACTAACCAATTTGTCACTTGTCTAGTTATTAAGAAACTTAATAAATTAATTAATATTGAGGTTCAAATTATCATAACTAAGCTGTCGGGAATCAAATTCAGAATTTTAGTATCCATAAAACTTGCTTAGTTAAATGTCTAGTAAAAATTAGTGACATCTAATGGGAAAGTTTGGAGTTGTTTGGTAGGTCTTGAAACATGGTCAACTTGGAATACGGGAGGTCTTTAGTTGAAGTAATGAGTTCAATGTTTAAACGCTAGGTGTCGCTGTGAGTAGGAGCAGTAAGTTATTCACTTATTAGAGTGAGAGGGTATACTTAATTCTCAAATCAATTAGAAATTTAATTTATATAACATAAAATGACAGTAATTTATTAAAAGAGTTCATAATGTTTAATTTATTATTAGATTTTATTGTGTCTGGTTTCAGCGGTCGGCTTTCTTGACATTTTTCTAGATTCAAAAATTAGGAAAAGCTGGGGTTTTGAATTAGGAAAACAAAAGATTCGCGAGGAAACGTAATGTGGAGTGGGGAGGCAGGTTTTCTTTGAAACGCGGAACGGTTCACATCTCCTTGGAGTTCCTTATTGGTAGTCATTGATTTTCATTTTAGTCTCTAAGTAAGTGGAGATTATTGTGGAATTCTTTGACTATTTACATATCTCTTACTTGATTATTATTTTATTGTTTATAACTCCAGTGAGATTTGAATAGGACAAAAGTCGTGTCTTTAGGAGACGATAGCTTGGGTTGAAACGCGGCTTTGCCATGGGATATACGTACATTCAAGCTATTTATCCTACGTGGGGAAGGGTTAAATTCTAGGGGTAGGAGTGAACTGGTGCTCTGAGGCGAGTCCAGGGGTTGTGCATTATACGAAGCAGGGCCAACCTTAGTGCCTCCTGAGTTTGGGTGTGCATGTGTGATTTGGGAAGATCTCTCATGTTCAGTCGAATTTAGTCTCCTGTCTATATATTTATATTTTCACGCTCATCAACACAAGAGTCTGTTCTGTCACCCAGTCCAATTTCGGTCAGACTCGATCACACGGGTATAGGGTCTTAGGGTCAGGCACACAGGGAAGCAACCCATCCTGAAACTTTCATTTGAATTAATTTACATCACTCTTACGCAATTAAATGGGGAGCTGTGGGATGCAGCGATTGCTTACAAATCTTGGAAGTAAATGTAAATTACAATAGGAATATTAAAAAATCTGCCTAAGTTCTCTTGTCAATTCAGAGCTTAGGAAAGTAATCAGAATTGATGGATTGACTAACTAAATAGGATTCTTAATAAATCTACCAAAGTTCTCTTGTCAATTCAGAGCTTTGGAAAGTAATCAGAATTGATGGATTAACTATCTAATTTAATAAGAAACTGAGTAAATTTAAGACCAGACCTTTGAATGTGTCAGAATATTCTAAATTATTTATATTCAACAAGGAATGTTCAAGAAACTCTTCAGAGATTCTTGCCGGCTCTTCTCAGCAGTAGGTTTTTCCGAACCAGTGGTAGCTTCTAGATCAATTTAAAAGTTTATAAAGACTGCTAGAGTAATGACATATATTATGAATAAATAATTCTTGAAGTTGATCTTAGATTAAAACATATAACAATTTTTAAATTCAAGTACTAGAAAGAAGTATTTGAAAACCTTTTACCTGATTAGCTATGATGAGATTTCAATCTAGCTTGGGAAACTTCCCGAGGTAACAGCTTACGAAACAACGGATGGCACCTACCTCTAGCGACAATTGATAGTTCATTATTATATAATAAAATAATAAATCAAATATAAGATTTACCAGACATCTAGCAAGACAAAGCTATTGACTCATTTGTATGCAAGGAATAAGCTTTAATGTAAGATCAATAAGTCAAATATAATTCCATATTAAAGAATATGAGTTATGGAATTTAGAACCCTCTTTTCCCTTGTAAACTATACAAACCGAATGACATCACAAGACCTTAAAAAGAATATTCTTATTATTATGGCTAGGGGTCTGTCCAGTAGTGGGTGTGGACCATAGGAATGGGTTTAGCCCACGTGGTAGCAACCACGGGAGCGGGGTTGAGCTCCTTCCCTCCTTCAGAGGCCAAAGAACATTATGCTATAATATCCAGATGAATAAAAGTTTATTTCAAAACAATGTTTGTTTACAAAATCTTAAATGAACTGTCTGTACTTATTTACTCTTTGTCTTATCTAGCTATACTAATTGAGGAGTGACTACTCTGCCCTATTTAATCTATGACATAATTTGCATTACTAACTAAAATATTTTCTAACAAACATGAAGGCAGTAAGATCTTTATTTATTAGGAATTTGAATATTACTTGAGTTGGGTATTAGTACTGTTTCATGTTCTTTAAGGTAAAGTTTTAAATACGTAAATCATGACTAAAAGTACCTAGGTTATCAACGGTTCACAACAGTAGTCCTATTTCGTTATCACTAGACTTCATTGGCCATTCGTTTAGTTTTAGGTAGATATAATATAAAATTAATATGAGGTTGGGGGGGGTTCGTTACAACTAGAATACTCAACTGTTTGCTTATCAATCAATCAATCATTTATTCAGCAAATTGGCCACATAGGGGCACCTTTACACGTCAGAAATGAATTTACCAGCGCTTCCTAGACCTATTACTCGAAGAAGCGCCGCAACAAACTCAGCAGAAAGCCTTTTAAAAAAACACCTACAAATTCACATACATTTATTTGCATAAATGTATAAAATATAATACAGATTTATTAGGGATAGTATTTTTTGCTTAGCGCTCTTCTACTCTCTACGACTAGTGGTTTCGATTGTGCGTTGTCATCACTAACGGAAGAGTTTAATTTTAAAGTACCTATTATCACTAAATGTAAATCATGTACCGTAGGATTCATCATAGATCCAAATCCTAGCATGTCGTAAGAGTCAGTAAGAACGATTCAATTTTGTAGGTCAGGGCATTCCACAGTGGAGTACCTACCTACCGCGCCTCTCGCCTTCAAGGAAGGAAATGTTTCGAATTTGGAATTCTACCGATTCCTTCTGAGGTCCATGCCAGTTTTTTAATGCATTTGATTATTTATCTCGTACGGTGAATAAAAAATAAGTGGCCAGATTTTAATCAAAGGAAAAGAGCAAGGGGCCCCTGTTTTTTTGTGTAATAATTTATGTCCGAAGTTAGAAACATACAATAATACGTATCTGTAAAAAACTATGAGTACCTACATACCTTTACATAGCGTACCTACATAGCTAAATACCTATGAAGGGTCGACGTCAAAGAAATGTTTACACTTTTTACCCTATTCCGTTGTTTTAAGGTCCAAAAGTGTAAACATCTCTTTGACGTCGGCTGTACCTATAACGAGTCTAATAAAACAAAACGATTCGTAAGCTTCTGAAAACCAAGTAGGTAATAAGTATCTTGTGTGATAAGATAATTAAAATATTTCTACAACCTGCAAGGAATATGTCACAAAACATACCTATAGGTGGGTAGTCTGTCTCAGATACAAATTTATACAATTGCGTTTACAAGGTTTCTGTTACAAAAGGTGAACCTTCATGGTTCTTAAAATTGCGATACTGTGAACATAATTAAGAAAACTAATTACTTATAATATTATTCAAGCTCATAATTAACATGGGTCACTGAATCTCCGTATTGTGCGATGGTGTCATAGAAACCGTTATCTGAGATGGTTTTTTAAACCCATGGATTTTTTTCCCGACATGCAATAAAATTAGTTGAAATGCTTTAAAGTTATGTTAATTCAAAGTCTGTATAATTAGTTTCGAATCATTTTCATATAACTTTTTATTTGCAAAATGGTTCGGTTACGTCCCGCGCGTACCAAACTATTTGATAACTGTATCATTCGTTTTTTTTTGTTAAATGCCCTATTAATTGAAGGTCAACAATCCATTAGCCAATAACTGAGTAATTAATTATTAATAGTGACTAATGATTTACAAATCTCTTATCGATTTTCCTTATAAATTGCTCGAGTCACTCTTCGCTGTATCCTTTATTTTGCTTTAGTCTTAGTAATGGTTGATTCAACACTGAAGAAGTCAGCCAGCTGAGTAGTCAAGATATTTTAACTCCATTGATGGTGAATGAATTGAAAACTTATTTAGAATGATTTTCTCATTTCACTTAAATAATCGAAATTTTTTGGTTGTAAGTAAGCCTGACTCAGACCCACATATCCGTAGGAGTTGCAGATTCGAATCCTCATGTATGTGATATTTTATCCCATTTAACTTGCAGTCAAATAAGTACTCAGTTTAATCGGGCATTAAACTAAAGCCTTCAATATTTTAAGATACATAATATTTATTTCAACTAATTATCTCTCAATGCGGGCACATAATGTAAGGTTAGGTACGTTTTAAGTTTTATTGCACGATGACTTTCAAAGTGAAACTGAAGTCATCGACGTATCAGTAATTAATTCTCGGTCCGAGGACACTTCCTTGTGGTACAACAAACAAAAATGAGTTTGTGAAGGATTTTCTTATTAACAAAATAGCTTTACTTAAAATCTACATCCCGTCATCAAGAGCTCTTTTAAAGGGCTCATTCGTCTTGAATTTTGTAATGATAGCTTCAATTAATGTGCCTTAAAACAGGATATGCAAGCTGAATCAGAGCAGCCATGTTTGAAATATTTGCCCCGGTCAGGTCAAACGAGTCGCAAAAAAAAGAAAACAAACTCGTTCACCTTGAGCATGGCGTTTTGGACAATGCTCGTGGGTGAGGAGTGGGCCCGCGTGCTAAAATTAGTTTAAATTATCAGCACTGGTTTAGGAAACTGCTAAATACTTGCTTAAATATATTGGCGATTTATGGTGGTTGTTAAATAAAACTAACTTATTCAGTGATTATATTATGAAAGGCAGAGAAAAGTCGTATCTGTAATATGTGTAGGTATAAAGCTACACATATTACAGATACGAGTACAAAATAAATTTACATTCCGATCGCACTTTTAAGCTTTATCTATTATCATCAATTTAACAGGCAAAAGACGTCCACTGTTGAACATAGGATAATAGTAATAGGTGTCCCCAACAAGGCACGCCACTAAGACCGGTCTTATGCCACTCGATTCCACGGTATTCCTGCAATCTTTGCCGTCGTCGCTCCATCTTGTGAAGGCCTACCGGCAGCTCGTCTCCCAGTGTGCGGACGCTATTTAGAACTTTCTGGCCCCGTCGACCATCAGTCCTGCGAGCAGGGCCGTCTAATTTTGTTTTATTTTATAATACATTTTGAAAAGGATAGTTACCTAATGAGTGTTCTTAACTTAGCCAGATGTTTTCTAACTAGGTATGTCTGAAGAAAATTGGTTAAGACAGCGGTTAGATAAAAAATTCTGATGGTGTCTTGAGCAGGGTTTTTTTTATGTTTAATTTATAGTTATATTGACATTGCCAAGTAGGTTTACATACCTACTAAATTAGCTATTAAAATTATCGTTACTTAGATATTGTCTTGAATGTATCTTGTTAGGCACTGGACTGGACAATTATTCTATCGAACAATGGAATCATCAACATCATGTTTTAATTAGGTACTTCGATTGGAGCTTGCTGACAGCGGTTGCAACAACAGACTATTTTAATTACCATAACTGTCCTAGGTTTATTGATGTCAGATTTTATCATATCCTCCAAAAGACGTCTATCTATAGGAACCGTCTAGGTATCTATTGCTGGAAATACTCCCAAGATTTGCTAGTCCGCTCCATCTTGAGGCCTACTTGTAGGTAAGCCAAGAATTCCATGGTATATTATGTACCTACTTAATATATATGCAAAAAGAGGACATTTTCGTCTTCCTATTAAACCATCACCTTTAATTAATACGGTCTAATCTGACGGACTTTGTAATCGTCACGCTTACTTGACCTTCTGGTGGGAACCAGCATCTTTATTATAATATTCAAATTAATATGAATTCATATAATATAATAATAATAGTATATTTATATATTCATATAATTACTAGCTTCTGGCCGTTTTCCCGGGATGAAAATTATCCTATATGTTGACCAGTGTTATAAACTATCCCCATACCAAATTTTGTTGCAATCCGTCCAGTAGTTTTCGAGTTAAATCCGGACATTACATACAGACAACTTTTCTAAAAATATATAGGTAGTCCCCTCGACTTGATAGTTCATTTTTATTTTCAAGTTTCAGATGCGACTTCTTCTACTAACTTATTATTAGTATAGATAATTAGATTCCTGCTAAATATTAAATTGTAACACTTTTGTACCCAACTTCAATATTATATTTTTTTTTTTGTTTATATGTGTAGAGGAAACCCAACTCTGGATTAGGCTATTTTAATGTGTAGATAGAATCAAATGGATCACTTCAATTCCAAATATCTTTCATGTTTAATATGTAACGCTATTATTACTACCTCCTTATAAGTTATATTAAGTGTCTATTCAAAGTTTAATTCAAGCAATCTGTCAAGCGAATCATTGTAAAACTCATTAGGTATAATAACTATAATTTCGTCTCTTAAATGTTTCACAGTCAATTTGAATTCAAAGCTTGCTCTTATTAGCTGCAAATTAAAGTCTGAATTCCAGCTCCAGTGCACCCAACATGTGATCCTCTCATGTCGCAATGAGTAGGCCTTGTTTAGAATTGTCAAGTACATTTCCACTGTCATTACGAGTATACTATCTTATCCGCAAACTAAATTAACGACTAGGGGTCGGGTACATGCAAGGTGAGCCTATAGAAAACAAGCTTTTGAAGCAGCACATGTTATAAAATTTACATTATCATAAGCCCATTATCATCATCATTTCAGCCGAAAGACGTCCACGGCTGGACATAGGCCTCCCCAAGGCGCGCCTCTCAGACCGGTCGTGTGGCACTCGCATCCACCGCATTCACAATAAGTGTGTGTTATAAATATAACCAACGTCATTATACAACAGTCGGCCAATGACATAAACCGTCAAGGAATTCTATGAACATTAAAATGCAAGCCGACATTACTATTGTTTTCAGAGTTCAAAGGAAAAAAGAGCTTATTAATAAGCCGCTAAAGGCCATGACGACCGAGTGAAATGGCAGACCTCGCCCGATTCGCTACAGGGTTTATCGAATTGCCAGTTTTATGATAAGACGTAAAGGAGTACGAGAAAATTACTTTATAGGCATATTTCACAATTCATCAGTGTATTTGAAATTCACCGAAACAACACTAATATGTTTCGGTGAATTTGTAATAAAATGTAATTTCAAAATCTTTTCTACTTTACTTTATAAAAACTCTTGCATTTTGAATTCCATGAACTTTTTACATTAAGAACAAAGAAGAGAGCAAAGAGTATATTATAGGCTCTCTTTGTCAGTCGGGAAAAGAGCAAAAAGCAAGGAAATTCCTTCAAATTCCTATGACGTCATTCTGCGCCCGCTCGCATACCCTTGGGCACCCTTGCAGACCGGTCGAATGGCGCGAATATATTACCAAACATTTACATAACAAATGCAGGCAAATTAGATGCAGTCAGTCTTTAGGTTGCAGTGTGAGGGGGGGGGGGGGGGCGGAAACCGGCCCAATATAATGCTTGTCCAACCAACCACAAAGAAATTTAACAATAATTTTAGGCTCAATATTTCATTCCCTATTATGCCAGTTACAGGCTTCTCGGGTCTTACATCAAAGGCACTAAAGTAGGTAGGTAAAGGGCGTCCACAGAAGAGTTTTCTTTCTGAACGGTCTAAAGTAAAGATAAGTACGTACCTATCATAAATTTTATAATATACATAGGTAAATGTATAATCGCGTTTTTTTTTCAATGACTAAGTTTCAATTTCAAACCAACCTTCTACCTACTTGATTTGTCTTACAGCTCTACTTGGCATAAATAGTTGTAAAAAATTACCCAAGCATTACTCTCGAAAGGTCTTCGCTTTTTGGAATTATTCCACCGTTTAATGTAGGTAGTGTCAAGTCAGGTGTTACGTCCATACAATGGCATTCATAATAATGTAAAGAGTTTGCAAAAGTCATACTTTTGCACTGATGCCATTGCCTTTTAAATTGCAGCATTAAAAGTAAACCTAAAATTTGGATGCGTTCAACAGTAATAAGATAAGATTTTCTTAAATTACAATGCATAACAAACATCACACGAACTTTTTAGACATTTCCTAATAGTTCCTACTGCTAGGCACGCTTTCCTTTCAATACTAAAGGATCGGGTAAAAGTCACCACGCCACTTGAATCTAGAGCAGATTGATAACTTCAATTTAAACACACGTCTTTTATTTCTAATTAGGTACTTACTTTACAGATGCGTTCCGTTCTGTAACAATTTGAATTTTTTCTGCAAGGATAACTCGTTGGCTGAAATCAATTTCACACATCAGTATACCTAGGTAACTAGATAGGCGCGCTATATAAAACCGCTATAGCCCAAACCCTTTCGTGTTTAGAGAAGATCAGTAACCACAGGGTTGCCATCTCTTAAAATTAAAAAGTCGGAATCTACCCTACATCGTTTAGCCGGAAATTTTATCCAAAAGCCGGACATCAAAGATATGCTATACATATTTCTCTCCCCCCCGTTATTAGGACAGACATGCAAATTTGGCCGGACATGACTTAAAAAAGCCAAACATGTCATGCTTAAGCCAGACAGATGGCAACCCTACCTGCCCAGCACAACGATATTCATCCGAAAATCGCCTCTAAACAAAGGCGCAAAAGATAAGGTGACATAGCCTTCCTCAAAATTTCCCTTACTTTATACAATACAAGAAATAAATTCCAAAGTTCATGTGAACTTTCCGAGGCTGTCCGGAAACCTTCGGCCTTGCCGCACTTCCGCCGGAAACAGGCTTGATATACGACACATTTACGAACAGACGGAAAATAGATATGAAAATTCAGCTAGCTTAGGTCCTTAGGTGAAAAAACATTTAGTTAAAAAAAAAGCAGTTGAAAGATGCAAAATTGAATAAATACTTAGACCATAATGGAAATATGCAGGTTAAACTACGTGTATTGTCGTAGGTCCGAGAAGCTGTGACGTCACATACCTAAGTACCACACTGAGATGTCTGAGATGTAGTGTTATAGAACTGCAAAATATCGATGACCTCAAGTAAGTCCTAAGGGACTCAATTAATAGTGCAGTTAGTTAGTTGCATACCTGACACTGACTAGACGTGTCATTTAGAATACATAGTTACATAGATTACTTAAAGTAGGCTATTTATTAGCAAGTTATTCGTCGAATCTTTAAAAGATTGCTTTGCGCACCCGTTGAATTCTTTTACATGGAGGGACAAAAAACGTCACTCAAATATCAGTAATACCATTACCTAGATAATTTCTTAAAATAAAACGTAATCAACCATATATTCTTAAAATTAACTAAACGATCAAAAGTTCTATTTAAAGTCCTAAGTTTCATAGCTTTCATACAATAAGTCATAGCTTAGTTAACGTGGCCTGCGGCGTAATACTTACACCGTGGACATAGAGTCTATTATTGCTGAATCCTTGCGCCAAAGTACAAGGAACTTGGTCGGCCAACGGTTGACAAAGCGCCGGCGCAGGTGACCTCTAAGCAAGGTCAGTGCCCGCGCTGATTGATCAATTGATCATGATCGGCCCCTTTGCTGGCATTGAGTCACTTTTGAACTTTCGTTCGATTATGTCATTGGTAAGCAGGTGGCGCTTTATGGGAACTTTTACTGTGTTAATTTTATTATGTAATTAACAGTTTTGATAGTTTACTGCTTAAGAGTAGGTAGAATGGTAGATACCTAACGTGAATGAGGTTTTTTATGAGGGAACGAGTATAAAATGTAAATTCGGATAGGTCATATGAATTTTTACCAGTATTTATGAGTTTAGATTATTACTGACTGAATTATACAATTTTACTTACGATATCCATGCTACATACTTATTTATTACTTATTAGCTTCTGCCCGTGACTTCGGTTATCGCGTTCCCGCGGGAACTATGCGTTCTTCCGGGATAAAAAGTAGCCTATGTCCTTTTCCGGGACTCCAACTATCTCCATGCCAAATTTCATCTCAATCGGTCCAGCGGTTGAAGCGTGAAGAGGTAACAGACAGACAGACAGAGTTACTTTCGCATTTATAATATTAATATGGATTCATCCGTACTAATATTATAAACGTGAACGTCTGCTTGTTTGTTTGTTCTTCCTTCACGTCGAAACGAAAGGACTAAAGCGATTTGGAAGAAATTTGATATGGAGACAGTTTGAGACCCTGAGTGGGAATAACATAGGATACTTTCTATCCCGATACTCCTATGGGAACGAGTTTTCTACGGGTCAAACCAATATTTTCAATACTCGTATATGTGGTGTAGGTACCTATAGTATCATCGGGTACCTACTACCTACGCAAATTCTAAATCGGCTTCTAAGAAATAAAAATTGAGGAAAACCCCTATTTACTTTAAAATAGTACCCATGGCGCAAAATTTTATTATTATGTATTTCCATCGAAGGCTTAATACCTATCATAATTTTTCCATTCCAGCTAAACATGCGGGTCATCCGCTCTCTCCTCCTCCTGTCCTTGGCCTACCTGGCTTCAGGAGACCAGCTCCACACAGTCTTCGAGTGGAAGCAGCTGGACTATCAGTACCCAACTCCTGAGGCGCGGCAGCTGGCTATCGACAGCAAGGCTTTCGTCCAGGAGAACAATATACCCATGGGGATCGAGGTGTACGGGAACAGGCTGTTTGTGACCGTCCCAAGGTGGAAGAGTGGAGTACCGTCTACGCTGAACTACGTGTATTTGAACGGTGAGACAGATACCTATTTGCCAATAGAATCACTAAAATGTGGCGCGCATATTAAGAGGATCTAGTGGTATTTTTTCTATACAACGTTCTCGACATCGTCCTCCCTGGATTTTGACCGTAGATCAATGATTTTTTTAATAAAGATCAATATCTAAGTCCGTACGGTTTGCTTTTTGTGATATTTTTATATATAATACTCGTAGAACCAGGTGACTCCAAACAGCGCAGAAAACGTCTATACAAATACCACAACAATAAACGCAAAAATCTAAATGGTAACACAGATAATTTCCTTCTCGTCCAGTTTCCAAAATTTCATTACGATTGGTTTATTTTAGGAGGAGGAAAATGTCGAGTACTAAACTTCGATTTCTGAGTTTTTTTTACGTCGGATTTTTCGACGGAGCTGCAGTTGTCCTTATCGCACCTTCTGCTGCTCCGCCCGCGCCAGCGAGACAGCAACATTGATTTAAATTTCTCAATTCTGAAAAGGGGTTCAGCTCACATATTATCCTCTTAAGTATACTGGTTGTCTAACTGCCACAGTATGAGTAATATCTAGTACAGCAAGACACAACTTAGAAGGCGCGCGGTGAAGCACTTAAGCCGCTGACGCAGAGTCCATTTTTGCATAATCTACGCGCCTTCTATGTTGTGTAAACTTGTACCACGGCTATGCGAAACGAATGGTAATTACTTAATGTGTACTTGAGATAGGGTATTTTACTGCGTGGTGGGTGACCATATTTCGTTTTTGAAATGAAGGGTTTTTTGACTTAGCGAGCCGAGCAAGAGAAACGGTACCGTTTCAACTTGGCCATCACAAACGCGTTCGCGAGTATGATGAGCTTGAGAAAAATTATAGGTAGGTAGGTTGTGTACACATATATCTAATTGAAGTGGATTGTCCCAAACCGATTAAAATACAGTAATAATATAATTTAGTGCGTTAAGAGGTTTATTCCGAAAGTTGACAACGTCGCAGATAGCTGTCAAATATTTCGCTGTTTTCATTAATTTCTGAATATTACTGTTGGCGGATTCATCGAAAGTCTCGATGAAGCCATAACCACAAGAATTGAATATTACTGATTTCAAATTTCAAAGGTTAATGATGGAGTGCAATGGTAGTGCCATTGCACTCCATCATTAACCTATTGGTGAAGGTGGAGGAAGCAATGGATTAGCTGCACGGAGAGGGGTAATTACACAAAAGATCCCAATGGGTCGAAGTGTATCCGCAAGGACCCCACAGTCTCAAGATAAGATAAGATAAGAATATTACTGAATGAAAACATGAATAATCGCTCTGTGGCTGAATAAAACATTAAGTAGTTATGGATTGCAACAATTATCAGAGCAACACGACATTTTTAGTATTATGGAAGTACTATCGTTTGAAAACTTTGCATCGCATTTTCCATGCATTTTAATGTAATCTTATCATTTGAATACCTAACCAACAAATATAAAACTAGACGCGTCAGCGTCACTCAACCATAGAATGATTACTTCTTTTTTAATTCAGTAATATTGAGATTTTAATAAAAACAGCGTAACATTAAGACAGCTATACGCGACGTTGCCAACTTTCGGAATAAACCCTCTTAAGTTCGCTTATGTTTGATATATTTGTATATTTTCCGTAGGTACATATTTGCACAGCTCGGTAGATTTCGACTGAGCCTCGTTACTATCTGACTCATCCATGTTATTTCGTTCAAGTGTTGACTAAACAAAGAAAAGCTTATGTTTAAACACGTTAGTCACACGACCGTGAAAGTGGTTTCTACTTTCAACCTATACACATAAGATTAGGGAAAATAATATTAGGTAAGTAAATGGTATTGCGTCGCGTATTTTTCCAAGGCGTGACAAAACAGACGCATTTTTACTATAATAAAATAAGTAAGAGAACTGCAGTGGAATTGTGTTCGGTTTGTGATCCCCAAGAAAATTAACCTTGTCTGCGCTAGAGGATATTTGCATTAGAACTAAGATCACCTATATAAAATATTGAAACATTTTTATTTCGACATCCACACTTAAGTAATAGAAATATGCAAAAAAAAAGAAATATACAATAAAATGAAAAACGTGCAAGTAAACATTAAATTAAAAAGCCAAATTAGAAGTAATGACGTTAAACAAACATACAATTAAAATTAGAAACTAACTTCTTTGACAATAAATGAGAAAAGTGATGGATATCAAATATGTCACCGACATAGCCGAAGAATTGCGAGCATTTAGGTGGCAGTGGGCGGGGCATTATGCATGCAGGACTGATGGAGCCGGAATGTCGTCGAGTGGCGCGAACAGGGAGACGAGCTGTCGGTAGACCTACAACCAAAGGTCGCGAGAAACCGGTGGAAGCGAGTAGCACAGGAGCGGTCTGAGTGGCGAGTCTTGGGGGAGACTTACGTTCAGCAGTGGACTCGATCGAATCAAATTATGATGATGATGCGCACGTTGTCATCAGTGTTCAGTGCGGTCAAACTAGGTACCTAAGCATTTTGATGACAAGGAGCACACATAAGGTTCAATTTCGTACAGAGAAATTACCGATTGTCTCGAGATTCGCGAACCAAGTTGTATTTACAATGAGTCCTCTGAAAAAACAAAAGATATCAGACTGACTTCCGGAAATATTTTTTGTAATAATTATAAATAGCAAGTAAAGGCAAAAAATATCGATAAAGCTCATATCGGCCGCATGCGTCTTCGATCGATCGGATGGGACGACAGTAGTAACTATTTACTAATCTGTGACGACAGGGCACCCTTAGATTCGTCTTGATTGTGACACTGACACTGGGTATATGAAAAGTTTGTATGCAGTCGGATTAAGTATTTTTTTCAATATTCGAGTTTTTATAATTTCATACTTAAGAGGGTTTACTCCAAAAGTTGGCAATGTCGCAGATAGCTGTCAGATATTTCGCTGTTTTCATTAATTTCTGAATATTACTGAATGAAAACATGAATTATCGCTCTATGGTTGAATAAAACATTAACTATGGATTGCAACAATTATCATAGGAACACGAATTTTTTTGTATTATGGTAGTACTATCTTTTGAAAACTTTCCATCGCATTGTCCATGAATTTTAATGTAATCTTATCATTTTAATGCCTAACCAACAAATATAAAACGAGACGCGTCATTCAGTCACAGAATGATGACTTCTTTTTTAATTCAGTAATATTGAGAAATTAATAAAAACAGCGAAACATTTGACAGCTATATGCGATGTTGGCAACTTTCGGGATAAACCTTCTTAAGTATTTAAATACTACTCGGATTTTAATTTGCGGTCAGTAAAGTTATTTATTTGTTGATGTCATTCGACTTTATTAATACTCTTCTTACGATTCGATTTTAATGGCTTTTCGTTCATTACTCGATCTTCCGACTTATTGCTTAAACCATTAAATTAAATTTAAAGTGTTTCACGATGACGCAGAGGGCTTGAAGTATTTCCCCCATTAACACTCTTATAGACTTCACGATAAATACAACTGGATTTCCCTGTTGAGTCGAGTATAGTTGAGTATAGTTATCCTGTGTCTTTCGGTTAATAGTCTGACAATCGAATGGGAGTGCTTTGTTTTTTACTAATGTATTCCATTGAGTTTATGAATACATTAGCGAAAACCACTTAAACTTGCATTTTTATTTCTGTGCATTAAAATGCAAGGAAACGGGTTCTTCAAGCGAGACGGACAGTTAAAAAAAACATTTAAGTATCAAAGGTCAAATGGATTAAGTCTGCAACTTAGACGTATAATGTACTTATAGCACTATCACTACATACTATAACGTAAAGTCCACCGCCACGTCTGTCTATCTGTCTGTTCACGATAATAATATGCTAAGAACTACTTACTGAACAGAATTTCATGCGTTTTTCAATAATAGTCAGGGTCCAGGAGGAAGGTTTTGGTGTATAATTTGTTGCTCTACTACTCATGCGAAGCCGGAGTGGGTTGCTAGTATTAAATAATACATTTCACCTAATAGTCATATAGAATACTTTATTGGTAGTAAAGCTATGTTGTATTGTATAAAAGTTTCACTGCAATAAGTTATTGAATTATGTACGTATTTAATCAATGCCACTTTTTTTTAAATTACCTAATTACATAAATCATCAAAAGAAACAAAAATTTAAATTTAATTGTTCACATTCCAGATACCACGACGTCGCCCAAGCTGATCCCGTACCCGAGCTGGGCAGCGCACTCCATCGGAAGCGATGGTAAACCACCCGAGATCATCTCACCCTTCCGCGTGCGCGCAGACCGCTGCGGCCGCCTCTGGGTCCTCGACAGCGGCAAAATGGCCAGCCTCGACGCCAACGGCACCAGATATCCACCAGCCATCATCGTCTACGACCTAAAGACCGACGACCTCTTAAGGAAGTATGTCTTCCCCGCTGACCACGTCAAACAAGACTCCGGCTTCGCCAACATTGCCGTTGAAGACGGTAACTGCGACAAAACCTACGCGTACGCCGCTGACGTCGGCAAAGCGGGTATTGTCGTCTATTCCTGGGAAAACAACGAATCCTGGAGAATCACGCACCACTACTTCCATCCAGACCCTTTGGCTTGCGATTTCAATGTCAAAGGCTTCAATTTCAGTTGGACTGATGCCATATTTGGTGTGGGCATCTCAGCACCCAAACCTGATAACTACAGCACTTTATACTTCCACCCTATGGCTAGTTACAACGAGTTCTCAGTGTCCACTGAATTTTTGCGAAATAAAACAATTGCCGAGAAAAACTTCAATGCCTTCAAACTTCTAGGCAGTCGGGGGCCCAATGCTCAGTCAAGCGCATCTTTCGTTGATCCTAAAACTGGCGTGCTCTTTTATTCTTTAGTGAACCTCAACGCTGTCGCATGTTGGAGGACTTCTAACAAGGACTACACGATGAAAAACCAAGGCAGAATCTCCATGAATGACACCACAATGGTCTATCCTACTGACGTCAAGGTAGACTACAACCAAAGTCTTTGGGTTCTGTCAAATAGGATGCCAATCTGGATGTACGGTAAATTGGACCCTACAGATGTAAACTTCAGGGTGTTCACAGCTCCTGTTCTGGATGCTATAAGTCACACGGCGTGTGACATCACTCCAAGATCTGACATCTTGGATAAATTCGTGAACAAAGTAAAGAATGCCACGACGAAACTCGTCAATAAAATCAAACCTAATTCAGGAATTACGTACGCGCCTATGTCTTTTGTAACTTTAGTATTATTAAGCTGGTTAATCTCCTCCTTTAAATGTTAAGTTATTTTTTTGAGGAAAGAATATTAAAACACGCTTCCTTAGGTACTTAATGTATATGTTCGTACTGAAACTTTGGAAGTTTTGACCATTGTAGCCAATAGAATCGTTTGCATGTAGACGATGTAACCGAAACTATTGCCTATTGCGACAGCAGTTTTTATCATGGGAAACATGTTTTATGTACCTACTTTATCAAAGGTTATATGTATTAGGAAAGGTGTCTAGTCGTTAAACGCACGCCTTAGTCGATTTTTGTCATTATTACCTCCTGGTTATAACCAACTTTTGTGTACTTACTGCCATGTATTATGTGAAAGCAGGATCCTTGATCTTTTTTCACCAGGAGGATTGTCGTTTTACCCGAAGAAAATGTAGAAAACTATGTTTCTAATAATTTACATTGCCATGCCATCTATGGTCGTGTTCTAGTACCAATATACCTACAATAAGCATAAAGATTTCTATACTTCAATTGTCGATACAGCTTGCTTGATAGTTCTTTACCAAATTATGAAACGAATGTAAGTTACGGTAGATGGCGCTGATGTGAATATCTGTAAATAGATTTGTTTTGGTTGTTTGCTAACTTAGGGAACTGAAACTAGAATGTTTATAGGTAGTAGATTTTACATTCCTAATAATTGAAAGAAATTGTGTACACAAAGTGATATGATTAAAAGTAAGGATAAGTTTCATAGAGATAATTTTTGAAGAGAGATGGCGTTAAAATGTAGATTTCTACAATTTCTAATTTTTTTGCAAACTTTTCACTCTTTTCATTTTAACATACCAGTTTGTTTACTAAATATTACAATGATCAATACCTTTGAAAAATCGATATTGGTCATTGGTCGGTCAGCCATAGTGGAGCAAAATTGTATGTTACCGCTTTATTTATTATTATAATAGGCATAAAAGTAGATTTTAATATTTAAGTTATTCAGTACTTATTGCGAGGTAGTTTGAACTGAAGTGTGAAGACCCAGATTCAATGGCAATTGTACATTTTATGTACCTATGTTTTATTCTATGACACCCATGGAGTGGCTTTCAGTGGTTGTCAATGCTCTTTTTAAGTAAATATTTGTCATGAAGGGCCTTTCCACTGAGGCAGAGACAAACGGAGTGGAGACGAGCGGAGCGGCAACGTGCAGGAATCACCCAATCACAGTGCTCACACTGTTGTGTTTCGGTAAAAGGTTAAGGCAGCCGATGAAATTACTGACACAGAGGCATTCCATCTTAGGCCTCAGGGTAGGCAACGCATTCGTGATCTTATGGTTTCTTAGTAAGAAATAAGATTTCGGTATCCTTGGGCCATCTGATGCGACGGCCCCCGCCGAACCACACTCCTCTTCTGCTCTGCCAATGCAATGTGATTGGTTAAGGTCTCGGCTCTCAGTCTCGTTAGTCCCGGCCTCAGTACATCCACATTCCACTACTAGTTATTTTGTGGGGAAGGCTTCTGGGACAAAATAAAATAAAACTCAATAGTTCAGGTACACCTACTATAAGAACAGGTGTAATAGATTTGGCCGTATTTGGACAAACTGCCTACGCAACACGAATGTGCCTTGAAAAGTGATAATTAATGTTATTACCTTAAAGTAATGTTATTATATAGTTTTATGTAAATATTTGGGTTGCGCTGTAAATAAACGCTATACAAAGCTATTCTGTCTTTTTTACTCGTAAAATTGTATTTCCTGTTTAAATTGTCAATCTTTTAGAAAATGATTCGATCACACTCATTACTAAGATCCTGTTTGCAATTCAGCTAAAGCAGAAATAGTGTACAGAATATTATAATTAATTACAGACCAGTCTTGCAGTAATGATTTCTAAATTAAATCCTCAAAATAGCTGTAGAAGCTGAATCTCGTCTCGTGGCGCCATCTAATGGCAATATGATGACAAACATAGTAGCATGGACATGAAACACCTCCGAGCAGAAGTCTGTTCTGCGTTTACGATTTTCTCTTCAGATGGCGCCACTAGTTAAGAGAAATGGTTTAAAAAATCAACCTTCAAAACTAACCTGGAAGAAAATCAAAAAGGCAGAAAGTCTGGAGCAACTCATTAGAATACCAGATCAGAAGATCAATTATTATTTCATGACTTCATGACAAATACATTATTTACTTATTTAGTAACTTTGCCACATCGTTTATAACGTCAGTCTCAAAGTTAGGAAAAGGTATGAAGATAAAATAAATGATATTTATGGATATTGTCGGGGTTTTACTATTGGTACTTATGAATGTTAAATTTGTGTGATAACGTTTGAAGTCACCGGCACCACTCGAGATACTGTTACATTGAAGGTGCTTGTTAGGAAAATTCATGCCAGAATATAATGAAGGCCTCGAAGTCCATAGCCATATCATGTAAATTATGATGTCAAAAAATCATCAGATAAAACAAGTTCCGGTTCGAAAATAAAAAACATTCTTCATATTCTTTATGGCTTAATTTATTTAAAAAAGTAACTAATGCTCATTGTGGCGGATTATGAGATAAGTACATTTGATTGGTCGGAAGTTTAGAAAAATAGAAATTCCCACAACTTTGCGGCATCCCTAATCATGAAGGCGAGTATGTAATAATGATTATCAATATTTACGATCCCTGATTGTAATAACATAACCGCTGTAATGTAATACAGAGGTTTTCGGACATTCAATTCAGGGCATCAGGCAAGATGGATGAAATCGACCGACTTCAAAATGTCTAAAATCGACGAAGAGGTACTTAATTCTTGTAATATATTGTAGAGTATTTAATCTCCTAAACTACTTCCTTCCGTTCCTCCTATATTAATATGGGTACCTTATTTCTAAGTACCTAATAGGAATGAGGAAATAAATATTGCATTTTAGTATTCTTAAGTGAAATTGTAGATTTTAAATAACTTTATTCCTGTCTATGTCTATGTAATAAAAGGCTAAATTTGTCTAGCAAGATTTCAATTAATCAAATTTGAAGATCTTAATGTAAAGGATAATGGGAAAGGAGACTATAATAATTTGAAGACTACGACCATGCTTTAAATAAATGAAGTAGAAAAAATAAATAAAAAATGCTCCCGTTTAATTCCATTTCTCCTCATACTCCCTAATTTGGTGGTTTATGAGATACCTCTTTGCAGTCAGTGCAGCCATCTGTTTCGATCAGACAGAAGTGTGTTAGGTGCGTGAAGGGGCCCAATCTTATTCGGACTCTGGTGGCGGTGGTGTGCAGCGGCGTCGTGCTGCAACAGGTTAGTAGCAACTACTTTTCATAGAAAAGAAGAAGCTGTTGCGATTTTCGTCTGGAGTCTGGAGATTTTGTTTACTGCGCTGGTAGTACGTCATTACACACTCGAGGATAGGATAGGAAATGTCACCATCATCATTTCAGCCGCAAGACATCCACTGCTGGAAATAGGCCCAAGCCGTGCCACTCAGATCTTCACTCCAGTTTCTTGGAGGTCTAGCGACAGCTCGTCTCCTAGTACGCGGATGCCATTCCAGTAATTTCTGATAGATACTAATGGCCATCAGTCCTGCAAGCAATGTGCGAGCAGAGCAGTGTCATACAATAATAGGCTAAATAAGTATATTTCCGTATTTTCCGATTATATGTGGATGACGTCATTATTCTCTTTGTCGTAGATCGCAGCATGCGTTCAGAAGATGATCAACATTCCCATAACGACATACACGCACTTCGATTTCAACGAGACGCTGAAGTATCCCAGTCTCACTTTCTGCCGTGAACCTCCCTACAAGTACGACAAGATGGAGGTGTGTCTAGTAAATTTTACTGTGAAGAATACTCGTCTATTTACTTGTTCATCATTGATAGAGCCATCAAATGTAGTGAGCACATTAGAAATCGTGTTTTAATCTGTCCCAAATCCTTCGAGACTGTGACGTCTGTGACAGTGACAAGTGACAACGCATTGGTGACGAGTGGTGCTTGACAAATGGCCCACTAGTGTTACAAATGAGTATGAAACTTGCCACCAGATGCCACGTTGCATAGTTCCCAGATGACATAGCGTTCTTCCTCAGGAATACGGCCTTTTCGCACATCCCCGGTACACATCTGTTTGGCGAAACTTCAACTTCTCCCAAACAACTTTGGACAAGCTGTGGGAAGATACAACGTATACAAAAGACGAGTTCTTCGTGCAGTACGGACTTGATGGACAGCCAGAAAGTAAATAGATCAGTATAAACCAACAAAATACTTCTTGGTATTTCTTCATAGAAGAATTGTAATGGTTTCTCTGCTCGTATTATACAATTTAATGTTATTTATCTTACAGACGTGGCTGTAGAATCTCGGATTGGTTTCGTTCAAGGCAAATGCTACACATTGACACCGAAGGTAAATGAATAGCCCAAACCAAAACCAAACGAACAGAATATAACCCAAATATGGTCAGTAAGGCGAGGTGATATCGCGGAGAAGGTTGTGAGAAATCGGTAGATGCGAGTATCACAGGCAGGACCAGCCTGAGCGGCGACTGTGAGAGAATTATTCCTGGCAGTAGACGTCTTTAGGTTGACATTGGTGATGATACCTTTTTATTGTACAGGTGGTAGGTCGCAAGGCATCCCGTGGTGTGGGTTACTCGCTGACGCTACGGCACAGTGCCTTCGACATCGCCAACAGCATCAGCATTTCGCCGCCTGGGTACCACGTGTATGTGCATTACTCCAAGGAGCCCTTCACTGGTAGGCACATAGGATTACGCAAAATTTTAATGTAGAAACAACCTGTCACTTGATTAAAATTGCTTTTGATTGTGTTTGAATAAGAAAGGGTAGAGAAAGCTAATGTAAATTGTTGCGATTATACATTAGGTTTACTGGTTAAGCACTTGGTTGAGTATTTGTTAATAAACAGTGGCCTAACATGACGATGTTAATCCTTAAACATATGAGTAAAGAACTACAAAAACCTCGTAGTTATTGAAATTAACTGGAACCCTTAAACTAAAAATGCCATACCTATAAGCTATTTATATTTTATTCAAGAATATTGAAGGGATTTCAGGTGATTAAAAATTAAAGCTATCAATGTTATCATCCATGTAACCAATTTTTACTTTTTCAACAAGCAAAGTGGTTAGCTTTGCTTGGTGGTATAAAAATCCTGGTGCACGGTCCCTCCGGATAGCTAACCCCTTTTTACTCGCTAACCTGCTGTCAAATAGCAGTGCTCGCACTGTTGTGTTCCGGTAAGGGGTTAAGACAACCGGTAAAATTACCGGCTTAGAGGCATTCCATCTTGGTTGGCAATGCATTAGCAATTTTATGATTTCTTATGTTCATTAAGTAATTTTTGAAAAGAAGCTGGTTGATTCGTTACCTATCAAGAGCCCATGTCATCCATTTCCTAAAGGAATACGTAAAGCACGACACAACTTAGAAGGCGCGCGGATTAAGCAATAATAGACTCTACGTCAACGGCCTAAGTGCCTCGCCGCGCGCCTTCTAAGTTGTGTCGTGCTTTACGTAATTATTGAGTTTGAATGTGCCAGAAGTGGCAGTCTACAACGGCGGCCTCATTGACTACCTGTACGTGAACACGGGAGAGACGATCGACGTGAAGCTGACCGTGGACCAGTACGAGAAGATCAGCCGGGAAGGAGACCCGTGTGTGAGCTCTGATAACTACAGCGCTAATCAGGTAGCTCATTTGTATTTACTTATAAACGGCTAGTTTATAAGTAAACTTCGTCCCGCGTAGTCTTAGAACTTGCGTACCCGATGATACTATACATATAGATAGATGGTTATAGTAGTATTGAAAAATTTGACCCGTGGAAAACCCGTTCCCATAACCGAATTCTACGCGGACGAAGTCTCGGGCATTAGCTACTACTTCTCTGTTTTAGTGAGGGACTAACAGAAGTGATGGACAAAGCACAGCGGCAACTAATGATCGTAGAAAGCTAAAATTTGGCATTTGGCTAGCTACTTCTACAGCTAGATACTTCTAAATTAGGTACATAATTTTATTCAATACTATTTTTGTTAAATAAAGCGTTTAGTTGTTGTTGTTTTATTTCTCCAGTGCACCACCGAGTACGTTTCAAGCCTGGCTGGAGCAGCGGCTGGCTGCTCCGGACCCTGGATGATCAGCGACCTTCCGCGATGTAACAACTACAATGACATGAGGACGCTCATCACTACCTACATCAAGTGAGTGAAAGTAGGTAGAGAAGCATGGTCTTTAAGAAGTAGTCTAAAATCTGAGGACGGAAATCATGTACCCTCTCAGTCGCGCATTCTTGTCAGATTGGCCGTGGTAATCATATTCATGATGTACTCGGTGCGTCTATCTATATCGTCAATCAGCTTCTTACCAATGGTCGGAGTTTGTGCTAAACGACACTTTAGACGGTTTGTAGAGGCAGCAAAGTGACCTTCCGCGATGTAACAACTACAATGACATGAGGACGCTCATCACTACCTACTTAAGAAGTAGTCTAAAATCTGAGGACGGAAATCATGTACCTTCTCAGTCGCGCATTCTTGTCAGATTGGCCGTGGTAATCAATAATCATATTCATGGTGTACTCGGTGCGTCTATCTATATCGTCAGTTAGCTTCTTACCAGTGTTACCAATGGTCGGAGTTTGTGGTAGACGCCACTTTAGACGGTTTTGGAGGCAGCATAGTGAACGCTGGTATAATTTTGTAGTAAGTCATATGGTTCATGAAATTCGATGTGTTGAGCATAAAATCATGAGCCTTTTGTAACTAATGTATACTTAGAGTATCTCCATAATTGTCACAGTCATCAGTGGTGATGATGGTTATTGTAATTAGGAAAGTATAGCACGATAAAACTTAGAAAGCACGCGACGAATCATTTAAGCCGTGGACGCAGTGATTATTTTTGCTTAATCCACACGCCTTCTAAGTTGTGTAAACTTCACAATTCACATGATGATTAATAATGATCATGATAATGAGCTGATAGATAGCATTGCTTCAGTTCATTTTATGCATGGCCTACCTAAGAATGAAGGTTATATTTTTCAATAATCTACAATGAAATGTCATTTGCTTCCAGCATATACGGTGACCACAACTGCAGCGTCTGTCCTCGCATCTGTAACGCCTATCTCTACAATGCCTTCGTTAGCTTCCGCAGAAGCGGCTACACCTGGGACCCAGCACAGAAAGTCTGGGCTTTGAACTTCGGAGACGCCATGTTTGAAACACACGTGAGTAAGAACGAAGACAAAGAAGGTTACGCAAAATTATAGAAGAACCAGTGTATATGAAGAATGCAGTACATTCTTTTCGTGGCAATCTTGCTTCAGATTCATGCATCTATACACATTTATAAACTCACACCTGTTTCCTGTTGGGATAATCAGAGTCCACAGACCCTCGCTTCCTCCACATTCATCCTCCCTCTCTTCAGATTCAGAGCAATAAACTTGGGGCTTAATTCCGGTTCCTATCCACAAATCACACAATTTAACATTTGCTTTATAAAAAATCTCAAATTTTATCCGTCCGCAGCGAAAATGAGGCGTTTTGAGGATTAAGAACCGGGACTTAATGATTCATCTAGTCAGTGGTGATCGTATAATTAATGTATACTTATTTGGCGCACTTTAGGGAGTATTTGCCTTTAACGACAGTGTCATACATAGCATCATCACAATTCAGCCGTAAGATGTCCACTGTTAGACATAGGCTTCCCTCAAAGCGGTGGACGTCTATCAGTTGAAATGATAAGTACACAGTTAAGTACCAGTACAAAAAATATTGAACAGGTTGAAATTATTTTGTATATGAATTAATGGGAAAGTGCTGTTGTCAAATTTCATGTTCTACCCTTTGTTTCAGCTGTACATGCATTTTAATACCATGATGGTGCCAGTTTACCAGGAGCGTTACAACTATGACTGGAACCTGTTCATTTCAGACCTCGGAGGGAGTATTGTAAGTTGATTATTCTTCTTCTTTTTCTTAGAGTGCCATCTTCGTTATCGAGCGTCGGCGATCATTTTGGCTATTCGAACCTTTGGCAGCCCCAAACAATGCTCGGGTACTTCTTCTAAACTACTGCTGAAGATTCTTCAGCTAAGACGTTCTCCTTCTACCCCGTTTCCGGTGTCCTTGGATGGTCCTTTCTTTTGTTAGTTGATTATTTTCAGTAAATACTTTGGCAAGATGAAGTTGAAGAATCACATTGTTTTGAAAGACTTTTTTAAAGAAAAAGTCATATTAAAACATCTTTGTCTCCTGAAATGAAATTGATATGACGTACCATATTGACACATTCAGTTCACCTTGAATGAGAAGTGTATCATCAGAATCAACTTAGCTTTGCTAGTGACAGGGCCTGGTGCTAGTTCTGTCCGGGCCGATACCACCGTCTTTCCCCGCCGCCAAATAGCAGTGCTCGCACTGTTGTGTTCCAGTAGGGGGTTAAGGCAGCCTTTGAAATTTCTGGCACAGAGGCATTTCATCTTTGGCCTCAGGGTAGGCAACGTATTCGTGATCATGGTTTCTTAATCAAAGGATTTCGGTGTACATGGGCCTTACAGGTGGGCTGTGCGCCTGTTTGCCTATACTATCGACATGAAAAACGGTCCCGTCTCTCGCATCAGACGAGTCGCTTGGCTTCTCTCCAATCTATACCCTCGTCGTTGCTCGGCTTGTTCGGTTACTGCCATGGAAATATTTATCTCAGAGATGAATTACCGCGCATCTCGCCTCGTAAATACGTCTGATATGTACATTTGTTTATTTTACACGTTAGATTTTTAACTGGAATGATGCCCACGCCTTTGGAGTCAGTTCTTCTTTGTGGCACTTTTGCTATGCCGGCAATAATGTTGTCGCTGGGTAGAAGCCAGTGTTAGATCCCCTTAATTTTTTTCTGGTATGTTACCTATTCAAAAACCGGCCAAGTGCGTGTCGCACCACGCGCAAAGTATAGGGTTCCGAAGTTGACAATACCCACAGTACCTTTCTAAGACTTATTTAGCATCTTAGCTAGCCTGTGGTATGACGTGCCCGCCCGACGCCCCTGCCGCTCGAGAAAAATCATTGGTCTTTTAATCATTTCATAAGTTGGTCGACTATGACTCGTAAATTTGTACGCCTACTTAGCTGTGATAGTTTTCCTTTCAACTACGTTATATATGCCACAACCGTGATTTTTTTCAGCCATCCAAATACCACCATTTAGCTTAGGGTTTCAAAATTTTATTGTACCACTTTGTCAGCGTAACTAATATGTATATTCATGCCAAATAACAGCTTTCTAGAACTAAGCATCTCCGAGCAATCTGCGGACAGACGGACGGACGGACGTGGCGAAACTATAAGGGTCCCTTGTGGACTTCGAAACGGAACCCTAAAAAGCAGACAGATGCGGAAGCATATAAGAAAATGCAGCCTTGATTTTGACTGCGTTCATTATTTCATGTTTTTCTTTCCTTGTTGGTAGAAGTATATTGACTTTGAATAAGTCTTATGAAGCGCATTTATCAATCGTTTCACCTAAGTAATGACATTAAATTGCAATGAAATAATTTAGCAACCTTAATTGAAATTATGACTTTACCTAAAATACTTTTTAGGGTTTCCTGCTTGGACTGTCCGTGATAGGCCTCATCACGATCTTCGGTAAGGCCTGGACTACCATGGTCCAGCCTTTCTTCAAGCCTAAGGTCAATGGAACCAGCAGAGCCTCCACAGCAGACATCAAGACCGTCTCCAAAGAACTGACCAAAGACCTGGGCTATATGAAGAAGTGCGAAGAATGGCATATCAAAAACGATTGGGAAATGTTTAAGTGATTGTTTTTAGTAAGTTAAGTTGTTGTTATATAGGTGTGAGCATGCATTCTGAGTTTTATTTGAGTCACCTAAACTTTGTTCTAACCTAACAGAACCAAGATGAACAGATGCGATAGCAATTGAGGAAGTATACAATCACCCCCGCCGTTGTTTTGAAATTTCGTTGATGTATTTGCTTTAACGATTGTATATAGCTACGTCAATAGTACCTAGTATACGAGTATTTACTGAATATATTAAGTAGTATACATGTACTAGGTTTAAAAACATCTGTTACGAGAGAAATTAACTTAACACCGTGGAGGAAGTATGGGCGTACACCGTACAGGAATGGTACATGAATGCAATAAATGCTTTTGACTCATCAGACCTCATCATGTTCTTATTGACATGTATTAATGAACTCTTTTATACATGATGTATTTCATTATTTATTGACATTTTGAGACTGTCGACATCTATGGAATTTATATTTATTTGACAGTGGAGGCCATCTCCATAATATTCTGGACCCTTGGAGACTATACATCTCTAAGATCTTAGATTTAAGTTTAAGTTAGGGACTATACATCCCTTCAATGTAATTGTAGTACGTACCTATATGTATATTTTATACATGTAATGTAAATGTTATAACTATGTGTAAATTTTGAAAAAAGGCCTTCTGCTTGAGTTTGTTGCGGCGCTTCTTCTCAAGCAATGGGTCTAGGAAGCGCTAGTAAATTCTTTTCTGACGTGTAAAAGTGCCCCTATGTGGCCAATTTGCTGAATAAATGATTGAATTTTGAATTTTGAATTGACTTTGAAGGGGGCTATAGCCCCAACCTTCAACTTTAACACACTAGAGATAGCATCTAAATACTATGGCTATGATATTAGAAGATTATGATATTACAAAATTGATAATACCTATTATGGAGTGTATGGGCCTATGCTGATCAGGCCCACGAGGTTGGAAAAATCTAGAATAGGGTATCTGAATAAGTGTGAGATTTGACAATTTAACGTGTATAGGCCTTCCCCAAGGTTTACCACATAGGCGGGTCTTGCGCCTCACACATCCAACGTCCATTTACATGTGTAGGTGCGTACTTATTTGTCTAGAATTTTCGCTCCTCACAATAATAATTACAAGACGCATCAGAGGTGAACCTCTTGGCAGGCGGCGGGCGCTGGTTGTGACGCACAATATAAGTCAGATAGATGTATGAGTGAGCGGAAGCGAGCTGTCATTTTTTGAACCTTGATGTATCCATATTAATATTATAAATGCGAAAGTAACTCTGTCTATCTGTGTTTCTGTCTGTTTGTCTGTCTGTTACCTCTTCACGCTTCAACCGCTAGACTGATTGAGATGAAATTTGGTATGGAGATAGTTGGAGTCCCGGGAAAGGATATACTTATCATCCCGGAAAAACGCGTAGTTTCCGCGTGAACGCGTTAACCGAATTCACGCGGGCGAAGTCGCGGGCAGAAGCTAGTAGAGTTATACCTATATCACAGAGATATATATATTTAACTAGCGACTTCGTACAGGTAGCAACAAATTATAAACCACAACCTTCCTCATTAAGGCCTCTATCTATTAGTGAAAACCTGATGACAATCCATTGAGGAGTTTTTGAGTTTATCGCGAACAGACAGACAAACGCAGAGGGGGGCCTTTACCTCAGTACATAGTATAAAATAGAGTCGCTTCCTGCTGTCTGTCCCTATGTATGCTCAGATCTTTAAAACTACGCAACGGATTTTGATGTGATTTTTTTAATAGATAGAGTGATTCAAGAGGAAGGTTTAGTATATAATTTGTTATAGTTGAAAGCTCCATTCCCGCGGGAACGCTGTAACCGAATTCCACGCGGACGAAGTCGCGGGCAGAAGCTAGTTATCTATAATATGTAGTGAAGTAATGCAAGATTTACCTGTGAATTACCTTGGTTTCTATATACCTCCATAGCAAGTTTTGTCCCAAATTCTTTGAAACCATCTTTGCTGTAAGAACTTTTCTAAAACCTTTTACTTCAGTTTGTAAAACACGAATATGTCTAAAATTCGGTCTCACTATGCTGGTCTCTTCCAGAAAGTAGATTTTCCTATACAGCAAGGACTATGCGTTACCATTCTAAATTGGAATTCTCGTGAATTAATAGGTAGGTTAGTACTTAGGTATCTATTTCAATAGAAAAATCACGGCCTTTACATAGAACTATTCTTAGTTAAGTTTGTCTTCAGCTCATCACCAAACCTGATACCTTGCGGCATTAGTCACTCTGTGTCGATAACCCAAATTAGCGTGCCTATTTAGCCAAGTGTAATGATTTAAAATCATTGGCTACGCCTGCACCTCAATCAGTAACCCCTGCGACTGTTGGCATGCGGGCTGATGACTTGTAGTCATTTCAACCTGACAGGTACCCCACCAGGCGAAAAAGCCTAATAATATAAGCAGTTCATAGGCTGATAAGTCTTTTTGGCTTACCATTGATAACAGTTGAAACCTTTAATGCAAATGGTTTCTTAGCAACAACGACTGAAGGGAGTCATGATAGGGTTGAATTTGGTGTGAATTTATTTTCAAAGTTGTTGCCTTTAGGCTTCAGGCCTGTGGCAATTTGGCTGATTATATTAATGGTTTATCATGTTTGAATAGGGTTAATGACTAGATCAGGGCTAATAGGTCTATATCTTAATTATTTATTCAATTTAATTCGTTTTACCTGCTGGCTTCATGAGCAACGTCATGCATTTGAGTAGCCAGTTTAGTTCAATTTGAGCGCCGTGACGTTTTGAACTTCCCTATTATAATCCCTTTGATTCCCGAATGACTCTATTAAAGACATGTCAAACCACAGACCAATCAGATGAGAGAGCTGATTTACGGAGACTTAATTTGCGATTTAGCCTTCAGGATTCATTGTGTCGCTAAGGCCCCCTTGCAACAAGCTGTTAACTTCGGTTTAACCATTTAACTCAGATTTATTATTATGAATTTGACGTGGGTTAAGTGGCTAACTCGAGGTTAGCGGCTTGGTGAAGTGGGCCTAAGCCGCCACTTGACGTCCCGAATAACAAAGTTTATCCAAAAAGAGATAATAGGCAATTCTTTTTGTTTTCTATAGGATTCCTTAATTCTACGAAGCCCATCACATATGGTATACACACTACCTAGGTACTCCACACGTCAAACTTAATTAGTCTCTCTAATATTCGCTAATATATGTAGCCCGTGTTAAAGAAATCGTAAAACACCTAGCACCGGCCCAAATAGACCCACCAGAATAGATCGCTTTCTGATTCACCCGGGAGCTTGTTCGAGTTGGCTTGGCTCTGCCGTCTTCCTGATTCTGACATACGCTAAAACCACCATCCTCCTACACCTCGACTATTATAAAGTCTACTCTATTTTGTATAACATAGAGTGAAGATATCCGCATTATTTGAGACGCAAGACTAAGCAATAATAGATCCGGCGTATATATAAATGCGCTGAACGGGGACATACCGTGTTACTTTCGGGATTTCTATGGAAATTGACGTGATGTCGGAACTCAGTGCATTTGAAAGTTGGAAAAGAAATGTATGGTTTATGAAATTACTTACGTGTTTATACCTTGCTGGCACAACCTGCCATGACATTTTGACTAATTGACAATACATATAAATGAATGAAACAGCATATATGTATATTTTTAACCAAGTTATTTACAAATTCATATTTATATTTTTCATTAATATAATATGTAACATTAATTATTAATTTTGTCAAAGTATCACATAAATTCGTCCCGCAAAAGTAACCTACCTGCAAAGTATAATTTGGTCGCATAGAATGGACTTACAAATTAATTTCATCTATTGGATTTGGATTGGATTTCAATGTTGTTTTACTTTTTATACTTACCACACACATATTATTTATTCGTTTATTTATTTAAACTTTTTTACACAAGTAAACAAATATGTACAAATGGCGAACTTAATGCACAATGGCAGTCTCTACCAGTCAACCATAGGGTAAAGCAGAGAATGTGTCGGTGTTCTTAACAAAACAATATAGGTCCTAGCTTTTTTACTTAGATAGAAAAAAAATCTTAAACACAATCATTTCTTTATAAACTTACATATAAGAATACGTATACAAATACCAGTCATCCAATTTGACATCAAAATTAATAATAAATTATTATTTTTTTCTAATTGCTTTCGCTCGTTAAAAATTAGTCCAATAATTTTGGCAACGTACCAACCTCAGTCGTTAATAAACTCATAATTACACTGATTTCATTACAAAGTCACAATTCAGTCAATGCATGTTAAAAAAAAAGCTTTTAAAATATTGTAACTTTAGGACATGACCCCAATAGGCAAACAGTTGGCTTACGATTTGATTGTTTTGCTTCTCATACTTATATGTTATATATAATACGGTATGACTTGTTCCCAAATATACATAGATTTTTAATTATGAAATGAGGTTCTTTTTGCACAATATCACTGTAAGAAGGAGACGGTACGCCTCAACAAGATGGAGTAACGATATTGTAAAGGTCGCGGGACCCGTGGATGATGATGATGATGCTGATAATATCACGTGTCAATTATAACTGCTCTAATAACATTTTTATTTTAAGTGATATTAACTAATGTTTTTAAAAAGTTGACACCTCTGGCCACCCCGTTTCGAATTGTAGCCGCAACCACGCGTCAGGGCAGGGCCGAGCCCTGCGCGCGCGCTGACTCAGTGATCTATATCGATCCAGCGTGACGCCTGTTTACCTGTGACAGCTTCTAAAAATACCCAATCTCGAGACCTTAACATTTTCAGTGCCAACTGCTCCTTTATTCATCCATACTAAATATTATAAATGCGAAACTGACTTTGTTTGTCTGCCTGTCTGTTACCTCTTCACACTGCAACCGCTTAACCGATTTAGATGAAAAAGTATGGTAGTTGGAGTCCCCGGAAAGGACATATATAGGTAGGCTACTTTTATCCCGGAAAAACGCATACCTAGTTCCCGTAGGAACGCAATAATCGAAAACAACGCTGGCGAAGTCGCGGGAAGAAGCTAATAGAAAATAAAACCCGCCTATCTCGCGGAAACGAAAGGGTTAATATAAGTAAGTATCATCAGTTATAGGTGGGGTGGGGATTATTGTTATAATCATAAATTCAGCTGAAAGAAGTCCAAAGTTGTACTGCCTGGACCAAGGCGCGCCACTCAGACCGGTCTTTAGCACTCCACCATCGTAACATACTATTTACGTCCCACTACTGGGCACACGCCTCCTCTCATCACGACAGGGTTTGGGCTATAGTCCCCACGCGAGCCTTCAAATTAAATTTTCGCACATACATAAGTAAACTCAGAGGTGCGCATCGGATTCGAACGACACTTCCTGCGTGAGAGGCGGTTAGGTCGAACCACTAGACCACCACGGCTATAATAAACTCGCTTTTACCACTCGCAACCACCAAATTCCCGCGGCATATTTTTGTCATTTCTGCGGGAGAAGACTAGAGCATAAAGTTTACAAGTATGTATGCCTACTGCGAACATATTATAACTTTAGAACATATATAACTTTAAAAGGGCAAAAGAGATGTATCTAGAACTCAAATTAATGAATAATGACGTATTAGCTCGTAAGTATAGGTATGAGTTTTTTAAAGTTATTACTTACTTGCTTAAGTTTAACATGAGTTTTTTCTTTATTTTATAAGCGAATAAATCGTCTGTCCTCGGGGTTTGTGGCAGAATATCAGTGATCCGCTCGCCCGGGCGGAGATACACACTGAGCCATGGCCCATTTGCGCTGTTGCAAGTTGCAACGCACTATGTGCTTGTATTTGTAGATGTTGTTTCTATGTTTCTGTTATTGTTTTAAATCTTAGTTGTGCATGTAACATTTATGTAAAACTAGATACATGTGCATTTGTAACAGGCAAATAAACGATTTATCTATCTATCTATCTATCTAATAATCTAGGTCCTAGGCGGAAACCGGTTTTGCCTGTTTGTTTCAAATGCGGTAAGTATTGAACTATTGACCTAAACGCAAAAAAATGAATAATGTTTACACACTTACAGTATAGTAGGTACATAGCCAGCAGTTTCCTTGATGCTCAGCTTATGATGATTCTAACCTATTGATCTTGAAATCCTGTGTTAAAACTGTTGTAAGAAAAAGACCATTGTTTTTTTTTGTCAAGTCTGCGTTACTGCGATCGTGTAAGTACACTATTTTTTTACTTCTTGTTTAAGATATCAGCATAGGTAAATAAAACGTAATTTATTAGGTACAAAAATCAAACAAAATGTTTAATTAGTAAAAACTATGTCAGAATATTAACGTCTACCCACCTCGTCTCGTGTTACTAACAAATTAGATCAGTCTAACTATGTGCTACATGTTGTACATATATGGTACTTTTTACCAGACTGCTCCAGAAGGAGGGTTATTAGACACATCAATTCAACAAAGTCAAAGCTAACCCAAAACGGATACTTTTATGCTTTGATGTCTATGTATTATTTCTGTATTCATTCTGATGTGAGTATTAAGGTAGGGGAGGGCGGGGTTCAAAGTGCCGGGGGTAGGTAGTGCCGATGCGATTTACTCAGTGAAGAAAAAAGATAAATACATTCTGTTACTGCGTCGAGATATGCTTTACCCAGGCGCACAATCGGCGGCCAATTTAGTTGCGTCAGCGCCGCGGTACGATGTCACGTAAGTAAATATTTTCGTGGTTGTATTTTTTGGTCTATTTATTTTATTTTAAAGCTTTCGTATGGAGTGTTTTCAATAAAGTCTCGACAATTTATTGAAGAATCGTAAGGCCAATGTAATATAACGCTGTGTTAAATACGTTTTTAATAAATCATCCGAAGGTTATTACGTTACTAACGGGGTTAAAAGGGCCTCTAGCCGGGGGTTCATTGTGCCGCGGAAATGGAATTCTAATTATTTTTTACATTATTTTCAGGATGAGAGTTTACAAAGATTAGGAAAAGTGCCGTTCTTACTGATACCCCAGGAAAGAAAGTGCACGAAAAAAAGTAGAAATAGGTAGTTACAAACAAAAAGGAAAAGGAAAGTGGAAACGAACTAAAGCAAATACAAAGGGAGGAAAAGGTGGGAAAATGCTGCAAAGAGAAGAGTTCTGCAAGAAGAAAATGATGAAGAGGAGAACGATAGCTTTGACTTATTTGACTATTATTCTAACTCGCAACTAGGAGAGCAATGGGTTCAATGCAGTATATGTAAGAAGGCTGTATCTCATGAACCGCGATAGTTAGACAGTTGAAATTGTCACAGATTGATGTATTTCTGTTGCCGCTATAACAAGTACTAAAAAACAGAATATAATCAATATTTAACCAACATCATCCTAAAAATGATAGGGGACAGGTTTGACTGCCCCTACATACAACACTTGTGGGGATTACACGCCCCTAGTTAATTAGTTTACATACTAACACATTACTTTTTAAGATATACTAACAATTATGAGTTGTAATTACTTGAAATAAATATTATTATTATTATTATTAAGGATGCTCATATACAACAAACGTGTTTTTTTTTGTCGTTTTTGTCTGCCACCGGGCTGTATTTCATGAACCGTGATAGTTAGATAAATGAAATTTTCACAGATTATGTATAAATCTGTTACCCCTATAACAACAAATAAAAAAAAACAGAATGAAATAAATATTTAAGGGGGCTTTCATAAAACAAATATGTTTTTCCCCGTTTTTATATTACGGAACCCTTAGTGCGTGAGTCCGACTCGCACTTGGCCGGTTTTTATAGATAATAGTACGGAACCCTTCGTGCGTGAGTCCAACTAGCACTTGACCGGCTTTTTCAAGTGCTAACTTTTAAAGTTTTGTCTTCATTGACAAGTTATTCTGTTGATCTTATTACGATGTACAAATGTGAAACATTTAAAGGCTAATATTAGTTATAAACTGTTAACTTTTTGATAAATATACTTTATTTGCTAAATAAAATCAGTTTTGTATTTTTAAATGACATCTGACTGGCTTTTACTTGTAGCAATACAATCGGCCCAACTTACCTCACCATCGGCACAACCCGCCCCTTGATGGGGTAAATTGTGCCACTCTGACTTTTTGTTTAATATAGCCTCTAAATTAATTAATATTAGATACACCTTCAAATAGCATACGGTTATAAAAACTACATGAAATTTTACATTAGATAAACTCCAAAGCATTATTAAAACTTTCACAGTGTGTATCTTATTTAGCATTTTATTAAAATCGGCACTTTGAACCCCGCCCTCCCCTATTTCTGTATTTTCTGTGTTTTGTTTAACAATTCTAAAAAAAACCTCTCAAAAACTTCAAATTACAATTACTATACTAAATCAATATGTCACTACTCTCAGTGTTTTATACTTCTCAATCTTGGGTTTACTGCTTTGGGCTACATCTCATCTCATGCATCTCAGCCTCGGTAAATAATTTTCTAACTACCTTGACGGCGGACCGGTTTGTGCGGTGTTGTTTTGTGTTATCAATGATCGACGTCATGCCAGCATCACAGTTGGCCATTTTTGAGTGAAACTCGGCATTAACAAAAACGTCAAAGCCGTCTGAAGCGAGCTGTAGTAAGGTCTAATTTAGTAAAGTCAGTCTGTCCGCAAAATCACGCAAAACCAGTTTCACTTTAAGTCAATCAATACTTGACAAAAATATTTGCCGTTTAGTATGTTACCGTCATGGTATTGAACTGGTCGCTTGTTGTGGTGTTCTGCTTCGGGTGGTTATGGACCTTTTCAACATTGCAGAATGCTTACCGGTTAGCCACAGGACATGAGGACTTGGACTTCACGCAGTTATCAGCCCAGTATGGGTATCCGAGCGAGAACCATACGGTTGTAACTGAGGATGGGTACATACTGACCATATTTAGGATCACTGAAAGCAGGAACTGTACAAGAGAGAAGATAAGAACGCCAGTGCTGCTCATGAATGGATTAATGGCTACCGCGGACAGTTTTCTGGACGCCGGCGTTGAAGCGGGGCTCCCCTTCCTCATCACCGACGAGTGTTTCGACCTCTGGTTGGGCAACGCTCGAGGTACATATTACGGCAGAGATCATGTCACCCTCGATCCTGACTCCAGCAAAGAATTCTGGGATTTCACCACCGATGAAATCGGATTCTATGACGTGCCCGCTACCATCGACTACGTATTGAACTACACGGGAGTGACACAGCTGAACTATATAGGAGTGTCGCAAGGTGCTGGCAGTTTCTTTATAATGTGCTCTGAAAGACCTGGATATTGTGATAAGGCCAAAGTGCTTATTGGGTTGGCGCCAGCAACGAAGCACACAAATGTAAGGTCACGAAATTTTAGGATTTTAATTACGTTATTCCGGGATTACGAAAAAGTGTACCAGGCTGTAGGAATTTGGGAGATGCTTTGGAAGGGGTTTTTAGGTCCCTTAGCAAGCGTGTGTCACTATAGACCTCGACTATGTGAGGCATTTATAGGAATCCTTGATGCACCACACCCGGGTTCTGTGTCTACAGAATCTCTGAAAAAAGTGTTGGAGCATTTTCCTGCAGGGACTTCAGTGAGAAATTTGGCCCGTTTCGGGCAAAGTGTGAACAGTGCAAATTTTACAAAGTTCAATCATGGACCTGAGATAAATTTGCAGATGTACGGTAGACCTGATCCTCCTGAGTATAACCTGAGTGCAGTGTCAGTGCCGTGCGTCCTGCTCCACGGCAAAAACGATGGAGTTGTAGATTACAGGGACATGGAATGGTTGGTAAAGCAATTACCAAATGTTAAAGAAATGGTAGTAATAGCAGATCCTCTGTGGAACCATATGGATATGGTAATAGGCAGGGATTTGCCCAACTTGGTGTTCCCAAAAATTTTGGAATATTTACAGTATTATAATAATGAAACCATTTCAGGCTATGATACCATAAATAGCACAGAAGTCATGTTTACAAGCAGCAATACTTCAGATATCGCAAGATAATTTTGGAAGAGTAATAGGTAGGTAGATATATAAATAATATAGGTGAATGTGGTTTTAAAAGTCATTCCAGATTTATATATAGTTTTTAATTTGTTAGTTATCGTATAATAAAAATGGCTTCGATTTTGTCAAATTAGATTGTTAGTAAATTAAAATCGTGTTTGTATTTTTGTTACATGTTTGTGAATGATTCCTTCATTTATCGATCGTAAAATGGCTCAAATTCATTATTTGCATTCAGCGATTTAGGTAAATGTCAAGATTAGTGTATGGTTTAGATTGTAATAACAACGAAAATAAGTGTGAAAGTATATATTGTTTTAAAGTAAACAGCTACTTTAAATGTTAAGAGCATGTGCCAAATAACAGTTTTGCAATATGAAATTTAATGTAGGTACTGAATTAGATTAAGGTATTTATTTCAAATTTAATTGTAATTTAAATACTTATCGTTGACTAGATGTAAAGTATGTTTTGGTTGCCACTCGAAAGGACGCCAAGGTGCCCAAAGGCCAAGCGGCGAGGTCGCCGACTAACAAAATCTCGCAAATAAAGGGGCTCTATTCGTAAAGGTACATATAGATATATAGGGAAGGATCGTCCTTATCCATACTAATATTATAAATGCGAAAGTATATAACTCTGTCTGTCTGTCTCTCCTATGTACCTATTCACGCTAAAACCACTTTATATTGTGATGACATTTTTTATGGATATAATTGGGAGTCCCGGGAAAGGACATATATCTAGGCTACTTTTTGTCCCGAAAAAAGGCATTGCTCCCGCAGGAACCGAATTACCACGCGGGCGAAGTCGCAGACAGGAACTGGTCCATAAGTAAAAAAAATGCAATTTCTACATATTTATCGAGATAGTTACGAGTATATCAGTGTTATTTTATCCTATCTCAGTGATAAACGATCTCCCTATTTAGCGAGATGATAAAATTATTACCGTAAAAATTATTCAGCAAATTGGCCACATAGGAGTAATGATTGAATTTGAATCGAATAACTGATTAGGCAGAATTATGTACTCTTATTTTTAGGGATAGAGACGATTACTAACCCTATGTACCTACCGTTTCGACCAGAGACCCTAAACTCGGCTCCCATAATTTCTCAATTGAGTGGAAATTTTAAAAGAGCTGTCGTTACATATTTGTATTTTATTGCCGGCAACGAATTGACGACTCGGGTGTTGCAAGTAAATAAATGATGCGATATGCGACTAGTCACGTCATAAATTAATTTTGTACACGTAACGGTAAAATATATAAAATTTTGCATTTATAGGGCCTACTGTTACTTTTCAGATAGCTATTATACTTACGTAATGAATGAAATAGAAAAGGAAATTGTTACAAATATTTAACACGAAATTGGCAATAAACTAAATTATTGTTTAAGTAGGGAAAAAGTATGTTGATGGAAAACGGGATGGAAAACATAATTATAAATTGATGATAATGAATTTGTATTTTTATTCAAGTAATTGAAGTGGGTAAGTGTTTAAGCAAAATTATTTATGAAAATACAAACTTAACCTGCTAAAAATCCAAGTATGTAATATTAGTGAATGAGCATCTTCTGGGTAAACAAGCTTGTTTCACCTTAGACCCTATCATTACTTTCCATCAGGTGTGATCAGGGTCAAACGCAAGCCCATTCGTAATAATAACAAAAATATACCTATTGCGTTTTTGTGATCCAACGAACAAAGTCTAAAGTCATAGGATATATTAACACTAGCATGTCAACTATGATACATTGAACATCATAATTTACCAACCAGTACGAAATCCTCTAGGTTTTGCCAAAGGTATAGGTACCTAGTAATAATTGCGTTCACGCTGAATATGTTAGTCTTATTCAACTTGAACTAAAAATCTCAACCCAACTTAACACAACCCTCTTTTTTTCTTTTTTAACCTTGGGAAAATGCCTTTACGCATCCCGTCCGGCCGGGGGACCAGGTATGACGGACTCCCAGGCAGTTGGCCCAAACTGCCCGGACTACCGTCTAAAAACCCAAGGGTTTACCTCATGCCGCATAGTGACGGGGTGCGGGATCGCCGTGACGCATTCAACCGCTGCCCCGTCGCGGCCTCCCGCCGGAGCAGGACTCCTCCAAGTTGGGGCTGAAAGCCCCCCACCGCTGGAGGCGTGCCAAGGAAACAAGACACGCCGACCAGCCCGAGGACTCGACCCACGGGCAGTGAACCCCCCCGGTTCACCACCCGAGTCCTCAGCAGCAATCCACTAGGGGTTGGGTTTATACTTAACACAACCCTACTTAACCCAACCCAACTTACTACAAACAATCAGCATCACTTATGTTTATAAAAACGAGTTCTGATCATCTGTGTGAGTGAGTTTTTATCTACGCCATGTGCAAGCACTTGAAAAAACGTAAAGTTCGTAACTACCGAGAATTGTTGTACCTACCTATGGAAAAATCTCACTAAATATTTTACAAGTTTTTATAGCACATCCTTGCTGTTATTTTTTTAAAGTTGGATAAAAAAGAATGTATGGGATACAGGTATCGCTCACACCATTCAGCCCATACTGGGCCATACAATTTTTTTTACCAACTCGAAAAAAAAAAACCTAAAAAACATGCTTAGAATCGATGGCTGATTCTGTGGGAAAAATATCGTCACAACGTTTTGCTTGACCCTGTATTGTTGCACATCCATAAATAACTTGAATAAAATTAATTCCTTCCCTTCCTCAAAATGGTTTTCATTACCACTGAGCTTTTCGGTTAAGCAAAACATCGCGAGGAAACCAAAACCTGAAGTCTCCAGTCCGCACTGGGTCCGCGTGGGGACTATATAGCCCAAACCCTCTAGTGAGATAAGACCTGTGCCCAGCCCAGCAGTGGGACGTAAATAGACTGATAATCAGACGCCGAGGTGAGTTCAAATCCCCAATCCCCACTGGGCAAATGCCCCATCCTGCATGAGAGGCGATAGGTCAAACGAAAGCCCGCGTCACACCGAATGCGTCTGCGGCGCTTCTGTAGGTCGTCTGCGGCTCATCTACGGCTCGACTGCACTGTATAGCATTAGTTCTCGTAAGACCTGCCACACCGCTTGAGAGCCGTGCGGCAACCGCGCAGCAGCCGCACAGCAGACGCACGGCTCGCGGACGATGTGAACACAGATTAGCAAGATACCTATGATGTGACAGTTCCTACGAGACCTAATGTTTATACCACAGAATATTTAATTGAACTAAGTACATACGACTGGCCACGGAATCATCCGCCTGAATGTAACCCGCGCGCAACTCGTGCCCAACTCGCCCTTACCGTCTTATCCGGGATAAAAAGTAGCCTAAGTAATTGTTCCCAGTTCTACAGATTTCTTTTACAGAATACCATGTCTACAGATTTCTATTTCTACACATTCCCAAGTGTACAGATTCCCAATTTTACAGAATTGGTATTCTACAAAATTTCAATTCTACATATTCGTAATTATACAGACTCCAATTTCTACAAACTCCCAATTCTATAGATTCCGCTTAGGATCAACTCAGCCCACGGGCTCAGTCGACTACTAGTTTACCGGTAAGGGTCCACTCAGTCCGTGAATATGCAAAGACTTAGGAATGTGACTGGGTCGACGGGTCCCCGCTACGCGGGGCCCCTATTTCTAGGTAGTTTGCCCTTCGGGCGTATATAGATAACTAACGAACCTAACCTACATTCACACCTAACGGACTGAGTGGACCCTTACCGGTAAAATAGTAGTCAGATAAGAAACTGTGGAATAAAGAATATGTAGAATTGGGAACCTGTGTAATTGGTTATCTGTTAAATTGGGAATCCGTAGATTAGAGAATCTGTAGGATTGGGAATCTGTAGTCATGGAGATAGTTCCTTTCCCGGGACCCCAAATTTCATCTCAATCTGTCCAGCGGTTGAAGCGTGAAAAGGTAACAGACAGACAGAGTTAAGTACTTTCGCATTTATAATATTAATATGGATTGGCTGTGTGCAGTAGCCGCATTCAATAGGTGTGACAATTGCGTAGTACCAACGTACTATATCTGTAAGTATAACAATAGTGTAGGTACAACATACATTGTAGTATTTGTACCTAGTACTAGATCTGTCGCTCCGCTCTTATGCAACACTGATTTGTTTCTGTCTCTAGAAAATTAATAGAACGTTCCAGACGTAAATAGTGTCCATTCGATTATTCGAAACACTATTATAAAATGACGTTTGGCGATACCTCGGTGGAATGCGCGTGCTCACGCATTCTAAAACCATCTTAAACGTTGTAGGTTAAAATACCATTTTGCTTGATCCATCTGGCCTGCTTAGAGAATGTAAATTGAACTATTGGACTGGGGTTTTAAGGTTGATATTAGATTAAAGGCAGGTGGTTTGTTTTTAAAAATAGATTTGGCAGGAGCGATCGTGAGGTGGATTGGGTTTCTGACGACGGCCCAGCTTTGCTGACTCACCTGACAGGTCAGTTAGGATAGCATTCTGTGACGTCACAATAACCTGTTAAGTACTTACCAATCTATTTATTTGAACCAAAGTACAATGTCAAGATCCTCACATTTACGCATGAGCAATGTTGTTATTAAGTTATTATTAAGTTTTATTTTTTGCTCAAGCTTTTACTGTAGGAGCTGTCATTAAAACTTAAAAAGCATTATTTATTATATTGCCGGTAGGTACACGTACGTACTACAGTAGGTACATCTTTCCATAGTTTGGTATTTAACCAAAACAAGTTATTTTATGTCGCACGGAAATTGCAAGCACTTGCATCATTACCGTCTGATCTGATCTGATGATATTGATATGATTCACGAGCACCACCTTCATGTGAAGAATATTAATTTGGCATGTAAGTATATTGTGAATGTACCAATCAATGTCAGAGGGATGATGGAATTTAATTATGATGACATAGGTGGGTCATACACAGACGGACATTTTACCCTAAAAGCCTGACATCACCACAACTAAAACCCAAACATAACTTCCTTATATCTAGCTGAATTAAATGAATCCCTTTTGCATCCAGAATGACGCTCCTTCCTTGGAATTGCAAAATAATATTCTGCCACGTAATTTCAGTAATTCGTAATAAAAATCTACTTTAGAAAGTGATTTGAAAATTGAGTTTTGTTTGCGTCTGTCCTCGTAGCCATAGATTTCGGCAAATCATTGCTTCGCTTGAGGCGCTAAGCAAAAAGCCAAACAAAAGCCGGACAGGCTGGATATATAAATATTTGGCCGGACACAGCTCGAAAAAGCCAAACTTGTCCGGCTAAATACAAACAGATGGCAACCCTATACACAGAAGGCGAAAACAGAGTCTTCCTGTGCAATAGTTAACGGCTTGGGTATACTTAACTTATGTTGTTATCATACAGATTACAAGAGAGGATTTGTATGTACATGTACGTAAAGGTCCAGCAAGAAATTAGGCTCTAAAATCCCTCAACTTTGGGCTGTCCACAGGAAAGATTTGTAACCTTAACTCATACTGAAAAATTTGTGTATTTTCCGGGATTTAGTGAACGTCTTACCCGACGGTAATTAAAATGTATTTTATAATGTTTTTGTTAAGTAGGTACCTAATCAAAATGAACTTAGATATGCTAATACAGATTTTGATTTTAAAAATAAATATTACTATATGCTTTTAGATAAATACCTTAATAAATAATGGGTGATAATTGATATATTTATATAGATTATTATTAAATGTATAATATAACTATAGGTACTGACCGAATTGTAGGGTCGACGTCAAAGAGATGTTTACACTTTTTCACACTATTCCGTTGTATTAAGGTACAAAAGTGTAAATATCTCTTTGACGTCTACTGTACTCTAGAACTCAAATTGTCGGTGTGGAACGAAGACCGCCAAACAGCCATACTGAAATGTGACTGGGCTGGACACGTCTGCCGGATGCATCCAGCCAGATCGGTGGGCCAAATGTGTTTCAGATTGGAATTAGACTGATGGCTACAGAAACCGAGACAGACCAAAAAGGAGTTTTTTATACCAATGGTAGATATAGACTAACGATAGCGCACAGCCTACCTGATGGTAAGTGGTCACTGCGGCCCATGGACACCGAAATCCTATGATCGCCCATTAAGAAACCATAAGATCTCGAATGCGTTGCCTACCCTGAGGCCTAAGATGGAATGCCTCTGTTCCAGAAATTTCACCGGCTGCCTTAACCCCTTACCGGGACACAACAGTGCGAGCACTGCTATTTAGCGGCGGGTTAGCGGGGAAAAACGATGGTACCACCCCGGACGGACCTAGCACCAGGTCCTACCACTAACCGCGGGACAAACCTACCACTATGGCGGGATGACCTTGATAATTTCGAAGCAGGCTGTGAATCGAGAACTATGGAGGGAGACAAGGGAGGCCTTTGCCCAGAGACAACATGGCCTTAAAAAATAATAATGGGAAGTCAAATGTCGTTTACAATATTAACACCCATCTACGTACATCATCGTTCAGCACTCTAAATATAAATGCAAGGTGATATTGGAATTCCACTCTCTTGACGTACGCAGAAAGAAAAAACACTATTGCGACATTTGGACACTTGCGAGATATACGCATGACTATATGTACAGCTTCCGTACTACGAGTACTTACGTTACAGTCACATATACATATATATATATACATATTGGCGGTCGACCAGTTTCAAGAATGTTCTCTTCTGTACTACTGTATGCCTACTGTGGTGGCCTAGTGGTTTGACCTACCGCCTCTCATGCAAAGGGTCGAGCGTTTCGAATCCGGCTCACACCTCTTAGTTTACTTACGAGCGAAATAGGGATTGAATTTACCACTTTTTTTCGATGAGAGCTTTTCGATGAACGACAACGTCGTGAGAAAGAAGAATCTATGTAGTTTAGGAGTTTGTTTACCAATTGAACACTCTTTCGGTCTTTAAAAAAAGAGAACTTTGACAGTTTGTATAATTGAACCGAACAATAGACACCAGAGCAAGCGCCATCGCGCAAAACCGTTCGTTCTATAACCGTCCCGTGCCCTCCCGGTTATTTCAGCGGAGCTATTTTTACCCTCGAAGTGGGTCGGGATGCCTTCCACAATGGTATCGATGTTCGCTCCCGGACCCTCAGTAGTCGTTTTACAACGCTTGGCTTCTAATTCCTGGTGCCTCCCAGGCTTTCATGCCACGATAATCCTGACAATCACGATGCTGCCGAACTGAGAAATGCTGGTACCAGATCAGTCTGTTAGTGCTATCTTTGTCACGCCCTAGTAGAAATATATTAGAGTGAGCGGAACAGGACGATGCGTCATACATATTTGGTGGTCAGGGATGGCTGAGTTCGTTGGACGCTTCCAAGATTTAGCTGGCAGAGACTTCCATCTTAGGCCTCAGGGCATGCAACGCATTCGAGATGTCGGTGTCCATGGGCCGCAGTGACTCGTTTACCTGCCGTTTACATGAAAAAGATCTTTATTTATGTCCTAGACTTGAGCTACCCTACAGAGTTTCATACTTTTATGTATCTTATGCAGCAATGAATGACTGGAACAATTGGAATGCACAGAAACGACCTTTCAAAGATTACTCAAGTGCTGCAAGTGTTTACGTGTAGTCTCTGCCTGTTCTAACATTATTATGTTTTCTAACATTATTATGTGGACCATTTTTTTCAGAAGGCTCACTTTGTAACCCAAGATATTCAGATTATAAAACACGAATATTACACATACGAGTAGATACATATTTAAATCCACACCATGCTTCGTCAAAATTAACTTCTTCTCTTCTGGTCTTTGTAACTATGCGAGTCATTAACTAAGTATATGAATGAACATGAGCATGTTTTTGCTATTCTTACTTCAGTTAATTTTGACCTCCTATGAATCTTTAGTCTGTGTTCACAGTTTCAAGAGTATTTTTATACTAACTCTACTACAGTTCAATGAGCGCGTCAACCTAAACTACCATCTCGTTCCAAAACGTCTTAACTGATATGGATATTATACATATCTCCGCTTTTTTGGCTTAGAAGCGGTAAACAAGCCAAGTGTCTAATTCTATTGCATGATTCAGGAAATTTTGGCAGGGATTTATCTGATTTCCAGATTTGCGGTCGTGAAATGACAGTCTCGTCTGAAGCAGATCACGACTGTCATCATCACTGACAGACGGTACCGACCAGATCCAAGCCTGATTATGCTTGTCAAGAATATATATTGTATACTAAATAACACATAAACGAAACAGTGACTTGCGAGAAACCGTAGGATGATTTTTGGTGAATCTGTAGGTATTTGTGGATGGAAGTAATTATAAAAGCGACTTTAAAATCGAAAAGGAGGATGTTCTCAAATCGGCTGTATTTTTTTGCTTTTCTATTTTTGACACTTCATCTCCGTTGTTTATGGACCGATTTTAAAAATTCTTTCTGTACCTGTAATGTAAATTTTATTCTTACTCTTCATAAGATCCGAGACCAAGACGCTCGGTCATGATGTGAGATGTTTACACACAGTTGTATGAATAATTTGTGTGCAGTTCTGCATGAGTATTTCACATGATTTATTATTGCAATAAAACACCGATATAATGCCAAACGATGACTCACTTTGTAATGAAGCGCAACTATTGAAATGTTCTCTAAATTCTACTCATGTCTGCATATCTTGGGGTTTATTTGAGAAATTAGGTAATGGTGGTCTGAAAGTGCTAAGTTTTATCCGAACTTAGTGAAACACGACGAACTAGGCTTTAGCTCTGCTGAAAATAGCTAAAATGCTTTTTCCCAAATATGAGACTAAAGCTAGCTAGGTTTCCAAAACGTGAGCACAATGTATATGTAGGATAGACTAAGCAAAAGATACCGAGTAGACATTCAAATCGTTTATTCAGCAAATTGGCCACCTATGGGCACTGAAAAGTAAGACAGTCTGAAGATAAAATGTTTCTGAGACATAAATTATAATGTAATCCCTACAGGTCACACAATGGAAAGTGGCAAATGAAGATTCAGCACCTGAAACTACCTCTATAAGGTGCAGACAACGATGAATTTTACCATTCTTTTATTCTATTCTCAAGTAATGGGTCTAGAAAGCGCTGGTAAATACATTTCTGACGTGTAAAAGTGCCCCTATGTGGCCAATTTGCTGAATAAATGATTAATTTGAATTGATTCTACTTATTAAAGAATGGTGCGGACAAACCAAATGTCAACAATAAGAATAAAAACCTACTTAGATCTCATGGTCCTTGAAATAATACGTGGCTGTATTAAGTACAAATCAAGGAAGAATATTTTACAGACCGAAATATAGTCTACAAAACACGGAACAAGTTAGATTAATAATCATACACCCCCTCGATATAACAATGATTACAGGCACAAACAGCTGAAATGTGAAAACCCGAAAAGGGCAGACCGCCCATCAAGTAGCTCCAGAACAAAAAACCTCCAGAGTAGGTAGTAAGCTATTTTCAAACACAGGAAGATAAATATTTATTTTTATTAATAATCAACTTCGGCCTTTTAAATTATCTACGTACATCTGTTGATCGTTAAGAGAAATCTTCATGACCGAGTGCTCGAGATACATATTTAGAAATCGGTTAAGTAAGCAGGCCACGGATCGGATATTTTCGGGAAATGTATGCTTCAATGGGTAAGGAAATAATTTTCGAAATGCTTTCTGTTCAGAAACTTACACAATTCTGAACTTATATTTAATATATGATCTGTCTGCTACTTAATGATTGGTAAGCCAAGATATCCGCCTATTCCACCTATCCCTACTGCGATATCCCCACCAGTGTGGACATGGAATATTTTTCCATTTAGTTCTACTGGTAGGGATATTATTCCATTTATCCCTACTGAAATCCACTGAGGTAGGGACTCGCGGAATTATTTCCAACCATCTATACTGGCTTCCCCCCTGGTGGGGACTCGCGGAATTATTTCCAACCATCTATACTGGCTTCCCCCCTGGTGGGGACTCGGAAGGAATAATACAAGGAATGTGACTGGGTCGACGGGTCCCCGCTACGCGGGGCCCCTATTTCTAGGTAGTTTGCCCTTCGGGCGTATATAGATGACTAACAAACCTAACCTACATTCACACCTTTGACCTAACGGACTGAGTGGACTATTTAATATTTCCTTGCATTGGGATAAATGGAATAAATTCCATCTTGCTCTACCATTAAAAACTGGGAGGGACAGATGGACGACTCGATTCCATGTATCCCTACCAGTAGAACTAAATAGAAAAATATTCTATATGTCCACACTGGTGGGGATATCGCAGTAGGGATAGGTGGAATAGGCTAGATATCCTCTATTTTAGTGTTTCGTCTTCACAAATTCAAGGACAAAACAACAACATAACAAGATGGTCTAATTTAATTTTTAAACAAAAAACAAGCGATGTTTACTATCTATCTACTCTGCTTCTTAAATGTAGACCTGTATGTATCATAATTTCAATGTTGACTTTTTTTATAAGTACCTAAAGTTGACAAACGAGCATGCGGGCCACCTGATGTTAAGTAGCCACCGCAGCCCATGGACACCAGCAGCTCAAAAAGAGCTACCAGTGCGTTGACGACCTTGCAATTCACAGTACACTTGCCTCTTAAAGGCACCTAAGTTGTATCACGCTGGAGAACCCCAGCAGGAAGTTCATTCCATTATTTTCCATAGCACACAATTACACCTGTCTGTATCTCTCGCTTTATACCGATTCGCTTGAAATCAGCTTGCCAAGAGTTCTTCGTAACGTTAAAATTTGAATAGCTCAGTCGATAAATTGCGAGTGTATCCACGAAGTGTCTCGTTATTTTAACATTAAATCTAACGAATGTTTATTTCCTGGATGATATGCGTATCATTTCATAGTGCTACTAAATTATACGAGTCAGTCTAGCGCAAATGTTACAGGTACCGTTCTCCCAAGAAATAAATAAATTAATGTGTACCTACTTAGTAGAAAAATATCCACCACCACCACAACAGCCTATTCACGGCCCACTGCTGGGCACAGGCCTCCTCACATCACGAAAGGGTTTGGGTTAAGTTCCCACGCGGGCCCAGTCCAGATAGGGGACTTCACACACATCCTTGAATTACTTCGCAGATGCGCGCAGTTTTCCTCACGATGTTTTCCTTCATCTAAAAGCTCAGTGGTAAATTCAAACTGATACTATCATAATTAAAACATTTCAGGTTTAAAGGTATTTCTTGTAAGGCAGCAATATTTATATTTTACTCGTAATTACATTCAACTCGCAACCTCACGGTTGTGCGTCAAAATACTTATCACTGTTACTTTTTTTAATACGAGGTAATTCATGTTTAACACGAATGGACAATTTTGGTTTTGTTTGAAAGGTCAAAAAAGTATATCACACAAAGTGACCTAGCCCCAAACTAAGCAAAGCTTTTAGGTATGCTAGACAACAAAACTTATATGTACGTAAGGTATACCGAGAAAAATACATATATAATATTAATACTAAACAACCATGATTTGAGTAGGTTCATGTTTAGGTACAGGGTATACATACAAACATTCGTGTTCATCATACAAAGTTTGCCCATAGCGGGACTCGAACCCGCGATCGTCGAACGGACGGGGTCACTATACCAATTCAACCAAACCTTTCGTCAAAAAATATAAATAATCTATTTTTTCTTTATCTATAAGTAGGGAGATTCACGCCTGTAATCCTTGCGACTGGAAACACGCCAGCGCGTCTGCACCGACTAATTGAGCGCAACGCATGCGCACGCTGGAAAGGACACGTCCAGAATAGCCGCATGATGATTCAATTGTGGAAATCTAGATTGAGCAGCCAGCGCGCACGCTGCCCTTGAAAATGGTCACAAACAAGTCACAGTTTGGATGTACATATTTGGAAAATGTAATGGAGTAAGTTTAGGATTTAGACCGAGTTGCATACACCTTTACATTTACAACCCTTACTTGACATACTTTTATAATTCGGTACCCCAATTAACAATCACATTCATTATAATTTTTAAACGTTGGCTTCCCTAGTGTCTGCCGACCTAGACTCCGCCCTTCTTAGCTTTGGACTGACTGCCTGACTAACTGACTGTCATCATCATCATCATCATCATCATCATTTCAGCCGATAGACGTCCACTGCTGGACATAGGCCTCCCCCAAGGTGCGCCACTCAGACCGGTCCTGTGCCACTCGCATCCACCGCGTTCCCGCGACCATTACAAGGCAGGCTTTAAGTGGCAGTGGGCGGGGCACATTGCTCGCACGACTGATTTCCGATGGGGCAAGAAAGTCCTGGAGTGGCGTCCGCGAACCGGTAGACGAGCTGTCGGTAGGCCTCCAACGAGATGGAACTGACTGTATCGATGTTAAATTCTTCATCGTCATCATCAAATTTTTATAACAAGGTAACACTCTACTGATCTCAAGCTTCATAAACCATTCAACGAAGATTTTATTGAGAATAAAGAATAAAGAACCTTTTTTGTGTGTACAAATATAGCAAAATAACAAAAAAATACACAGAAACCGGAGCAAGAAAAATAAATCGCGCGTGACAAAGGCTAGGCTCAGCGAGAGCTGCGATTGCGAGCGAGTGCGAGAGGGTGAGTTATTCAGATAGTTTATTTATAAGATATATAAATACTAAGTTATTAATTATTATGTTAGAATATATTTAAATAGATGCAGGCTTTTTCTTCAAATCTGACGTAAAAGCTTAAAAGTATCAAATCTCGATGTCAGAATGCTACAGATGAATGATTACCTACCTACTTTAATTAGTTCAGTTCAGCGTTCAGCATTTTTTTCTAAACAGACGTGAGTCAGACGAATCGATTGAATCTTTCTCGAAGTCCCACATCTGGATAAACAACAAACAAAGTTTCTGCCGAGTGCATGGCTATAAAAGCCACTCGTGCTTATTTACGATTGGATTGGTTTGGATGGGCATCAAGCGAATAACAATCCATGAATTAGTTTTACTGTTACAAACTTGTTACAAAGCTTAGTTGATTGCCCATTAATTGTTTAGTGGGACCTTGAGTGAGTATAATTAAAAATACATGAAAGTAGAAATAACATAGAAGAGATTAGACTCATTCTGAACTTGATTGCCTAGAAATGTATTAAGTTTAATTAAATAGCAACTTTAGATGTACAAATTGTACCTGTTGCAATAAATTCGAATGACTATACACATTATTAGGTCGCGGGAAACCGGTGGAAGCAAGTAGCACAGGACCGGTCTGAGTGGCGAGCCTTGGGGGAGGCCTATGTCCAGCAGTGGACGTCTTTCGGCTGAAATGATGATGATGATGATGATGATACACATTATTTGATAATAAACGTTGTAGGTACGCGGTATCTCACATATTATATATCTGGATTGAAATTCACAATCTTGGGCAAAGGGGCCATCACCTAATTGGCTTCCATGATATTAACTCGTACACGCTAGAAATAGGTAAGTACCTAGTTCTCGCGACGAGCAAGAAAAAAGTATGTTGAGAACAGCAATGAAAACGGTCACTTTGTATGAAAGATCCCATACAAAGTGACACGTTTTCATTGCTGCTGAGTGTATATTTCCAGAATGAAGTAAGTATATCGTTGAAAAATTATTAGCCGTTGGAGCAGCCGCCTCTACGAGACGCAAGAACTACGGTTCTACGATATCTTGTAGAAGTGTGCTGCTACACTATATATTGGAGTAGTTAGACGAACTGTGCCATTTGCAATGTGCGAGTGATATGTCGACACAGATTACTGGTCTAGAATATGGCGTGAAACCTATTATCACCAACTACTAATTAAAAAGTAGAGCCATATTTGGCTAGTACAGCCCACGTTAAGTACCTAAGAAGGCAAGAGGCCATATCATATATTGTCGTACATACATACATCACCATCAGCAAGTATGGCCGGCCGACTAGGTATGAGTATTTCATACTTACCTTTGTCGCGTACGGAGCCATCGCTTTTGATGGATCGGTTAGCCTAGCCTAAAAACATGTCATCCATACTATCCATCCATATTAATATTATAAATGCGAAAGTAACTCTGTCTGTCTGTCTGTCTGTCTGTCTGTCTGTTACTCCTTCACGCTTCAACCGTTGGACCGATTGAGATGAAATTTGGTATGGAGATAGTAGAGTGCCTGGGAAAGGACATAGGCTCAATGATTTTTATACTTAGGGATAGGCCCATCCGAACATTCAGTCACCACTTTCTTCATACAACGAAATACAGCGCCGTCTGGTGGTCAACTGCATGAACTACGAAAATGTTTTGCGCGCTATAACCTCGCAGTGACGTAACGAGAGGTGTTGCTGACTTTTTTATTTTATTCAGTACAAACGACGTGAATGCTGTAATATCCTTTTTTCTAATAAAACATGATTCATAAATCAACTTTTGTTTATTTATTGACATAATAATTATTTATTTACATTTTCTTAGAAGTCCAAATTAAACATCTCACGTGAAATTCTTCATGTGTAAAGATACGTCATCTTTACACATGAAGAATTTCACGTGAGATGTTACAAGGTTACTTTAACAAGCAGTCTCCGTAACTATGGCAACTCCGTAACACGACGTAAATATGGCGACGTCGTGTCATAAATTTATTGTTAACAAAAATATTTCGATTGATGGAATAAACACAAGGTAATGTTAATCACCGATGAAACGATATTTCATGACCATAGACATAAATAATACTTCGTATGGACCCGGCCTAACGTAGATACATGTCATGTTTCCCCACTTCATTGGTGTCCAATCCAAAGTTGAACTTATATCGTGACACTAAAGCTGGGTCATATTTTTTCAACAACGAGACGAGTTTTTAGATACTGAGAAACAGTTTCGAAAAAGGTTTTTTTAAAAACGCTTATTGTCACGCACGCTCGGTGACAGAACTTTGGATTGGACACCGTGGAAGTGGGGACATATTACGTGTACGTTAGACCGGGTCTATATTATTTACGTCTATGTTCATGACACTTTTTCACTTTGCCTACCTACGTGATTTCTGCAGCCTTTTATCACGCAAGTCGGCATTTTTTAAGGGTTGCGTATATGTTGTTTGACATCCGCACGCGCCGGTGTCTCGCTGAGCACTGTGTCACGATTGGTGACCAAACTTGGATTGGGCAATTTTGGGCACCAACAAAGTGGGGTTATATGTCATGTGCGTAGACCCGGTCTATACGAAGTATTATATATGTCTATGCATAGGCTACTTTTTATCCCGGAAAAACGCAAGGTTCGCGCGGGAACGCGATAACCGAATTCCACGCGGGCGAAGTCGCGGGCAGAAGCTAGTACTATTATAAATGCGAAAGTAACTGTCTGTCTGTATGTTTGTTACCTCTTCACGCTTCAACCGCTGGACCGATTTGGATGAAATTTGGCATGGACATAGTTGGGGTCCCGGGAAAGGCTACTTTTTATCCCGGAAAAACGCATAGTTCCCGCGGGAACGCGATAGCGATAAGTCGCGGGCAGATGCTAGTAGGTACATAAATAGCTATTGCGTGCACGGTTGCAGACCGTAGTCACATACTTCGTACACAGTATGAATTTCTATGGCTACAGCAGATAGCTGACGGCACCTTGCTAAGTTGGGATCATTTCGTGACAGACCACAACACTTTTTCTTTCGTTCTGTGTGTTTTGCTCTTTTTGTCTTTTATATGTGTGTTGTTTAATGTCATGAATAAATGTTTTGTTTCTTCTCCTTCTTTCACCTCGTGTCGCTTATCGCTTACCCTCGCGTTTGATGGAGTTACGAGTAGTAATAGACTCCTGAAGAAATTCGTTCTGCACAGCGGAAATAACCATGGGCCATTTGCTGCTTCCGTCTACCATCAGTCTCATAACTCCGTATTCTACCTTTACAGAACAGACCAATGACGCACAGCGCTGATCTCCTGATGTACATAACGCGCGCGAAATCGCTCCTGCGTGCGCACGCGCTGCCAAGAATGCGATTGTTGCCCGCGCTGTTTATTTTTGATCGCGTAAAATAAAACTGTTTCGTGACTTGACGTTTTACGGCATGGTTACGTTTGCGAATTATTTTCGTTAACAAACAAAGTTTACGGACGACCGTAAGGAACAAACATATTGAATGTTAGAAGAAATATAAATGTTTGTCGTAAATGACAACCAAATGGCGCGACTTGGAAGAGACCTCCAGACCAGTGGGTGGATAAGTGTAGAAGTGAGAGAGAGAGAATTCATGAATGAAGACATAATGGAAGACAGAATTGCTTATTCAATCCATCCAGGAATCAATATTATGAAACAAAACTGACGTAATTTGTCAAATTAAAATTAGACACATCATGAGACCTCCTCAATGGATACAAAACACCTTAGTCCTATCGTAGAAGTAAGTATAGCACAGAGAATTGGAAACTAAACTTACATAAGTATTCTATATAGTCGCATATTTGTATAATTCAAATTCTGCGCACCTGGGTTATGCTATCACTCTCAGAGCCATTAAGACAGAGAAGGACCGACGAAAGCTGCAACACTTGCTAAAAATTGGGGAATGAGATAAATCTCTGCTCGCCCGCGGTGAATCAGTATGTTTATTAAACTCCAGCATTCTATTAATAATTGCGTTGATTAAACGCCCAAAATATATTCGCATTACTTCGAATTCTTCGGCTGTTACAGAGAATATATAACAGAAATACGTGTAGTCGAGGTATATTATGTGTAACCTATGCACTTATTGCTTCCTCCACGAGAGGGTTTTGCTATTGTACAAGAACACGTGAAATAGAGATATTCAATTCATATTCAATAATTATTTCCGATATAATGAAACGCAAATTACATTTATTAGTGCACGTATCGTAAAATCTAGACAATGTTTCTCAATTACCGCGACGTGTTATGACGGACTAAATTCTTGATTAGAACGTAAACGATCTCCAGTCCATATTTCCTGGACAACATATTATAAATAGGGAACTCATCTATCCATACTAATATTATAAATGCGAAATTAACTCTGTTTAACTGTTAACTTTTCACGCGTAATGACATGAAATGAAAGGAAGGACATAGGGTATTTTTGACAGAACTATCCTCAATTCATCCCTTAAGGGAGTGAAATGTTTGAAGGAGACTTATTTCAAATTCAATAGATTATTAAGCAAATTTATATGTAATTGGTAGGCAAATGAGCACACCTCGTAAGTGGTCACTGCGGCTTATGGACACAGAAATCTATTGGCCACATTAGGAAGTTCTTATACGCGAGCTATAAATTATAAATCTATACCAGCGCAGAAAGACTCAAAATTCCAAATGTTACAAAAGTGTGGGATCCCTTAATAAGCATTACATAAGTTTTTTATCAGCAGATTCTGCACTCGTTATAAGAAGCAGCGGATTCAACATATTCATGTTAAATTATTGGAAAAGGAAAAAAGGTCGCATAGTATGAAGTTTTACACAGACGAAGTAACAGGCTGAATCTATTATCTAGATCTATAATCGATACTATTAATGCCAAAGTAACTGTCTAAACTAAAGGTGTTAAAAGTCAGTACAAGGATCAGGGAAATTCTCCGCATACGAAGTTGCGGGGAACAGCCAGTCTTATCTACGTACACGTAGGCGATGACAGATTTGACAGATGCCCGCCGCATACGCTAACGAGCCGTGACCAATTTGTGACTTCGCTGCGTTTCGTGATTACTCACTCTGCAACTGTGTTTCTGCATGTCTTAAATGCACTATGCATGTCAACTATGGTTTGTAAACTAACTGATTACTTACCTCCTATATATTTTACTAGCTTTTCCCCGCAACTTCGTATGCGCAGAAATATTAAAAAGTAAAATCCCTTTTTTTCCCGTTCCCGTGGGAATTTTGCAAAATCCTTTCTTAGCGGATGCCTACGTCATAACATCTACCTGCATGCCAAATTTCAGCCCGATCCGTCCAGTGGTTTGGGCTGTGCGTTGATCGATCACTATATCAGTCAGTCAGTCAGTCAGTCACCTTTGAGTTTTATATATTTAGATTTAGATGTGGATGAAGTGTATCTAAGGAAATAAGTTATTCAAGGCCACATGCATCCGCTGACCTCGACTTAGTGTTTTAACTCAGGTTTAGTTGTATCAACTTAGCTCGAGTTTGAGGCTAACCCATGGTTAGCGGCGTTGGTACAAGTCGGCCTTAGACAATAAGTAATTACATACCTTATGTATTTTAAGAAGAAAATATTTATTTACAGCACATTATGTACCTATTATGACCTCACAAAAATAAAATTAAGGAACAAACATGTAAAACCGAAAACCTAAAGAAAAAATAATAATTTGAACAGACACTTAATACCGTGTCTGTCGTTCCGGCAGTGAATCGGACACTAGTTCAGCATAATGGGGGCTATCGCGTGTGAATTTGCCACTAGAGGCGCTTGTGTCGCGTGAGGTCCAATAACATTCAGTTTTCACTGGCTTTGGCGGGCTTCGTGATATAAATTATAATTTCTTTAATTTACCTGTTGAAAAGTGATCTCCTTCGTGAATTTATCGCAAATATGGATTATTTAGCGATGAATGTGAACGCTTTGAAACAAAAATATAATTTCCGAACAAAACGGAAATGCACAACATTGCGGCACAGCTACTCGATATGATGCTAGTTATTTATAATTAATGAGATTCAATAAGATTTGACTTTGTTTCGGCGCCGATCTTATAAAGTCGCCTTTGACAGCGATACCTCTGGACCTTAGTCAACAGTGGCGCCAACTGGTGAGCAAAAAACCCTAGGTCCCCATTCTGGGACGATTGCACCCCAGCGCTGATTTTCACAAAAATTTTTTGTACAAATATCATTGAAAATCATCGTGAAAATGATGAGCAACCTACATTGCGCGTGGCTGATACACATTTTCTGGTTTTATATTATCTTGAAAAACTTTTTATTTTTATTTCAACAGGTGCAAATTGCATTGAACGCATGTACCTAAGAAAAGAAAAGAAATATTTTATCGACTAAAAAAACAGAAGCACAGCTAGGTACAAAAAAGATAGCAAAACGCAATATACACACACAGACGAGAAAAACACTTATGTTTAAAATATAGCCGAAAGGGCTGCCAGCTCAGCGATATGCTGCGGTACGGAACGGCAGCGCTGATTTTCAGCTGGATCCAAGAGAGAAAAGATAAAAAAAAATATAGGCAAATCAAACTAAGTAGGTATCTGCTTACAAAAATGCTGCACAACGTAGTCTTTTGTCTTAGAAGTGGTGCTTATTTCTACTCGTACAAGTAATGAAACCGCCTCTCATGCAGAGGGTTGGGGGTTCGATTCCGGCTCGCACCTCTAAGTTTACTTATGTGCGCAATTCAATTTTAATTTACCATTGAGCTTTTCGGTGAAGGAAAACATCGTGAGGAAACCTGCACGCATCTGCGAAGTAATTTAAAGATGTGTGTGAAGTCCCCAATCCGCACTGGGCCCGCGTGGGGGCTATAGCCCAAACCCTCTCGTGATGAGAGGAGGCCTGTGCCCAGCAGTGAGACGCAAATAGGCTGTAGTAGTAGTAGTAGTAAATAATGAAACAGCTTATTTATTTTTATTTTATGTTTCGAATCTGGATGAAGTTAAAACTATTTTAAAAGAAAAGGAAATTAAAGTACATTACAGAATGAATTAAAAACTTAAGCAAAACATACAGATAGAGCTAAAATAGGTGGCTAGTAAAGTAAGACCATTAATTTGACGAGACATTGTTAAAGCATTTAATTTGTTTTTAAAACTATTGACAGAGATGGTCATAGTGCATCCATGAGATTAATTGATGTGGCAAGGACGAACTCTCGTCCTTCACTGGGGATCTATTTTAGAACAGAACGCGGGAAAGATGCTCGCAGGATTCTGAGAATAGACGACTGTAGTTATATTTAAAGAAATGTGCCTAAAAAAGGCACCCTGACTGAAAATAAACAACATTATTGAATCAACAGAATGACGAAATACAACCTAAATTGAAAATTACGTTAGAATTTTGCTAAGGTTTGAATTCCCTCCCTGCGTTTGTGTTCCCGTGTTCCTATAATCATGGTGTGTTCAAGTCTAGAGTGAACAAGCATCTTCTGGGTAAGCGTGTTCCACCTTAGATCCCATCATCACTTTCCATCAGATGCGATCAGGGTCAAACGCAGGCCCATTTGTAGTAAATTAGCAAAATAGCAACAGAATCAACCAACTTTGCTTCCCTAAAAGAGACCTGAAGAAGTATTTATTGGCTTGACTCTTGTTCTTAGAACATTTTGTTATCCTTTGACAATGTAGTACAGGTATATATGGTTTATGTATGTTTATCTATATTTATGTACATGTGTATTTATGTACCTATATACTTATTACATGTATAATATATATCATATAATATTTATACAATATATCTTAACTAGCTGACCCCGCGGACTTCGTACCGCCTTAGATTTTTTTTTTGGTATGATAAATAGCTTACGTCATATTCTCAGACCTACTGAATATACACTTCAAATTTCATAAGAATCGGTCGAGCCGTTTCGGAGGAGTTTGGTTACAAACACTGTGACACGAGAATTTTATATCTTAGACTAGCTGACCCAGCCGGACTTCGTACCGCCTTAGAATTTTTTTTTTTGGGTGAGTATGAAAAATAGCTTACGTTCGTATTCTCAGACCTACTGAACATATAAAAAAACAACGGGTTGTTTTTTTTCAACTTCTGTTGACGCTCTCTGGAGAGGACGGGTCCTCAGTCCTCACCAGAGAGCGTCAACAGAAGTTAAAGCGGCAACAGAGGTTAAAGCTCCTACCTACATCAAACGAAAGCTCCAACAGAACTGTAGCTCATGAGCTTAATTCAAGTATACCAGGGAGTGACCCTGGGGCTTCGGTAATGAAACAAGAGTCAAGAATTTCAATCCCCTTTCAGTTTCCATCATTTTACAAGGCCTAACATATATAAAATTGAAAAGCCGCATTCAAAAGCTTTTGAAGATCTCCATACTTTAATTTAACGTAAATTTAATTTTATTATTAATCACCATCATTAATCAATTATTAAAATGTAATACAAAATCATTGGAATAAACTTCTACTTACTGTTTAAATAAAAATTACAGCACCGACCATCGATTGATGCTTTCGTTTATGTAGCAGTTACCTATTCGAATGTTTTATTTATTACTCATCAAAGTCTTAGTTGGTTGTTAGTGATTCGATACGCCCTTAACTCTAGTTTTAGCATTTGAACTAATTCAATCAAACTGTCCATACAAAATATTAACCTCCCAGTATTTGTAAATATGACCAAGCAATTACGAAGAAATGTATCGTGTAATACGTGTCTGTTTTCTTTGATTTTATACCCGGCCGATATCTGATCTGTATGTAAAAACCTTAAATCTATTCCAACATTAAATTAAACAAACACGCCAGTTTATGATCATCGTAGATATTGAGAAAAAAATAAACCTCTGGGTTTCGCACTAATGATCCTATAATATTTCCGCTGTAATAATGATCGTGTTTAGCTTTCAAAACACCTCAATAATAACTGAAAAGTATACTGTAAATGGTTGGTTTTTAACGCGAAGAGAGTGCATTTTTCCAGTGCACCTGTAAATACAATTCATATCCAGTCGGCGCCGAATGCACAGGAGCTGAAATGCATCGGCGGCGGCGGCGGCGGGCGGCGCGCGCGCCCGTTCGCGCCCGTGTGAAAGCTAAGCTCAGCTGAAAGTGTAGCGGCCGGGGCTGGCATCCGCCTAAAATGGGGATCGGGCGCCGTGGTGTCGTATTCCTCGTATAAAAAGCAGCGGAGCACCGCGCCGCCGGTCAGAACGGCTTCCAACGTGAGTACGCGCGCACGCGGCCCGTGCGTCTGTGAAGTGCATATCCCGGTGCATACGAAAGCGATAGTGACGCGTCAGCTGTTTGTCGGTGTGGTGAAAGTGCAGTTGTGGTGTATGGTTATTGGTTCAAGGATAGACAGTGCTCATTGATTACGGATCGATCGTTACGAGTATCGGAAACCTAGTTGATAGCTCTGATGATTGGCGTCTGACGTTACGATTACGTGGGAATCCAATTCCAAATCGAGTCCTCGAATATTGTCCATGAACGAGGAAGTAACTTTAAGTTTTCAAAATTGAGTCTGATCGGGCCATTTATAAGAATCCAATTGACCCATCAACCATCACCATAAAAGTAAATTAACAGTTTGATAATCGGCTGGCGCGTCTCCAGCGCATTCCGCGTGACGTAACGGTGCGGGATAAGCGTAAAAAAGCGTTATTACGCAAACTGGCGAAGCTGGCACCGTTCCACGCGCGCTACTCGGATTACAGCCACAAATAGACGCACGCGCCTGTTCCGTTGCCCCCCTCGGCCGCCACTAACGTCCGTTGTGTTCGCAGGAAGGCTCAGGGCTGCTCCGTGTCTCGACTAGCCCAGAAGTCTCGTTAACCCTCCGAACATGCCGAAGCCCGTCGTACAAGTGGGTGATGACCCCGATCCAACCCCGTACCTGTTCGTGTCGCTCGAACAGAAGCGTATTGACCAGAGCAAGCCCTACGATGGCAAGAAAGCATGCTGGGTTCCCGACGAAAAGGAGGGCTTCGTCCAGGGTGAAATCAAGGCCACCAAGGGCGACTTGGTGACCGTCAGCCTGCCCGGCGGCGAGGTAAACTTACAATTTCTTTATCAGCGGATTTACCGCTTTTATATCAACAACCTTTCGAGGGATTGAAAGTGAATGATAAGACAGAAACTGATGAAATTATCCTTACTTTTATAATTCTGTCAAATCACAACGATTTATTTTAACATCAATGTCTTGAATTCTTAACAATGAAGCCATCTAGGTTTGTAACGACTTTCAGTTATTGAAGGAAGATGTTGACAAAATACAGCCTTGTTTATTTAAAGGACTTAAATATTTGTATTTAATACACATCCACTATAACTGATCTTTAATGAGCAGGAAAAGACTTTAAAAAAGGAACTCCTGTCACAAGTAAACCCACCGAAATTCGAGAAAGTCGAGGACATGGCGGACCTGACTTATCTGAACGACGCTGCCGTCCTGCACAACCTCCGACAGCGATACTATGCAAAACTCATATATGTAAGTAGGCGCCTCGGGCGCCTTTTCATTACTCTATACTAATGTGACCATCTTTCCCACAGACGAAAGACTTCAAGAAGGATCTTGTAGGCCAGGTCAACCCGCCCAAGTACGAAAAATGCGAGGACATGTCCAACTTGACATACCTCAACGACGCTTCGGTTTTGTATAACTTGAAGCAGAGATATTACCATAAACTGATCTACGTAAGTCCGGGGCCGAAACGGCCTGGCGTTGCAGTCTTGCAGTGTGCATGCCCTTCCTGCAACTCTCAAAGTCTCAAACATAGACACATTACAAAGTAGACTCAATTACGTTTTATGATTCGAAATCAATCGCTGATTGGAACTTTAAACTTATCTGTCATCAAACTCTTGTTTTATATCAGCCTTCTGCTATCAATGATTTTGTTGGAGAGTTACCAAGCTCGAAAGATCAATAGCTGCCCATGAAGCAATTCATCTTGGACCGATGGCTCAATTCGCTTATAAATAGTGCGTGGAATATCAACGTGTTCTATTTCGGTGTCAGTTATTTCGGTCGCGTTCAAACTATACAGACTCTTGCCAGATGTTCTATTCTTGTGTGGCAAAAACGATGTCACCAGGTAAAGCAAAATACCATATGGATGGCACAATTTATTTCAGTCTCGGCATGAATCTATTTTAAGGGCCATTTTAATTTTTGAAGCTGGAATATTATCGCAGGATCACGTTTGTCTGTCCATTGAAATTACTTATTCAAGTTAATGTGTCTAGACTTCCCAATTCGTCCTAACTTCTGAGAACTTTTCTTTGACACTTACCGATCTTGAACCCACTACACAGGACAAGTCGGGGAATCCGGAGATGCAGCAGCCAGATTGTCTGTTTCATCTTTCTTAGGAAACTTTATGTTTTTTCCTGTTTTTATTTTTATGGTATTTTATATCCATGAGTGATTAAACGATCGCAAGAAAGGTATCAATACAATACCCCTTGCAGTACAATTCGGAATTGGAAATACTGTTTTTTGATGTCAGTGAAGCAATTTTCATTAAGCCTCAAAAACAATTTATCACATTGAACATTGAATATTATTACTCATTATTAACTGGGCGCTTATTGAAAATCGCATCACCTTTTGCACAGAGATTCAAAGTATCAATACTGTACTGTCTCTGTGCTAGTGTGTTTTTTACATATTTATGACGTGTAAAAGGGCTTTCATGAACTATGTGATGTTATAAAAAATACCAAATTTGAAACTTGCAAAGTTTACGAAATCCCGCCGTTTGAAAGATCGCCTTACACAATAATGCGCCATTTTACTTTCTTGGACTAACGGTTTTTAACAACAAAACTTACTTCCGCTTTTTCAAAATTTATAAAAAATGGCGCTATAGGCGTCAATTTCTTACGACCATTATTTTGTTACGTAGTTTATCGTGAAGTCGTGAACTTTGACTTCTAAAGCCTCGAGTCGAAATCTCATCAAATTATCAACGAGACGTTCCAAAAGCCTTATTATGACCGTTGCAATTGCGATCATCTGTTTAACCACGGTTTTCTCTCTCTAGACGTACTCTGGTCTCTTCTGTGTGGCTATCAACCCCTACAAGAGATTCCCCGTGTACACGACCCGATGCGCCCGCCTGTACCGTGGCAAGCGTCGCTCGGAGGTGCCTCCTCACATCTTCGCCATTTCCGACGGCGCTTACGTCAACATGTTGACCAACCACGAGAATCAATCTATGTTGATTACGTAAGTATTCAGACTCAAAATCTCATATTATTTCGTTATTTACATCAATGGATTTTTTTCAAGTGTCAAAATCAATCACCTGTAAAATTTATGATTGTTACAAAAAACTTATCTTTTTAACAAAAAATGCAAAGCTATGGTGACATTGCAAATATCATGAAATTCTATTAGCTTCCTTTCTGCTCTTCAGAGAGGTAAAATTTCACATATAGTTATTGGAAACTTAACCATCAAAATTGTAAAATATAAAAGAAACTAAAGTTCCGCCCGTAAATCACCATTTTACCACACACTCGAGTAATGTGAATGTTAACTGTAACACTAATTCTTTCGCTCTCCAGCGGTGAGTCTGGTGCCGGAAAGACTGAGAATACGAAGAAGGTAATTGCGTACTTCGCCACCGTCGGTGCGTCACAGAAGAAGGATCCCAACCAGGAAAAGAAGGGCTCGCTGGAAGACCAGGTCGTCCAGACTAACCCTGTGCTTGAAGCCTTCGGTAACGCCAAGACCGTCCGTAACGACAACTCTTCCCGTTTCGTAAGTATATTTTTTAATATTCCAACTACAAAAAAACCATAATAATTACCAATTGCTTCTGTAGTCTAGAATGAAAACAAACTACTTTAACCTATCATAAATTAATGCAAGTAATGAAATCTGTCCTCCATTACAATGTAGTCCACTTAGGTAGAAAAAACTCGACTTGGAAATTTTGACATCACTAAATTGCTTTGTTTGTCCTTCCCCAGGGTAAATTCATCCGTATTCACTTCGGCCCCTCTGGAAAACTGGCTGGTGCTGATATCGAGACCTGTAAGTACTTTTCGGAGTCTTCCTTGCTTACTTTAACTTGAAGAATGGACTCTAATATTTGATTTACCCTCAGACCTACTCGAGAAGGCCCGTGTCATCTCCCAGCAGTCGCTTGAGCGTTCCTACCACATTTTCTACCAGATGATGTCTGGGGCCGTTGAAGGACTTAGGGGTACGTATGGGAACATACAAAAGGAATCATAATAGCAAAGTTAAATTTGAATTGGTATTATCAAAATTTCAAAATATGGTCAAGCCTGATATTCTTTGTTCAGATAATCTGACTTACAGTTATCAAGTACTTATCCAATGGGGAATGGGGACTTCACACTTATCTATGATTAAGTACTACAGAAAATGTTTGTATTCTTACTTATAAAGTATTTCGTAACTATTTGCTACTTTAAGGTTTTAGGTACTTCAATGACATATACACACCACGACGCATTGTATACCTGATTTGGACCCCACACATACCTCCTTTGATTGATGATTATTTACCTGTGTGTTTTTGATATGTAGAGAAATGTATGCTGTCGAAGGACATTTACGACTATGTCATAGTCTCCCAGGGGAAAACTACTATCCCCGGTTTAGATGACGGAGAGGAATGTTTGGCGACTGACGTAAGTCTAGCCTCCCAGCGAACCGGGAGTTGCTTGCAGTGTTTGTTTTCCACCGACTGCCTTCTAGAACGGTCGGCGGTCGGTCAATCGCGCTCCCATACTGGCACGACATAAATCAGAGTTACGCTTAAACAAAATCCCTTCCAAAAACTTAAAGGGAATTGGCACGATTGGTTTAGTTTGTAAGCTTCTCAAATACCAAACGGCAAACATGACTGTGACTGGTGTCCTTTTATAGCGAAGTGCCTTTTGTCGAACGACATCAATGACTACCACATCGTCGCTCAAGGCAAGACTGTCATTCCCGGCGTGAATGACAGCGAGGAAATGATGGTTACCGACGTGAGTCCGGAACGCGACCACTGGCTCATTTCATTCTATATTCTTCAAATCATCTTTCTGTTGATTCTGTCGCTTGCCGCTTTGCTTACGGCTGGGTGACCAAGCCGATGTATGTGTGCGTCAGACGTTGGCTTGATGTTCGCAGAGATGACGATGCTAAGTGCCCGCATCTCGGACTATCCCCTCATAAGTCAAGGGCAAACAAGAATACCGGGCGTCAACGACAGCCAGGAGCTGCTGCTGACGGTTGTAAGTGAATCAGAGAATGGGCTTCGGTATTATTGCACTGGACATTAAGCGATCTCTGACACGCACATGCTCGCCCCCTGCGTTATCCAGGGCTTTTTTTGCACAGTTTTGACATGCCCACCACCCCTCCCGCACACAGAACCTCCACACGATAACATGGCAGTCACACGACGAGACGGCTAGGCTTACTTAGGTATTATAGGTGGTATCCAGGATAATGCCGTCTTTATAACACATTGTTTTGTACCGACAGATAAATGTCTGTTATCAAGCAACATCTACGATTACTATAACGTCTCCCAGGGTAAGGTTACCATCCCCAGTATGGACGACGGAGAAGAAAGCACCTTGACCGACGTAAGTTATCATTTGGGGCAGTTTGAGGATCCCACGAAAAAGCTACAAGACGAGCTACGTTGTCCCAATATCCAACACCATTACCAAGAACAATAATGGTCAAGAAAAAAAACGTGATTCCTTTTGGCCACAACCACAGAGACCGGCATGTCGTTGAAAATTTAGAGTATTATAGTCATAGTCATAGATGTGTAGGGAAAAGTTCAAGTCTCCTTACCCATGCACTGTGATATAGCATTTCAATCCTGTGCACTCCTGAAAAGATTAATGCCCGCATAACAAGCCATAACGCTACTTTTTTTTACATGACTAACTCCTAATTTATTATGATAATGACCCGTATAAGTTTACATCACATAGCCATCTAATTAATTTCTTAACGAATTAGATGTTGTTAATTAAAACTTTGTTTCAATTAATAATAAAGCCCTTAGTTTCTTTATTGATTAGATTTGGATACCTAGTTTTATTTTTTAGAGTCAAAAAAAATAATCAAAAAGTAAAATTTAATTCAATCTTAAAAACTCAAATTGAACCTCATTATATTCCAGCCCTCACATGTGTTTTGTGTATTATAGCAAGCCTTCGACATCCTGGGTTTCACCCAAGAGGAGAAGGACAACGTTTACAAAATCACCGCCGCCGTCATGCACATGGGAGGCATGAAGTTCAAGCAGAGGGGTCGCGAGGAGCAGGCTGAGGCCGACGGCACTGAGGCAAGTTGGAAGAGACAATTTAAAAAACTTCTAGATTAGATACTGGCTATCTCGCAAAATCATTCTTGGAACAAAAGGTTACGCTTACTAGTATAAATCACACGGAATATTCGTACACTCCAGAAATATCATGGCAAATAATCAAACAACAATAATATCTTAAAGAACTATTTGTCTCTTTCAATTTCAGGAGGGTGAGAGGGTAGCTAAGCTGCTCGGCGTCGATTGCCAGGACTTGTACAAGAACTTGCTTAAGCCTCGCATCAAGGTCGGAAACGAGTTCGTCACCCAGGGCCGTAACAAGGACCAGGTCACCAACTCCGTCGGTGCCCTCTGCAAGGGTATCTTCGATCGTCTCTTCAAGTGGCTCGTCAAGAAGTGTAACGAGACCCTGGACACCAAGCAGAAGAGGCAGCACTTCATCGGTGTACTGGATATCGCCGGTTTCGAGATCTTCGACGTGAGTATACCGGGAAACACTTAGCCGCATCTACATTTTGCCCAAGTAAAAATGTAGACGTGGCTCTTAAAATAATAATAAATAATTTCACGAAATTGGTTCTATATGAATGAAAGCAAACTATCATAAATAACCTAATAGATTTAAGTTATTTTAAGAGTAGATTAGATCTTCAGAACTATATTACTGTCATTTTCATGTATTAATGATTTATTTGATTTCCTAGTACAATGGGTTTGAGCAAATTTGCATTAACTTCACAAACGAAAAACTGCAACAATTCTTCAACCACCACATGTTCGTATTGGAACAAGAAGAGTACACCAGAGAGGGCATCCACTGGGAGTTCATTGATTTTGGAATGGACTTATTGGCGTGCATAGACCTTATCGAAAAGGTACACTGGGAGCCAAGCTTGCCCGGTTGAAGGCAGTCCAATGTGTTCAGAGTAGACCATAGATTAGATTATTTAGATAGTGCTGACTAACTTTAGTGATAACGATAGCCTAGTCTATGTGAATTGTTTTATCGTGTCAATAACGACTTTCCTATCCCCTAAAAGTTCAACGGTTTCGAGCAAATCTGCATTAACTTCACCAATGAGAAGCTGCAGCAGTTCTTTAACCATCACATGTTCGTACTCGAACAAGAAGAGTACAAGAAGGAGGGCATCGACTGGGCGTTCATCGATTTCGGAATGGATTTGCTCGCTTGTATCGATCTGATCGAGAAGGTAATAGTTGACGGCTTTTCAAGGCCCGTCGACGTCAAGGACACCAAGACGGCATAGCTATCAGCTTCTAACACCCTCCGGCTGGGAGGGCATCATCCTAGGGACTAAAGCAAACAGCTACGGAATGCAATCCGTAGTCACTCAGTATCTAACAGTTTGTCTTAACTCCCATCGTTACAATATCTTCCTGCAGTTCAATGGTTTTGAGCAACTCTGCATTAACTTCACCAACGAGAAACTGCAGCAGTTCTTTAATCATCACATGTTTGTACTGGAGCAAGAAGAGTATCAGCGCGAAGGCATCGAGTGGACTTTCATTGACTTTGGCATGGATCTTCAACATTGCATTGACCTTATTGAAAAGGTAGTTGGCGGAAACGCAACGACGAGCGCTTGCCTCACGCCACCGGTGCTCGAAATAAGTAACAAACGATTCGACTCGGACAATGTGTCGTTACTTCGTTCGAGCACCTACCAATGCAACTCACTTTTTTGTTTGTTGTTGTTTTTCTGTGTTCTCTATGTGTTATCTATTTAAGACTTACCATTTTCCTGTTACCACACACACAGAGCGTCGGGATAGCGAGCTCCTTGGCCAATACAAGCTGTTTAATAGAATTTCGATCATCTTTTTCATGTTTGCGGTCCAGATGAACGGGTTTAATCAGCTATGCGTTAACTTTACCAACGAAAAACTCCAACAGTACTTTAACCACTTCATGTTCGTGTTAGAACAAGAAGAATACGAACGTGAGGGGATCCGTTGGACTTTTATAGATTTTGGTATGGACCTTCAAGCGACTATAGAGTTAATAGAAAAGGTACTAGAATCAAGAACAGCCTGGAGACGGGCGCGATTAGACAGTGCTTCGGGCTGAGAACATGTCCCAGCAACGAGTAAACTACTGGCTGTACCCTTTGCTCCGCGGTTCATACAAAACGCTTTGCACACACGCAAGTTTTTAATACGTCAAAGCCCAGGCATGTAAAAAAGTAGACTCCGCGAAACAGACCACACATCGCTGATAGGCGCTCACACAAAACAAACAGTAATATTAATATTTAATCCTTAATACTGTATTACAATATTTAAAGTACTAGATATACTTTATTAGCTGCTTGAGTAATAAGTACCTAATTCATTGAATTGAAAAAAATAGACTTACACCCACGTATATTTTGTGAATTCACTTGAAGTTATCTATTTTAACGTTATCGATTATAGTAGGCTTCTTAATTGGCACACGCGAGAAGGTAAAGAGTAAACACAAATACTAACGCATGATGCTTCTTTTATAACTTTAACGCTTTACTTTTTACAAATATTATCACGAATTATTTTGTATCTATCCCCTATTCATATTAATTCAAAATTAAATTAAATCTTGATGAAGTAGATAATGCGTTTGAAATGTAGAAATATTTTTTTAAATAAACCAATTGAATTTCAAAATACACACTACACGTCACCATTTAATTTCAATATGATTCAAAGTATTCGCAGAATACGTGAATTTTTGCTAACTGAGTCGGTCCGGTTGCAGCCCATGGGTATCCTCTCCATCCTTGAGGAAGAGTCTATGTTCCCGAAAGCCACTGACGCCACCTTCGTCGAGAAGTTGAACAACAACCACTTGGGCAAGTCGGCTCCTTTCCTGAAGCCCAAGCCCCCCAAGCCTGGTTGCCAGGCCGCCCACTTCGCCATTGGCCATTATGCCGGAAACGTGAGTATTCATTAAAAAATATAACATTTGATCCACTGTCGTTTTTGCGAGAATGATAGGATAGGTGCAGAATATAAAGTCATCTACATAAAGCTTATGACATTAACGTATGACACAGGTCGGCTACAACATCAGTGGATGGCTTGAGAAGAACAAGGACCCTCTTAACGACACCGTCGTCGACCAGTTCAAGAAGGGCTCCAACAAGCTGATGGTTGAGATCTTTGCTGACCATCCTGGCCAGTCTGGTGACGCTGCTGCCGCCAAGGGTACGTATCCTCAACATCAACACTTAACTAGGTGACAATTCTTTTGAAAATATTTAGCACTTAATGAAGACTATCATCATGTTTTCAATATACTTAATGAATAAGAATTTCGAATCCCCTTTAGCTATTTTGGTCACAGTGAAGAACACCAGGTATCATGAGCTGTTTGTATCTCTGCGAACATTTAATGAAATGACACTATATGTATCATTTTCCAAAAAGGTTACACGACATCCAATCATCAATATTCACCTTTTCACCAAGATACTTCACAGATCTCCGGATCAACCACGTCCATTGTATACTGTTATTATAGATGTCACCACATTTCACAATTAATTATTTTTCATTGACACTTTTCGACTAAACTAGGCGCTGGAGGAAAGCGTGCCAAGGGTTCCGCTTTCCAGACCGTATCATCGCTCTACAGGGTAAACAGAAATATAATGAAACCAATTTGCTTCAACGCCTGTATCGTCGCTTCAATGTATTGTCCATCATGCTTGAGGTTGACCCTTCTGTTTAGGTTGCCAAGTCTTATAACTTCACCAATCAATTTTCACTTCACCATTTATGGCAATCGAAAAATACGAAGGGTCAGCCTTCCCTGCGTTCACAAATGTTGTCGTCGTCCGCGTATGTTTTACAGCTCAGCTCATGTCACCGTTTAGCAGTGTCCCGTCCAGTTCTAGTGATGCAGCCTTGTGATCGTTCTTGTACTAATATGTGCTTCTTGTAATGTACGTCCATAGGCGGTCGCGGTAAAAAGGGTGGTGGTTTCGCTACCGTCTCCTCCGCTTACAAGGTTCTTAAAGTTTATTATATCGAGTTGTTTTTGTACCCCTGACTGATGTAGTTTCCTACGTTCTTCATCAGTCTTGAAAACTGTAGTATTTCTACTATTGTAGATTTATAATTTAAGGGTAACATGAAATTACCTCTTGCTTTATATAAATGTTTTTTCTATGCTGTTATTATAACATGCACTATCACGACACGAATAGTGTAGTTGCACTGTGGAGATAGAACACCGCACAGCGCGTAACGAACCCAGGAACGTACCGTACGATCCGCTGCTGGGTGTACCTATTAAGCTTTGTGTGCCAGTGTGTCCGTTGATCATAACCCTAGTTTTGTGTGACTATTAAAATTCTCACCCCATCATGTAATACGTCAATGTTCATCTTCCCATCGAGTGTCGCTTTATATGTTATCGAAATTTGTTTCATTGGTACAGTTAAAACTTGACATTTAAAAGTACTATGTTGATAGTTTGTAAATTTAAAATGGTTTATGTTTGTTTACGTACGTATAAGTAATTCTTTTGTACTAAAATGTTCGCTATATACAGGAACAACTTAACAACCTGATGACGACTCTGAGGTCCACCCAGCCTCACTTCGTGCGTTGCATCATCCCCAACGAGTTGAAACAGCCTGGTGAGTAATCGCAACTTTCATTTTTACCGGTCTTAATCTATTTTAGATTTACTCCTTCAGAAAGGTGTGCCTGTCTGTGCTTTCAACCTTTCATAGGTAAAATTTTCCATGCCTAAATCACAACGTATTTGCCCGCCAGGTCTCATCGATTCCCACCTTGTGATGCATCAGCTCACCTGTAACGGTGTGCTTGAAGGCATCCGTATTTGCCGTAAAGGTTTCCCCAACAGGATGGTCTACCCCGACTTCAAGCTCCGGTAAGAATCACACCAAACCAAAATAGATATAGAGTGCCAAAATAATTCAAGTATTTGTAATACAACTATTAATTTAATACTTTATAACTCTGTTTTGAAAGCAAAGTATGAGATTTTTTTTTTGATACGGTTAGTCATAACAAAATTCTTTTAGCACTGGAATATTCCATGGCAACTATTCTGGTAGTTTAGCTGACGGCTCTGACGTCACACAAATGGTCCTGTATACTTTGCAGCTATGAGTAACACTAGCTGGAGTGATCGAAACTATTCGCTTACTTTCATGACAATTTATATTGATGATGATTTAAAATTAGAACTTAATATCATATTGTTTACTAAAATATTATTATTCGATAAACAGTTACATGATTCTTGCACCAGCCATCATGACTTCCGAAAAAGACCCCAAAGAGGCAGCTAGGAAGTGTCTGGAGTCAGTCGAACTTGACCCCGAGAGCTATCGTATCGGTCACACCAAGGCAAGGACTCATGGGGATTATAATGTTGTTAGCATGGAGATATAGCCCCGAGAACAAACTCTAAAGAATAGAGTTCATTTTGAAACCCTGTTTAGACCCTCTTTCGTTTTAGGTCATATTTTTAGTGACTCGTGCTGGATCCGGTTTCTCACGCACTGCGTCACATATGCACACCATTACCTGAATTGTATGCAATATGGTTAACAGGATGATAGTTGTCCTTATACGTTGTACCTTGCCCTTTTACCCCAGCACGTTCATGATGTTTTATTATAATTATCGACTTTCCCTCATTGTGTGGATATATTTTGATAATGTAGCTACAAGATCCTCGCCCCGGCTGCTGTCGACAAGGAGTCTGATCCTAAGAAAATCGCCCAAGCTATTCTGGACGCTACGGGCTTGGATGTCGAGTCGTACCGTCTCGGTCACACCAAGGCATGTTCCTCCAGTTGTGTAGTTAGAAGCTTCGACAGACTTGCGAGCTCTACGCTTTGTCAGATTATGACCTGTAATAAATATCCATAAGTGTTTAATGGCAACTACAATTTGACCTGTAGACCCTAAGCCGCTTTACAAAAGCCCAAGACGGAGGCTTTTGTCTGTTTGTTCCCCTATCCTTTCCACAACACAAACACGAACACACACACTGTTATATTATTTGTATGCTCTTCAAACGCAGATACAAAATTCTGTGCCCGAACCTGCTCAAAGAGCCAATTACGCCAGAGAAAGCCACCGAGAAAATTCTCGAGAGTACCGGCTTGGACTCAGAGTCTTTCAGACTCGGAAAGACAAAGGTAGACGTAGTGCATGCGTAACACAACAAATACACAACTTCCTATATTAATCTCTCTCAGACTGTCTCTTTACGTGCCGTTTATTTTATACCCTGTATGTCTCTGATTATATGTTGTTTTCTTATATGTATTCCATGTTATGTTGCTTAAACAGTTCTCATTATTTTGATGAGATTACTTACGCATATTCCTTTACTAATTCAAGTGCTTTCTTTAAACAATAATCTAGCAAAGTTTTGAGAAGGTATAAAAACCTTTTTTAACTTGAAAATTGGTATGACATTAAACTTGCCCAGGTGGAACTTCCGGACTTGTTCTAACTTGGTGACATGTTTAGGTGTTCTTCCGCGCTGGTGTCCTGGGTCAGATGGAAGAGATGCGTGATGACAGGCTGTCCAAGATCGTGTCCTGGCTCCAGGCCTACATCCGCGGTTACCTGTCCCGCAAGGAGTACAAGAAGCTGCAGGACCAGAGGTATTATATTCCTCATCAACTTACGAGTATATCATTTATCACTTACCGTTTTGTTTGGTTTAAAGGAGTCTTGAATTATCTTTTCGTTTTTTTCTGAAGTTGTTACTTTACGATATACCTTTATGTAAAGAAAACAATGCAGTCTCGTTTTAAATGTTCGTGTTTGAATACGGGGAAAATTCTAATGGTACCTCGTACCCCCAGGGTCGCTCTCCAAGTTGTCCAGCGCAACTTGCGCAAGTACCTGAAGCTCCGCACCTGGCCGTGGTGGAAGTTGTGGCAGAAGGTCAAGCCCCTGCTCAACGTCTCCCGCGTCGAGGATGAGATGGCGGTAAGCATCACTCATCGCATTATAGAGTACTCTGACCCAATAAATAATCGCCTAATCAGATTTAGCGCGTGAATCAAGCGCGCAAATAGCTGACCGCGCCCACCTGGCGGTTACGTGACACCGCACCTGCCGCGGCCATTTCTGGAACACCCCTCCCCTCCTTACCTAAGTAATGCGTGGGCGGCTATCGCCCGCTGGAAAACTCCAGCGGGCGATATTCAGTAGTCGAGCGGGCGGCCGGGCGCGCACCTACCTACCCCTACGAACGAAACGACATTCCTATTTTCTAAATAAATTAATGTGATCAGAATAATAAAATGGCAGCGATACACGTTTCAGAATGGGATGGTGTGGATAAAAGTGATGTGGTATTGCAGAAACTCGAAGAGAAGGCTGCCAAGCTGCAGGAGGCTTTCGATAAGGAGGAGAAACTCCGCAAGGAGTTGGAGGTGCTGAACAGCAAACTGCTGGAGGAGAAGGCAACGCTTCTGGGGTCCTTGGAGGGCGAGAAAGGCTCGCTCTCGGAGGTCCAGGAGCGTGCCGCCAAACTCCAGGCGCAAAAGACAGACCTAGAGTCCCAGCTGAGGGTGAGTTTAAACCAATTATTATACTTGACAGCAAAATCCATATATATAATACATATGATTGTAATAGTCGAGGTGGTAAATAGTTATCGAAGGCTAAAATTAGACTTAGGATCAACCGGCGAAATCGGCTCCAGGAACTTTCGATGTTCATGAAATGACTGTTCACTAAAAAGTATATCAATTTCAGGAAGTAGATATTTAGGTCATCGTCCAGATATGTTTTCTTAGCAATAAATAATTGAAAATATACATTTAATCTTTGAACAGTATGGCTAACGTATAGGGATTATTATGATATGCATCCATGATTTAAAATAGTAGATTGTTTACCAAGGGTCTAAAACAAGCCATTATGACACGAGATGTTTAGCCACTCGAGCAGAGCGAGGGTGGCTATAGTTCGAGTGTTCATTATGGTTGTTTAGTCACGCGTTAAACACTCTGCTTTTCACTTCGATTGCGAGGAAAAAAACGAAGTTCCATACAAAATGACGATATTTATTATAACAAAGTAGATAACCGGCTACTTCCCGATGACCTAGAATCATGAAATTTGGCCAGAAGCAAGGTCTTACAGCACACGTACAGGAATAGATCTGATAACCGTAAATATTACATATTTTGATGCAAAAAAAAAACAATTTACTCTTACAAACTTATCATTTGCGGTTGGCGCAGTAGCCGCGTCTACTTCACCAGCCGCAAATAATAAGTTTGTATTGATAAATTGGCATCATCAAGTTACATACGTACGGAACCCTCGGTGCGCGAGTCCAACTCGCACTTGACCGGTTTTTCATCACGTGACGTTTTGAATGATATTTAGCCAACAGATTCAAACTTTAAAACTATTAATATATTTTAAAACTAATTGGGTCATGCATTATTAAATGAATTCACTTTAAATAAAACAAGATTCATAGGTATTCGTAATCATTAAATCGTAATTCACGAAATTAAATCGTTTTTTCACGCCCTAAAAATTGTCTAGGATCACTGGAAATGGGGATAATCCTCCTTTCACAAACTCTGTGGGTGGCTGTTAAGGCGGGTTTCCAATGTAAATTAAAAAAAAATACTTTAGTCCCTAGAGACTAAAAAAGAGCTTTAGTCCGCATGTGCAGAGACTAAAGTAACATTTTAAGAGCATGAGAAGTGAAAAAGTATTTTTTTTTATAGCAAAGATAAAGATGAATAACTTTGTTTGTCCCTGGATAAAATACGTAGATATCCAAAAATGTATACACCTACATGTCACATTAAAATAGTACCGATAGGTATGTAGGATGTATGTAGGTCAAAATGCTCAGCGAGCTAGAATAAATAATGTTGCCTCGTTATTTTAATTAATTAACCAGTTAAGATTCCCGCGGCGAGTAAACACGTCAGCGTCAGCTACGGCGCGCAGCCAAATTTGTAGACGCCAACACTGTTGCAAAGGAAACATCCTTCGTTTTCTCACGTATTTCTTTAAATAAACACATCTTTGTTTATACAAAAAACGGCTTGAGGTGTTTTAAAAATAAATTGCACGTCTGCAAGCTGCACGATTTTATTGCAAACCATTAATTGCTATTATTTGCCGATAGACAGATACCAGACGTGTTGAGAAGAAGTGTGAAAGTGATTAAGCTAATTTTAAATTTAGTTTTAATGTTTTTAATACTGAACTGACTTGTGGTTTTTCCTTCACAGGACACCCAGGACCGCCTCACCCAGGAGGAGGACGCGCGCAACCAGCTCTTCCAGGCTAAGAAGAAGCTGGAACAGGAGGTGTCTGGCTTGAAGAAGGACGTCGAGGATCTCGAGCTGTCCGTTCAGAAGTCCGAGCAGGACAAGGCCACTAAGGACCACCAGATCCGCAACTTGAACGATGAGATCGCCCACCAGGATGAGCTCATCAACAAGCTCAACAAGGAGAAGAAGATGCAGGGCGAGTCCACCCAGAAGACCTCCGAGGAACTGCAGGCGGCTGAAGACAAGGTCAACCACCTCAACAAGGTCAAGCAGAAGTTGGAGCAGACCTTGGACGAGCTGGAGGACTCTCTGGAGCGTGAGAAGAAACTGCGTGGTGACGTCGAGAAGCAGAGGAGGAAGGTTGAGGGCGACCTCAAGCTGACGCAGGAGGCCGTTTCTGACCTGGAGCGCAACAAGAAGGAGCTGGAGCAGACCATTCAGCGCAAGGACAAGGAGATCTCCTCCCTGACCGCTAAACTTGAAGACGAGCAGTCGCTCGTCAGCAAGCTGCAGAAACAGATCAAGGAACTGCAGGCGCGTATCGAGGAGCTCGAGGAGGAGGTTGAGTCTGAGCGCCAGGCTCGCTCCAAGGCTGAGAAGCAACGCGCTGACTTGGCTCGCGAGCTTGAGGAGCTCGGCGAGCGCCTGGAGGAGGCCGGTGGCGCCACCTCTGCCCAGATCGAGCTCAACAAGAAGCGCGAAGCTGAGCTGAGCAAGCTGCGTCGCGACCTGGAGGAGGCCAACATCCAGCACGAGTCGACTCTTGCCAACCTGCGCAAGAAACACAACGACGCCGTCGCTGAGATGGGCGAGCAGCTCGACCAGCTCAACAAGCTCAAGGCCAAGTGAGTATATGATCGTATTTTATCTCACTTATTTTCCGACTGGGCTGTATTATGTATGTTTGTTTCAATCAATTTTAAATTATAAATCACTGGCTTCAGTCCGTGGCTAGGTTTACAGTAGCCTCCTTCCCGGCACTCAAACTGTCTTTTACACAAATTTTCGTAAAAAAATGTCTTTCGCATTTATAAAATTAGTATATAAAAAATAACTCAAGGAAATATTATTACGAGTTACTACTCGTAATAATATTACCTTGAGTTATTATTATACTGTATTACTATACTGAGCAAAAGTTCTCGGTATTTGTTGCTAAAAATAACGTTCCCATTACGTGGCTAAAGTTATAAACACGAGTATTAAACTCGGTTTATAAATACACATCCGCAAGCCTGAATTTTATTTTAGTGTAGTGATTTAAAATTGGGGATTAAGAGAATGTTTAGGAAATTGTTTGGTGTGATATTTGGGATGTAAACTCAACTGTGCTGCAATCCAGGGCTGAGCATGATCGGGCATCTTGCTACAGCGAGCTTAACAACACTCGCGCCGCCGTCGATCAGGTCGCAAGAGAAAAGGTACCACGGCCCTTGAGTCATGTCTCGTCTGGGGTGACCCTGCATGGACCCTCCTTGAACTAGAACCCACTTTAAGTGGACCTACGCGACCACCACACAACCACAACACAAGTCAAATAGGATTACGATATTAATTCTTTTTGTAATCCATCCAGGGCTGAGAAGGAACGCTCTCAGTACTTTAGCGAAGTCAATGACCTCCGCGCTGGTCTCGACCACGTATCCAACGAAAAGGTATTAAGTGAAAAAAGTTTTAGCATCCAGCAGGACATCGCTTCGCTTCCGCCAGAATAGACAATAGAGCACACGACACATCACGACACGTCAGACTTAACCAAACAAATAACAATTCATCCTAATCGCAAAAAAGCTATAAGCGCTTTGATATAATTCTAGTTTTCACAGATAACTAAGAGTGATCAATTAACAATCATAAGAATAATATTAATAACTCGCGTTATTGAACGACCTATTGAAACCAAAAAAACATTTAACCATGATTATTAGAAAGAACGATCCTAACATAACTAAAAGAAATGAAGCCTAACTTGAAAACAAACCTAACTAACAAAACGATAACCTGTTGTTGTGACCTGTTGAAGTGACTTAATAAAATCCAAAATGACATTTATCATTTTCGTTTCAATTTTAAGTAGGTATTTTAGTAGCCCCCTAAATGAAAACTAAATCAGAAATGAATAATCCAGAAACATGATCATTCCAAAGCACCCTTATTTACTGGAATCTAAACTCCACCAGATTTTTTAACCATTTTTACAAATTCCTTCTATGCATATATTTCCACCGTCTAATTAACTTCTCTTTATCAGGCTGCCCAAGAAAAGATCGCCAAGCAACTCCAGCACCAGCTCAACGAAGTCCAGGGCAAGGCTGATGAAGCCAACCGCACCCTCAACGACCTGGACGCCGCCAAGAAGAAGATGTCTATCGAGAACTCCGACCTGCTCCGCCAGCTCGAAGAAGCCGAGTCCCAGGTGTCGCAGCTCTCCAAGATCAAGGTGTCGCTCACCACCCAGCTCGAGGACACCAAGAGGCTCGCCGACGAAGAATCCAGGGTTAGTACCTCATTAACCTGTCACAAATATCTCAATCAAAACTAACCTAAGAAATTGAAGGTTTTTTAGTCGTACGAAAGAAACTAATGTCATTATTTTATTTATCAACAGGAACGCGCCACCCTTTTGGGCAAGTTCCGCAACCTGGAGCACGACCTGGACAACATCCGCGAACAGGTCGAGGAGGAGGCCGAAGGCAAGGCTGACCTGCAGCGACAGCTGTCCAAGGCCAACGCCGAGTCTCAGCTGTGGCGCTCCAAGTACGAGTCCGAGGGCGTCGCCCGCTCCGAGGAGCTCGAGGAGGCCAAGCGCAAGCTGCAGGCCCGCCTCGCCGAGGCCGAGGAGACCATCGAGTCCCTCAACCAGAAGGTCGTGGCCCTCGAGAAGACCAAGCAGCGCCTCGCCACCGAGGTCGAGGACCTGCAGCTCGAGGTCGACCGCGCCACCGCCATCGCCAACGCCGCCGAGAAGAAGCAGAAGGCCTTCGACAAGATCATCGGCGAATGGAAGCTCAAGGTCGACGACCTCGCCGCCGAGCTCGACGCCAGCCAGAAGGAATGCCGCAACTACTCCACCGAGCTGTTCCGTCTCAAGGGCGCCTACGAAGAGGGCCAGGAGCAGCTCGAGGCCGTACGCCGCGAGAACAAGAACCTCGCCGACGAGGTCAAGGACCTGCTCGACCAGATCGGCGAAGGCGGCCGCAACATCCACGAGATCGAGAAGGCCAGGAAGCGTCTGGAGGCCGAGAAAGACGAGCTCCAGGCTGCCCTCGAGGAGGCCGAGTCCGCCCTCGAGCAGGAGGAGAACAAGGTCCTGCGCGCCCAGCTCGAGCTGTCCCAGGTGCGCCAGGAGATCGACCGCCGCATCCAGGAGAAGGAGGAGGAGTTCGAGAACACGCGCAAGAACCACCAGCGCGCTCTCGACTCCATGCAGGCTTCCCTCGAAGCCGAGGCTAAGGGCAAGGCTGAGGCCCTGCGCATGAAGAAGAAGCTCGAGGCCGACATCAACGAGCTCGAGATCGCCCTCGACCATGCCAACAAGGCCAACGCCGAGGCGCAGAAGAACATCAAGCGCTACCAGGCGCAGATCAAGGACCTGCAGACCGCCCTGGAGGAGGAGCAGCGGGCCCGTGACGACGCGCGCGAGCAGCTCGGCATCTCCGAGCGCCGCGCCAACGCGCTGCAGAACGAGCTGGAGGAGTCGCGCACGCTCCTGGAGCAGGCCGACCGCGCGCGCCGCCAGGCCGAGCAGGAGCTGGGAGACGCGCACGAGCAGCTCAACGAGCTCTCCGCGCAGGCCGCCTCGCTGTCCGCCGCCAAGAGGAAGCTGGAGTCCGAGTTGCAGACCCTGCACTCCGACCTCGACGAGCTGCTCAACGAAGCCAAGAACTCCGAGGAGAAGGCCAAGAAGGCCATGGTCGATGCCGCCCGCCTCGCCGACGAGCTGCGCGCCGAGCAGGACCACGCCCAGACCCAGGAGAAACTCCGCAAGGCCCTGGAGCAACAGATCAAGGAGCTGCAGGTCCGACTGGACGAGGCCGAGGCCAACGCGCTCAAGGGAGGCAAGAAGGCCATCCAGAAACTCGAACAGAGGGTCCGCGAGCTCGAGAACGAGCTGGACGGAGAACAGAGGAGACACGCCGACGCACAGAAGAACCTCCGCAAGTCCGAGAGGCGCATCAAGGAGCTCACTTTCCAGGCGGAGGAGGACCGCAAGAACCACGAGCGCATGCAGGACCTCGTCGACAAACTGCAGCAGAAGATCAAGACCTACAAGAGGCAGATCGAGGAGGCGGAAGAGATCGCCGCCCTCAACTTGGCCAAGTTCCGCAAGGCGCAGCAGGAGTTGGAGGAGGCCGAGGAGCGCGCCGACCTGGCCGAGCAGGCCATCAGCAAGTTCCGAGGCAAGGGCCGCGCGGGATCCGCGGCGCGAGGAGTCAGCCCGGCGGTGAGTCACCTTTTCCCCAATATAAAATCTTCTAAACTGCTTCTAAGGTCTCTGATTTGCTATAACTAAACTGTATTCTTTCGTCCAGGCGTCCATAAAAGGGCGCGTCTAAGTGACCACGGAGTGAGATGTAAGTGCTTTACCCCCACGGCGACAGGAACGGTCGCCGCTAACCCGACCTTATAGCCTACTAGCAGTCCTTCGGACGGTGTAGCAGCGGAATCGCTGGTTAATTGGAAGTTCCTGTTATGTCTAGTCTAGTCAAAATTGTAGGTGAATGAGCTGTGTCCCTGGTACTATCCGGCATGATCGTGCCTCTTTACGTGAGTTGGTAGTGATGTCTGTCTGTGTGTTGCAGCCCCAGCGCCCGCGCCCCGCCTTCGACGGCTTCGGCACCTTCCCACCAAGGTTCGACCTGGCGCCCGAAGATTTCTAAACGTTCCACAAAACCAAAAACGGACTGTACAGATTTTCGTTGTTAATTTAACATAACTTTTTTTATACATAGCAGTAAAAACGCGTGAAACGGAAAACTGTAAATTTACACCATACTTTATACACTTTAGTATTCTAATCTTTTTACGAAAAGCTATTTTGTAACTTGTTGATATTTATTTATTTATTGCTGGAGTATGTATCGAGGGGGGGGCGGGCGGGCGGCGCGCCGCGATCTTGAGACACGCCCTACAGCCCCGCACCGGCCGCGCCGCGCGCCCGCCGCCGCTACACATCTAATAAAGCGATATCGTTGTCATAAAACATTTTAAACTTCGTGTTTTTATTTATATTCCTCACACCAACCATCCTGCAACTAACTGGGCCTGGAAATAAGACCTACTTGCACCAATCCGCTAACAGGTTTTCCAGCAGAAAGCAGGCAGGCGCTAAGAAGGTTTAATTGTATCAACTTAACTCGAGTTTGAGGTTAACCCCGGTTAGCATCGTTGGTGCAAATCGGCCTAAGGTAACCAGTTGAATATATAAATACGAGCATACAGGCTACTGGTAGCCTAGTGGTTCGAGAAGCCGTGGTAGCCTAGTGGTTCGACCTACCGCCTCTCATGCAGAGGGTCGGGGGTTCAATTCCGGCTCGCACCTCTAAGTTTATTTATGTGCGAAATTCAATTTGAATTAATCACGGTGCTTTTCAGTGAAGGAAAACATCGCGATGAAACCTGCATGCATCTGCGAATTAATTCAAAGATGTGTGTGAAGTCCCCAATCCGCACTGGGCCCGCGTGCGGACTATAGCCCAAAACCCTCTCGTGATGAGAGGAGGCCTGTGCCCAACAGTGGGACGCAAATAGGCTGTAGTAGTAGTAGAAGATACGGGCTACTTGATTGTATGTGGTAACTGTGGCCAAGATTAGAATGCATTATTAACCCAGAGGAACAAGGCCTTGGACGGGGCGTCAAGCGGCGTAATTTAATAAATGTATTAATTTACATGAAACAATACTCCATACTCCAGAATTCGGAATACCTAATGAGATCAGAAGGAGAACTAGACTCGTAGATGTAGCCAAGGTCATCACTCAGAGAAAACACAGGTGGGCGGGGCACATTTGTCGAAGGCAGGACAGACGGTGGGGCGTGAAGGTACTCGAATGGAGACCCAGGACTGGTCGCAGAAATGTAGGCAGGCAACCCGCAAGATGGGCAGATGATCTAGTCTAAGTAGCTGGAAAATATTGGATGCAAAAAGCCCAAGATCGGAAGGGATGGAGTGCAATGGAGGAGACCTTCACTCAGCATTGGGTGGATATAGGTTGAAGAGATAGAGAGAATACTCCATAAACACAGTCATACATCGATACATGTTTAATTTTGTCGCTTGGTGCGCCGCCAGTCCCAAAAAGAAGCTTAAGATTGAATTAATTTGTAAACAGTTCGGGCTCTGCTGTTCGGCGACAGGATAGCGGATTCAAAAAAGGTTGACAAAATACAAGGGATAAAGATGAAGAGAACGGGATGCACGGGCCAGCATCCCGTTCTCTTCATCTTTATCCCTAACCTCTTAAACTGCATACTACTACTACTACTACTACAGCCTATTTGCGTCCCACAGCTGGGCACAGGCCTCCTCTCGTCACAAGAGGGTTTGGGCTATAGTCCCAACGACAGCCCAATGCGGATTGGGGATTCTTAAACTGCATATCGAAATGGAAATTATATGTTGAGGATGGATTTTATCAAAATCAGAATTTTATCGATCTATTCTTTATACTTAATCCTATCATCTTGCTTCACAACATGGTTAATCTGATAAAGGCGATAAAACTAAAAGTGACCTCGTGAGATGCGCAGAAAGTCTGTTCAACCTTATTATTCTTATTTCTTAAACAAAATTCTAGCCTCAAAGCGCTAAAAATACGTCTAAGTACCTAAAACTCACTTCGAATTTACATTTACCCATAAGTACCTAGTAACCGCTAAATATAAAGAAGACATCGTTTCGATCAAAATCTTTATCGTAAGTATAGATCTGGTAAATCGGTATTTCTGAAAGGCTCTCCCAGATTACGCTTGCTCTCGTCGTCGTCTCGTACAGTCGCCGATAGTATTTAACAATAAGCATCATTTTTTTTAAATCTTCCGTTACCGACCGTATGATAATTATCAATGCACATGAAACTACTGTTTGTAAAAAGCTGAAATTTGGGTACCTAGTTTCCTTGAGAAATGTAGTTAGGGGAGCACTAAGAGAGGATTGTTATTTTTAAACTTTCGCGTTTACTACACAATATAACACACTATAATATGTATATGACGGGTTGAGTGAGTCATTCGTGAGTCGTTCGCTGAGACAGTCTACCCGCGACCACGTCCGATGCAATTGGTTTGAAAGGTCGTCGGGAAAAGCAAAAATAGTACATTACTACAGAGGCCGGGAAGGAGGATGTTGCAGGCCGAGTATTATATACGGCCGAACGAAGTGAAGCCGGATAGTTACGGGGCCGACAATTTCCGTTCCCCGCCGATGTATGTATAGTGATTTTCTCAAACATGCAATGAAGTAAATAAATAAATTAATATTTTATAAATGGCGGAATGCCAAGATGCTGTGTCACAAATATATCGACCCGTCATATAGTGTGTATAATGACTAAGAGAGGATGTCATATGTCAGGAAGTTAAAAGCAAAGGCTAGTAAGTAGCTATTTCTAAATATTGATAAACCACCAATTTATCAACACCTGTCTTCAAACTAGAGCAATCACCACACCTGGAAGAGAACGCCTTCTGAGTTTTGAAAAAACTGCTTATCAGAATCAGAATCAGAATCAGAATCTTTATTTATTATCACAACCTTACAAAACATATTAAAAGTATACATAATAAAAAAAACACAATATAATTAAGGTGCAATAATAGGTCCCGGTCTCAGCATAGTGCTGGGTATGAATACCCTGCGCTGGTTTTCAGACCGAGCCTTTGCGGTAGAAGCAGTCGCAGCTATTTTTATACAGAATGATCAATCCAAATGGGTCAGTAGAGTGATTAGACGCAGGGACAGTCAGCAGCAGAAGTAGATAAGCTGTCCAGGTGTTCAAAATGACCTACACACGCCCTTAACGTCTTAAGAATAAGGCCGTGTGTAGGACATTTTGAACACCTGGACAGCTTATTTACTTCTGCTGCTGACTGGACCATTTTACAGGTATCTCAATGCCAAATTTCATTTCAATCTGTCCAGCGGTTGAAGCGTGAAGAGGTAACAGACAGACAGACAGAGTTACTTTTGCATTTATAATATTAGTATGGATAGTATGGATAGATATGGTCCCTGAAGTGGTTGGTAGCTATCATCTAACCAAAAGATATATACATAAATTCCGTTAAGTAAGTTTCACATAAATATTTAACAAACAGTGTGAAACAATAGTACATTACAGACCTAGGGTGGTGAATTCGTAAATGTTTCAGATCGCAGGTTTCTGTGACCCGAACCGAAGGTGAGGGCCATAAATATGCGATCTGGGGCTTTAGGAATTACCGCCCGTGGTTAGTCTTGCCTTGGCCAAAAAGTGAGATTTTCTCTCCGCGTAGCGGGCAGAAAATCCCACTTTATGGCCAAGGGTGATGTAAAGTAAATTACTAATAGTGGTACGTGTGCCTAAACACGTGTGACAGAAATAATGAAAGAATGCATTTCGCGGCGCGCTCGGTAACGGACGTGTCCATTTGCATCGATCGAATTTTAATTCACGTGTCGCGCGGCTACAGCCGCTGCCCGCGCTTCGCTATGGCTTCCGAAGAGCTAATAGCGAACGAGTTGTTGGCGTTTATTCAAAACGCCCTCAACGACGGAGTCATGGACGAGATCAGCATCCGACAGATCTGCAGAACGAACTTCAAAGAAGATGAGATCTGCAGCGGGGAGGGCGCTGCTGTTCCAGTCGATCGGCAAGGCCGATCAGATGCCGCCTCGCCGGAGAGACGGCGGCGTGAAGAGTCTCCAGGATATCATCGAGGTGTTTAGGAACTCCGACCCCGACGACATGCCCGTGTTCGTGGCGAAGCAGCTGAGCAAGCTGCCCCCCGTCTCGTTCGACCATGTCGACGTCACCAGGCTGCTGAAGGACATCACGTTCCTGAAGACGAGTCTGGCTGAGGTGCAGGCCAAGTTAGAGGTTTCGAATTTTACCATCAGTGAATTGCGTGCCGAAGTAGTGTCATTACGTGGTAATACTTCGGCAAGTAGGTCACACGAGGCCGCTAACGTGGAGTGTAACGTGTTGCGCGGAATGCATCTTGCGGTGTCGGCGTTTTACCGTCGGTGCAGTTGGATGCGTCATCGGCTGTTGTCACTACAGCCGGTGTCTCGAGCCCCGCCGCCCCGCCCTCTGCCCCCGCGGAGGCGATGTTATGCACGAGTGCGTTGACCCCTGCCCGTGCATATGCTGATGCCGCAAAGGAGAAAAAGGGGCAGCTGAGCCGCAGTCAACCAGTTCTTGGAGATCTGCGGAAGCCGAGTCCGAAGAAGGACCGATGCGACGAGGAGGGCTTCATCAAGGTGGAACGGAAGAAGAAGCCCGCCAGTCGGAACCAGTGCGGCACCGCACCGACCGGACCGAACCACCTGCTGCGTCCCGCGATACACACGACGCAGCTGTACGTGTCCCGCCTGCATCACTCCACTAAGAGCGAGGAGATTGTGGAGTATGTACGAGTGAAGACCAAATTCACTCTGAGGGTTGAACGGTTGGAGCCACGCCACAGCGTGAATTTTAGTTCGTTCGTGGTGAGGGTTCCCACCGAACATCTGTCAACCTTCACGAGAGAGGAATTTTGGCCGAAGGGAGTCGTGTTCCGTCGCTTCCGTGGAAGACTGAACAGCGATTCCAGAGTGCGCCTCACGACGAAGAAGCAATCGTGTTAGTTTTTAAGATTCATTTTAATATGTATGTTAGTCTTTAAGGTATATGTAATATGGGCCTAGATGCCTGAAATAAAATTTATTATTATTATTATTTGTTGGTAAATTTTTCATGTCACGGGCCCATGGGGACCCGGTCATTCGCATTCTTATTATTATTATTATTATTTGTTGGTACATTTTCATGTCACGGGCCCATGGGGACCCGGTCATTCGCATTCATGGGGCCGAAGCCAACATGAAGAGGCTTATGGTACCTTTTACTATAAATGTGAGATGGCCGCAACTGTGGAGATCTATCCTCCCAATACAACATGTGGCTGTACTGGCGGACAGCCCTCCAAAGTTGCCAAACTATTGCCGAGGAAGGAAGAGACTTGGAGTGGGCTATGTGGATGGGAGGTGTGGACTGGAAAATCGGGCTATGGAGTGAGATAACGGACATCTGCCTGATCAATATCTCACAAATCGAAAGTAAGGCAGACGGTGACTCGCCGCTTACGCACTAACCAAGAGGCTAGCCTTCGTGGGCCCCCTATACAGGCCACCGCACGGGCGGCGAGGGAGCAACACTGATGTAAGCAGCTAAGGGTGTGGAGAGGTGTGCACCGGTTTCACCATCGCGGGTCGCGCCTCGTGCGCACCCGGAGCGGGTTTCCCCGTTATTACGCAGATTGAGCACTTCCACCCTTTCAAGCATATAGCTCCTGCGCTCCACTCTGGGCGGCCAACTAAGACAATCCAGAGGCGGGGGAGGTGTGTAGCTGTGTGTATGTGTGTGTATGGCGCATGTGTGTGTGTGCCCCCAGGAGGTCTCGAGTGCGAGGTGTCGCCGCTCACCATCGGCCCGCCACAGGCCGCCCTACGCTGACTGACTGCACCGGTGGTACAACACCAGGTGGGCGATGGGGTCGTCACATCCCTACGCCGTTATTATTATTATTATTATAAGTGCCACACGGAAAATGTGTGGCACTTTGAAAGTCTATTATAAGTACCTCGTCTCTGCCCTACTTTCGAGTAGATATAAATTCATAAAATAATTAACTTTCTGTGAATATTCTTATTCATTATCCTCGTACTTAGCACAAAAACCGGCCAAGTGCGTGTCGGGCCACGCGCAAATTATAGGGTTCCGAAGTTGACGATGCCCACAGTACCTTTCTAAGACTTATTAGCATCTAGCTAGCCTGTGGTATGACGTGCCCGCCCGACGCCCCTGCCGCTCGAGAAAAATCATTGGTTTTTTAATCATTTCATAAGTCGACTAATGACTCGTAAATTTGTACAGCCTACTTAGCTGTGATAGTTTTCCTTTCAACTACGTTATATACGCCACAACCGTGATTTTTTTCAGCCATCCAAATACCACCATTTAGCTGGCAGGGGGGGGGGGGACAAAAATAGCACTTTAAAGCTTAATATTTGACAAACGCATCACTTAATCGAAAAATGGTTTTAACAAACCCACAATATTTTTTCAAGACCTATTCAACGATATGCCACAACATGGGGTACGCAAGAAAAAAAAATACATCCCCACTTTACCAGTAGGGGAGGTACCCTATAAAAAAATATATTTCAAAATTTTATTGTACCACTTTGTCACCGTAACTAATATGTATATTCATGCCAAATTACAGCTTTCTAGAACTAAGCATCTCCGAGCAATAGTGCGGACAGACGGACGGACGGACGGACATGGCGAAACTATAAGGGTTCCTAGTGGACTTCGGAACCCTAAAAAGTAAACTTCAAGTATTTACGGGGAATCCTCAGTAGATTTTGTATTTTAAAAAGTATGACATCATTCGCGGTCATCAACTTCTGTTGTGGTCTCAGAAACCCGTGGTCATTCGATCTTAGAGTACTGTCGCGTGAAAAAATCTAACTATAATGGAAAATCCAGTTTCACTATGAAACATAGCGGTCAAGTTAGTCACTCGCTAAGTGTATAGGCAAAGTAATGAACTACTGTGAAGCACCGTTTAAGGCCGTTCCTATACCCAGCTCAGCCGTCACTGTCACTCGTGCAACGAGTGAAAGAGAAAGCGCTACGCACAGAACGCCCGATTTAGTTAGTACTAGCTTCTGCCTGCGACTTCGCCCGCGTGGAATTCGGTTATCGCGTTCCCGCGGGAACTATGCGTTTTTCCGAGATAAAAAGTAGCCTATGTCCTTTCCCGGGACCCCAACTATCTCCATGCCAAATTTCATCTCAATCGGTCCAGCGTTTGAAGCGTGAAGAGGTAACAGACAGACAGACAGACAGAGTTACTTTCGCATTTATAATATGGTTAATACGGATTTAACACGTTTTCATTTTTATAAAAATACCGTCTCAAAATATAGCATTTATATAGCTGTCAATGTATGCATATAATATGGATATTTTTTCTGTTATATTTAGTTTTACACTGTTTGATATAATAAACTGGAGTAAAGTTGGATTAAAGGTCCGAGTTAGAGGATACTTTGGAATTAAATTGTATCGAGCGAGGTTTCGTGAAACGTGTAACGAAAGCTGTCAATATAAGGATGATATAATCAAATATAACATGTGTTTTTTTCATATTTTTAACATTTAACATTTTTTAGAAAAGTATGATATTAGGTACATGAGCAATTTAACGATGCTGGGTCAGGGAACGGCCTTAAGGCTGTAACACGGTTGAATCAAGCTAATTATAGTTATTTACTGCACTTAGTGTATGTAAGTATATTATTACCAGTAGGTATTTATTACATTAACTAGCTTTTCCCCGCAACTTCGTATGCGCAAAAATATTAATGGGAATGTGGGAATTTTGCAAAATAATTTCTTAGCGGATGCCTACGTCATAACATCTACCTGCATGCCAAATTTCAGCCCGATCCGTCCAGTGGTTTGGGCTGTGATGGTTGATAGATCACTATGTCAGTCAGTCAGTCAGTCACCTTTGAGTTTTATATATTTAGATTATCTTATGCCTATTAAGTTCAAATACTAAAAAAATACACGTTCTATTAAACATCTGAGTGAACATTTACGTGCGTGACTGTACACTAGCGTAAAGTTCTATAAGAAATGGACCCGATTAGCGATATGTTTAGTAGTTAACTGTACACTACACAGACGTGTTCTGTGTACACAAGTTGTATTGAAAATATGTTCGGTTTCTTGTTTATATGTTTGCTCACAACTGTTTATAGTAAACAGTGCTATTGGAATTCGAAGGATCCTTATGGATATTTTTCTACCATAACTCCGTACGATGACGTGAGGGGGGATATAAGGGACGAGCCACCTTTAGAGGGTAAGTCATTGATCTATTATAAGTAAGGATTCACAATCAGCCGGAGAAAAATGGCCCGTCAAAACGGGTGCCCGAACAACTCGGGCAGCCGTTTGGCGCTCAGTTAATTTGACAGTTAAATTAAGTCTTATAGTGTTAGGTTTTGTATAAAATATTTATCTTGACACATAGTATGCTATTTAAAGAGGCGTTATTAGCATATTGGAACATATTTTCTAATGTCAGTTTGCTACATATATTTTGACATATTCTGTTAGGCGTTGTTCGTCCATATCTTATTACTAGCTTCTGCCCGCGACTTCGTCCGCGTGGAATTTGTTAATAGCCTTCCCGCGAGAACTATGCATTTTCTCGGGATAAAAAGAGGCCTATATGTTGACCAGTGTTATAAACTATCCCCATACCAAATTTTGTTTCAATCCGTCCAGTAGTTTTCGAGTTAAATCCGGACATACATACATACAGTTTTTTTTTCTAAAAATCGTTATTTTGTGTTCAGTATCGTTCATATAGTCCCTTTGATTTGATAGTTTCTTTTAATTTTCAATTTTCAGCGGCGACTTCTTCTACAGAATGATTATTTATTATATGTATAGATTATTCCTTTTTTTTCATTTCATTAATCTCTTATGAATAAATAGTTTAGTGCCAAAATTTATTATTTAGGTAATAGCAGACTGGTTTAAAGAATGTTTTAGTGAACTCATCAATCATTTCCTTTTTACACCATTTTTCCCGTTCCCGTGGGAATATCGGGAAATCCTTTCATAGTGCTCCCCTACGCTCCCCAAGGAACCTGCATGCCAAATTTCATCTCTCTACGATGATCCCCGCGACTTCGTACGCGCCTAAACATTAAAATGTAAAAATCCCTTTTTTTCCCGTTCCCGTGGGAATTTCGGGAAATCCTTTCTTAGTCCTTCCCTACGCTCCCCAAGGAACCTGCATGCCAAATTTCAGCTCTCTACGACCAGTAGTTTCGGCTCTGCGTTGATATGTCAGTCAGTCAGTTTCTTCTTTTATATATTTAGATAGAAGATAGATAGATAGCTGTTTCCCGCGACTTCTTACGCGCCTAAACATTAAAATGTAAAAATCATATTTTTCCCGTTCCCGTGGGAATATCGGGAAATCCTGTCTTAGTGCTCCCCTACGCTCCCCAAGGAACCTGCATGCCAAATTTCATCTCTCTACGATGATCCCCGCGACTTCATACACGCCTAAACATTAAAATGTAAAAATCCCTTTTTTTCCCGTTCCCGTGGGAATTTCGGGAAATCCTTTCTTAGTGCTCCCCTACGCTCCCCAAGGAACCTGCATGCGAAATTTCAGCTCTCTACCTATACGACCAGTAGTTTCGGCTCTGCGTTGATATATCAGTCAGTCAGTTTCTTCTTTTATATATTTAGATAGAAGATAGATAGATAGCTGTTTCCCGCGACTTCGTACGCGCCTAAACATTAAAATGTAATAATCCCATTTTTCCCGTTCCCGTGGGAATATCGGGAAATCCTTTCTTAGTGCTCCCCTACGCTCCCCAAGGAACCTGCATGCCAAATTTCATCTCTCTACGATGATCCCCGCGACTACGTACGCGTCTTAAAATGTAATAAACCCATTTTATCCCGTTCCCGTAGGAATTTCGGGAAGTCCTTTCTTAGTGCTCCCCTGCGCTCCCCAAGGAACCTGCATGCGAAATTTCATCTCTCTACGATGATCCCCGCGACTACGTACGCGCCTTAAAATGTAATAAACCCATTTTTTCCCGTTCCCGTAGGAATTTCGAGAAGTCCTTTCTTAGTACTCCTCTACGCTCCCCAAGAAACCTGCATGCCAAATTTCAGCTCTCTACGATGATCCCCGCGACTACGTACGCGTCTTAAAATGTAATAAACCCATTTTATCCCGTTCCTGTAGGAATTTCGGGAAGTCCTTTCTTAGTGCTCCCCTACGCTCCCCAAGGAACCTGCATGCCAAATTTCAGCTCTCTACGATGATCCCCGCGACTACGTACGCGCCTTAAAATGTAAAAAAAAACATTTTTCCCGTCCCCGTGGGAATTTCGGGAAGTCCTTTCTTAGTCCTCCCCTACGCTCCCCAAGGAACCTGCATGCCAAATTTCAGCTCTCTACGACCAGTATTTTCGGCTCTACGTTGATATGTCAGTCAGTCCGTCAGTCAGTCAGTCAATCAGTCAGTCAGTCAGTCAGTCAGTTTCTTCTTTTATATATTTAGATAGATAGATACGAGGGGCGTTCAAAATATTCTCGGTATTGATATCTTATAACCTCTTTTTGAATTTGTTTTGTTACTGGCTGGTAAGGTTCATTCTTTGACATTAAAAAAAAGTATAATTCAAACCGAGATGTTCTTTTGTTTTTCTGCAATTTCTGAACAAACACGAACACAATGAGTGAATTCACAATGTTAACGAAATTAGAACATCGTTCCGTAATAAAATTCTTGACGAAACAGGGTAAAAACCAAAAAACCATAAAAGAGGAAATGGATTGTGTTTACCGTGAGTCTGCTCCTTCTTTATCTACAATTCAAAAGTGGTCAAGCGAATTCAAACGTGGCGGGGAGAGTATTGAAGATGACCCTAGACCTGACCGGCCTGTAGTAGCTACTTCACAAGAAAATATTGATCAGGTGGAAAACCTTATATTGGAAGATGGTCGAGTGAAGATAAAATCAATAGCTCAAGTAACCAATCTTTCTATTGGTACCGTACATGACATTATCCATGACCATTTTAATATGTCAAAGGTCAGTGCAAGATGGGTTACGCGAATGCTGACTCGACTTCAAAAAGATGTGCGTGCAGCTTGCTGTTCCGATTTTATTGACCTGTGTGGTGAAAATCCTGATGAGGTGCTGCAAAAGATAGTTACTGGAGATGAAACCTGGGTTCATCATTATGACCCAGAGAGTAAACAGGAGTCCATGCAGTGGCACATTAAGGGTTCAGCTCATCCCAAGAAGTTCAAGGTCGTCCCTTCCGCTGGCAAGGTCATGGCAACAATATTTTGGGATTGTGAAGGAGTATTGTTGATCGATTATAAAGAAAAAGGTGTAAATATCACGGGACAGTACTACGCGAATATTCTACATCAATTAAGGGACGCAATAAAAGAAAAAAGGCGAGGAAAGTTGTCTAAAGGTATTCTGCTTCTGCATGACAACGCCCCTGTCCATACTGCTCATATTGCCAAGGCAGCTATTGCTGAATGTGGGTTCGGAACTATAACTCATCCACCGTATAGTCCGGACTTAGCCCCCAGCGACTTCTTTTTGTTCCCCAATCTCAAAAAGGATCTGCGTGGAAATCGATTTTTTGACGATGAGGCGTTGAAGGCGGCAGTAGAGGAGCACTTTTATACCAAGGATAAAAAATATTTTTATGAGGGATTAAAAAAAATAATTGATCGATCTTTTAAGTGTATTAACATAGGGGGGGAGTATATTGAAAAATAAAAAATATCAAACTGTTCATACTTGTTTGTTTTCATTCCAATACCGAAAATATTTTGAACGCCCCTCGTAGCTGTTTCCCGTGACTTCGTACGCGCCTAAACATTAAAATGTAAAAATCCCGTTTTTCCCGTTCCCGTGGGAATATCGGCAAATCCTTTCATAGTGCTCCCCTGCGCTCCCCAAGGAACCTGCATGCCAAATTTCATCTCTCTACGATGATCCCTGCGACTACGTACGCGCCTTAAAATGTAATAAACCCATTTTTTCCCGTTCCCGTAGGAATTTCGGGAAGTCCTTTCTTAGTATTCCCCTACGCTCCCCAAGGAACCTGCATGCCAAATTTCAGCTCTCTACGATGATCCCCGCGACTACGTACGCGCCTTAAAATGTAAAAAAAAACATTTTTTCCCGTTCCCGTGGGAATTTCGGGAAGTCCTTTCTTAGTGCTCTCCTACGCTCCCTAAGAAACCTGCATGCCCAATTTCAGATCTCTACGATGTTTCCCGCGACTTCGTACGCGCTTAAACATTAAAATGTAAAAATCCCTTTTTTTCCGTTCCCGTGGGAATTTTGCAAAATCCTTTCTTAGCGGATGCCTACGTCATAACATCTACCTGCATGCCAAATTTCAGCCCGATCCGTCCAGTGGTTTGGGCTGTGCGTTGATCGATCACTATATCAGTCAGTCAGTCAGTCACTCAGTCAGTCAGTCACCTTTGAGTTTTATATATTTAGATAAGTCAATGGGGTAAGTAAATGGTTTTTCGTACTGTTAAACTCTGTATAAATATTCATGGACACCTTTATAAGAACCAATATAATACATCTAATTAAAAAAGTCTGTAATCTATATCCTACTACCTTCTGCCAGCGACTTCGCCCGCGTTGAATTCGGTTATCGCGTTCCCGCGGGAACTATGCGTTTTCCCGGGATAAAAAGTAGCCTATGTCCTTTCCCGGGACTCCAACTATCTCCATACCAAATTTCATCCAAATCGGTCCAGCAGCAAGAGGTAACAGACAGACAGACAGACAGAGTTACTTTCGCATTTATAATATTAGTATGGATATGGATATGTAAATTAAGATTATGGACATTTAATTTATATTTTATTTTATTAACTTATCGAGACCTATAGCAATTTTGTAATCATAATAATAACTTTGTAACAATATATTTGCGTGTATCATGTGTACGAAGCGCAAATAAAGATCTCATTCATTCATTCATTCACAAGCTACAATCCGTCAAGCTGTTTACCCTACAGAGCGGTGCCAAAAAATATACATACATACATACTTACATACATACATAGGTACTTATACTTTCATACACTCGAAAATCATAACCCTCCTTCTGGCGCTGTCGGGTAGAAATAACAACATGATTCGCACGCTTTTTTTTTCACTGGCTGTAGCCGTCAATTTAAAAACAATGTTAATCACAGCTACAATTTTTTTATATCTTGGTTCTTGCGCGTATCTATTCTTTGCTCAATTTGTGTGCTAGCTATAGTTTTTTTATACATATTGGATTATTTAATTTTGTGTCGTACAAAAAGTATTGTATGCATCGTCGTCCAAGTCTAAAAATGCGACTATTATTATAACACACAATCTTTACATTATTATGCAAAAATTCTCGCGACTGATTGAAAGATTCTACGCGTAGTAGAGAGAGCGAGAGATCATCAAGTTATAAATCAAAAGTTTCCTCAGGAACACAACTATTCTTATTTTTTTTCGAGACAATGATCGTAAAGGTATCTACCTCGGGTTAGCTTTTTAACTCAGGCTTAGTTTAACTTAGCTCGAGCTGGGCTGACTCGAGGTTGGTGCGTTGATACAACTGTTGCAAGTGGGTCCTATTTGGCTTGCAGGATGCACTCCCGTGTCACTATGGGCCATGGCCCGCCATGGGACGCGTAACCCGGGGGCCTCTAACATGAAGGCCATGCGGATGGTGGCTATGCTCAAGGCAGACATTATTCGCAACTATCACGATGGCTTGGGGGAAATGTGCGCTCAGGTAGGGAAACATAACCCACAAAATCTAGCAAACAAAAAATAGTTTTACCACGATTTGAGCGCGTGTGCCGTAAAAGGTTTTTAAAATACCACAAGGAGGCACTAACCCGTTGCCGATTATGAAGTGGAGACCTGGTATTTAATGTCCAAACATGGAAAATAGGCGATAAGTAACTGAAATTAGGACTTGCTTAAGCCAGGGATACATTAAGGGACCAATGTCCTGCGACATGTACCTATTATACACATGTGACGACATCACGCGACTTATTTCCGTAGCGACGTCCACGTCGTTGGCGACATGTGTCGCAGGACATTCGTCCCCTAGTGTATCCCTGGATTCCCTGGCTTCAATCACATGTATGATGTCCTAACCACTTATTCCAGGACATTACAGACCTGACCAGTTGGAAATGGGATGACAGTCTCAACGATACCCAGAACTATCTCACTCGTGAAGGATATCAAGAATTACTCCACTTGGGGCAGAGGGTCCGGGAGAAGTATTCCCCACTGCTGGACGATCTAGATGCTTTCCAATTCAGACCCACGAACGAACAGAGGACGAAGGAGAGTGCTAAAGCATTTGTCGAAGGACTGGATAATTCTGGGTTTACAATAGAAGCGGCTGTTGAAGACGAAAATGTTATAAGGGTACCTAACTGATTTTATTAAATAAATGGCCTTATTGACTTACAATCTTATAATAATTCATTTATCGCAAATTTCTTTGGACACCACATCACCTGCTGCTTTTCAGAGCAAGCACCAATATTAAAACCATCGTCACGTTATATAGATCTATAACGGGCCCTTTAACTCCCTCGAGAGATATAATTCAATGTCTTCTGTGCAAAAAAGTCACATTAAATAAATAAATAAATAAATATCTTGGGACATTTCACACATATTGACCTAGCCCCAAACTAAGCAAAGCTTGTACTATGGATTCTAGACAACGATATAAATACTTATATAGAAAAATACCTACATATATAAATACTAAACATCCATGGCTCGGGTACAAACATTCGTGTTCATCACACAAAGTTTGCCCCGAGCGGGACTCGAACCCGCGACCATCGGAACAGAAGGCAGGGTTACTACCAACTGGACCAATTCGGCCGTCGTTCACATTGTCATTCGATTAATAATTAAAAACCGTTTCAGCCATACAAACATTGCGACAGATATAACGAAGACAGTGACAGCGACGCTCTTCTGGAGAAAGAACAGAAAAAACTGTACGAAACAGATGCGTACAAACAGGTAGAGTACTTACACACTGTCCCATTATTTATTCAGCTTTTTGTGCGCTGAACCGATGTCTGATGTAGATGGAACCATAATGATGTTTGATTTTTCATTACGATATGATAATTGTACGAGACGTAAAGTAATAAATGGGTTTCCTGCCAGTTTTATACAGCAAAAGTTACTCGTATTGGCGAATTTCGACGTTGCAACGTTGCTTCCAGATGCTGACAAACGTTCGCCAGCGCACCGGCATTTCAGCCCTCTGCCGAGAAGATATCACGGCCCTGAATAACCTGTGCCGCTTCTACCGAGCCTTCTCCGTCAACAGACGGGACCCCTGGTGCTCGCTGTTCAACAACGATGACCACCGCGTATTCGAATACGTAAAGGATCTGACTGATTACTACAGGTACGGTCAAGTTTAGGTTTTCTATGCACAATTGCTCGCAGGACTGATGTCCGATGCGGCCAGAAAGCTTTCAAGTGGCGTTCGCGAACCGGGAGACGAGCTGTCGGTTGGCCTCCAACGAGATGGAGGAATCCGAAGCAAATATCACAACACCGGTTTGAGTGGCGAGCCTTGACAGGGGAGACCTGTGTCCAGCAGTGTACGTCTTTCGCCGGACATGATGATGATGATTTACAATGTTCCGACCCTCGGAAGTCCAAGTAAACCCTAGTTTTGCAATCTACGAGTGAGTAAGTAGGTTTACGTAAATCTAAGTAGATTATTTAGCCTGCAATCTGCAGCATTCAATATTCTAATTATTGTCTTACCAAGATGCTATACCTAATGAATTAACTATCTTCGTACTACAATGCTTTTTTGTCGTGACTGAATTTACTTCTACTAAAGCAAGGTACCTACTTTGTATCTAATCGGGAAATGTAAGTACCTTAGTAAGTAGTTGTGCAAATTATTTGTCTTCATAATAAAGTTACGACTTCGTTAGTTAGTGAAGTCAATACACAATCATTGATTATTTACATTTTACATAATCATCAAGATACATCAAAATTGAACGTAACGGATCAGGATCATCAATCCACGTTTATTGAAATCATAATAAAAAATTGTCGATATTTTATACTTTATTTAATTTAATTTATTATTTAGAAAATTTATGTCCATATAAAACAATAAACAGACTGATGATCGATCATCGCCCAGCCGAAACTATCGTCGTGCAATTCGGCATGTAGGTGTAGTTCATTGCAAAGTGTGAAGGGGATCACTAACTGAGGATTTCCCAAAATTCTTTTAGCAACGGGAACAAATGGGATCTTCTTATATATAAAAATGAATTGCCGTATGTTAGTCTGGCTAAGGTTCGAGAACTGCTGAACCGATTAGGCTGATTCTTTTTTTTGTTTCATTCCCCGTGATTCTGGGAAGGTTTAGAAATCCGAAAAAAATCGGGAAAAGTCTAAAGGAACAGCTAACCAAAAGGAAAATAACTTTGTATAGGAATCGCCTTCGAGTGATACGAAGTTCACCGGGACAACTAGTATACCATAAAAATACCTAACCTGGTACAATTTCAGTTGTGGTTACGCCTCACCAATGGCCGCCAAACTCGGCGCGTTTCCCCTGCAGAACCTTCTGGAAAACCTGGAAGCTGCCGTGAACGGCTCTCGCCGGGTCACGGGCTACTTCTCCCACGACACCATGATGGCGATGACCTTCACTGCCCTGGGACTGTTCCGCGACTACCCCGGACTGAGCGGCCTGGATATAGACCCGGGGAGAAGATGGAGGACCAGTTTAGTGACGCCATTCGCTGCCAATATGATCGTGGTCCTTAACAAGTAAGTTTGAATTCACATTCAAGGAATTGAGAAAAAGAAAATTATAAATTACATATCCTATACTTAAAATAAAAAATTAGACAATCAATCTCTTATTTCAGAAATGTTCGCTATACAATTCCTAGACGGCGAGAGTACTGCTAGCAATGTAAATGCGGTTTCCATCAGATAATAGTAGAATGACTAGGGAGCAAAATGGTATGTTTTACTGCGGGTGACGGATTGAATCCGGAGCGACGTGAAAGATTCAAAAATAGTACCTTACTAACGTGAAATCTTGATTTAGAATCAAGCATTTAGGTTTTGCAAATCGCAATTTGCTCCCTCTACTCGTAAACGGGCAACAAAATACTCCTTTTTGAATAGGAGGAGTGTAATGTATAAATTATCGTCCTACTAAAATCATTGTGTTTCATAGATGTTTGACGGACGACGACTTGCACGCCCACAAAGTTCAACTATTCGTGAACGAGAAGATGGTTCCCTTGTGCGGCGAGCGTGCTTGCGCCTGGGCAGACTTCAGGAAGATGCTACAGCCCTTCAGAGACAGCAAACTAGACTTTTGCGCTTTTCTGTGAATAGAACCTAGAATATTAGTGTAACATTTTTAGAGAATTTTCTTTAACGAGCTCGCAAGTTTGTTTTATCGCGATCCCACGATGCTATTTTTTCCGGGATAAGCAATTAGCAAATGTCGTTTCCTGGGACTCCAAATTTCCGTACCAAATTTTGATCGGTTCAGCGGTTGAAGCGTGTAGAGGTAACAGACAGTTCACTTTCGCATTTATAATATTAGTATGGAATTCTATGCAGTCTTTTATTTTTTTATTAGCCTGTTTGAATGTCCCACAGTTGGGCAAAGGTCTCCTCCTTGACCTTTTAATTTCCTGTATTCTAAATACATTATTACCATTGTAAACCTCAATTAATAAGAAAAGCCACTGGGTTTTCCCTATGTTTATGACGAAGTGTAATTTAGGAAATCATTGAATGGTTGTAAATAGGACACGTACAACTATTTATGGTCCATTATCACTACATACGACCGAAAACCGGTTGTAAAGGTCGCGGGAACGCGGTGGATGCGAGTGGCACAGGACCGGTCTGAGTGGCGTGCCTTGGGGGAGGCCTATGCCCAGCAGTGGCCGTCTATCGGCTGAAATGATGATGATGATGATCACTACATAGTATAAAACAAAGTTGCTTCGCTGTCTGTCTGTCCCGATGTATGCTTAGATCTTTAAAACTTCCTCGACGGATTTTGATGCGGTTTTTTTAATAGATAGAGTGTTTCAAGAGGAAGGTTTTCGTATGCAATTAGTTATAGTTTAACCCTAAATTCTCGCGGGAACGCTATAACCGAATTCCACGCGGACGAAGTCGCGGGCAGAAGCTAGTTTACGAACACAGGTGCTAAAGTAGCATTTGTTTGTAGAGATATTCTACTATCTAAAGTCCCGCCCCTCCAAAATTCAAAACGCTTCAATGTATTTAAAAAACACCATCACCAGTCTCAACACATGTGTGCGTATTGAGACAGCCATCAACTACGCGTTGAGTATGTTGGTGGTGCTTTTAAAATAATAATAAATAAATTGAAGCGTTTTGAAATATGAAGGCGCGGGACTTTAGATAGTAGAAGATCTCGAATTGGTATGAAGTGATGATATTCGAGAGAATACGTTCTTTTTGAGTACTTACAACTCTTACAAGTACCTAATAAAACTATTAGACCGTATAGCCCAGTTAGTATATGATTTTACGTCACACCAGGCCGAAAAGCGGGATTTACCGCCCTTGGGCGCTACGAAAAATCCCTCTTCACGGCCAGGTGGTGACGTAAAATCCTATACTAACCACGGGCGGTCGTAAAGAAATCTTCAGACCGCTAGATTATAGCCCTCGCCTCCGGCTCGGGCCTCAATTACCCGCGATCTGAGACTTTCTTTACTTGACCGCCCTAGGTGTGTAATGTACTATTAAAATTACAAATTATGATATTATAAGTTGTCGGGTTTAAAATAAAAAATGCAATCTGGTCAAATTAATACCATAAACACATCATTGAGCATAAAAACAAAATTACTATATACATGGTTTTGATGATTATAATGACGTCATTTGATGATAACGCCGTTTATCAAGTTATTTTTTGTAGAATGCCCAATTTATAATGATTACTTGTAATATAATGTTTCCAAAAAGTATTCGCCAACAGAAATATCTAGATTATAATATTATTAGATTATTTTATTAAATAATCACTTGCGATCTCAGTGAAAATCGTGAAAATCGTGAAATCCTAATAAAGGCGATTAGATTTAACTACCACGCCACTACTTTTACCATTGGTATAAAAAAAAACTCCTAGATAAAACTTTTTTTCAGTCGGGACTCAATCGCGTATCATACAAAGGTTGATCAAACAAAATTATAAACATATACAAAAGTAAAAGCTGATAAAATAAATAATATACATAACAAGCATACATTGGTAGGTACTTATTTTACTGAAGGTGAATAAGGTGAAAATAAGATCACTTGATACTTAAAATATTCTTAGTTTAATTCAACTTAATCTTAGCCTATTTGACAATATTAAAACATATTGCACTACCATTTGAGAATATACGTAAACACTACTTGGAGAGCGACCAGCCATCCCCCGGTCACAGCAACTGCGTTACTGCCTCCAGGCAACTCGAAGTCTGGCTCCTGATAGTCCAGGCTGCAAAAGTCTAGGTTATCGTCGAAGCCCTTCATCATATCCTCGAACTGGTCCCAGGAGCAGCCTGACAACGGGCACAGGGTCGTCTCCCTTTCATTGACGAAGAATTGCACGCGGTGTGTCTGCGCGCCTGATTCCGTACATCTGTGGAATATAGATAAATCGAATACCTATTATAAACTAGCCCTCTATCGCGGTATAATTAACTCGTGTAGGTCCCGGAATTTCAGGAAGTCCTCTCTTAGTGTTCTCCTTCACTAGCAAGGAACCTACATGCCAAATTTCAGCTTTCTACGGCCCGTAGTTTGGGCTGACCGTTGATCGATCCAGTCAGTCATTTTCTTGGTTTATATTTATACCTAGTATGAAAGCTTGTCTCTGTGAATTGATGTTTGTTTGCTACTATTTTATTAAACTACTGAGTAAATTTTCGATGATTTTTTTATATGTATGTTGGCGCTTGAAATAAATAACATATTTATGTTTCTATATCTCGCCATTCCTAATGGATTTTTTGGTAACTCCAGGCACTTTTCTAATAGGTAGGTAACTTCATATTGAAATGTAGGAGATCGTCAATGTACAGGATACTTCAAATTTATCCTCCAAGCTGAAAATACTGTAAATACTTGGAATCTATATCTGATTATTTATCAGCGATAATGTCAGTTTCTTATCAGATAACAATTACACTTGCTCGTACTATGTCTGCTGATGTAATCTATATTCGCCATCTGCTTTTGGCGTGACGCGTGACACACCACACCATATTGCTGTATAATCATTATAAGGCGGTGAATTTGTAATAACTGTTGATTATGGATTGTAAAATTGATAGTACACTATCGAGCCGAGCTGATCTAACATATACGACCTACGAACTTCCTTGTATTGTTTAGGAATCAATAATAATACGAATGGATCAACATATTTTCAACTAGGTATGTATAAATCGTCACTGCGCCTTCGAAAGTCACCATGTTTTTCTATTTTTAGGTACCTATAAACTTACTTCAAACTACATATAATTATACTACCAAGTAAAGAAAAGAAAAAAATAAATATTCCTAATTTTCTCACCTGTTCAAAACTACCATCATATTGGTAGCGAATGCAGCAAGGAAGCTCGTCCTCCATAAACGCTCTGGAACTCTCTTGGAGCCGACGATCGCAAAGTTGTCTCTGCGCAGTCCTAGGGCTGCGAAGGTCATCTCCGTCATGGCATTGTGGGAGAAGTAGGAAACCACCTTTTTGCCTTCCCCGCGGATTGAGGCTTGGAAGCGCTCGCGAAGGTCCTTTAGGAGAGGCCCGGCGAGCCGTGGTGAGACCTGTAGAAAATAATACCGTCAATAATATTGCCGACTAATTTCTCATGTACCTACTACTACTACTACTACAGCCTATTTGAGTCCCACTGCTAGGCACAGGCCTCCTCTCATCACGAGAGGGTTGGGCTATTAGTCCCTACGCGGGCCCAGTGCGGATTGGGGACTTCACACACATCTTTGAATTACTTCGCAGATGCGTGCAGGTTTCCTCTCGACATTTTCCTTCACCGAAAATCTCAGTGGTAAAATCAAAGTGAATTTCCCAATTATGTAAACTTAGAAGTTCGAGCCGGAATCGAACCTCCGACCCTCTGCCTGAGAGGCGGTAGGTCGAAGCGCTAGGCCACCACGGCATATATCATGTATGATGATGAAAATAAGTAGTGTCATTGCATTCGTTAGATCCTGAGTTATAAAGTTCTTTGCTCTAATTCATTGCGTTCTGGGTCGATTCGCAATGAAGGTCTTTATAATTGACACTGATTACTTTACGTTGATTTACGACTGTGTTTAAATTATGATATCACGAAATTTATCTTGCTGAAATTGCTATAGTTATCCCCTGAACTCTGAACACCCTTATCAGTAAAGAAAAGAGGCTCGTCTCACTCGGCCATAGCATATTCTGAACCTACCCATGACCCATAGCCGTTCCTATAGTAATGTCTGACGTCGTCTCTGTACTCCAGGATCACCAGGTCTTCGTTGCTGAAGGCAGCGCACCAAGCGTCTTGGTTCGTAGGCAACCAGCTGCGGTGGTAGCGGCAGATCTCGTATAAAGTGTAAACGTTATCTTGAGTCAGCTGGTAGGTGATGCCGAGTCGATCTTGTACGTCTCGAAGCATCTGTCAAGGTTTTAAGATAAATTATTATTTTGAATGAAGTGTTAAAATAGCTAAAAATCGCACTAACAACTAATGACAGTGAATGCTACTTTTTGCTTTGCTATACTTGGATGATTGAGTAATGATCTTTTTGAAGGTTAGGCTAGCAGGTTATATAGGATCTTATTTCCGTTCCCGTGTTTGGATTCCCGGAAACTCTTGGTTCTCACCTACATTCCCCAAAGAACTTTTCTACGACCTCTTTTCTCTCTAAAACCAATAGTTTTGGCTGTGTTTTGTCATAACCCAGCTAGTCAGTCAGTAGTGGACCAAACCCAATATCCTTGGTGAAATGTTTTATCATTGCACATGGAAGAATACGATCTGTGAGGATGTTTTACATAGATAACTTTATAAGGAACTGTAAATGTATAGTTATATAATTACAGCTAAATATTCGTCGGTTTCAGCATAGTCTGCTAACTGTTCTTCAAGAAGAGCACCGCCTTTCACGTCTTGTTCGTATCTCGGGCAGTTTTCGTAAGGCTGCAACAAAGAAAAAAACGTTACTTAATACTTTTCTATCTGTAATCTCTAATTTCTTGTACATTTGATTGGAAAAAATCAAGCAAGAACTTACCCTGATCATGTCATCTCTTTCAAACGGCCCATCAAAGGTTACGTTCAGGCCAGTTTCATCTGTGAAGCCATGCACGAAACCCATGGCACTGGCAACCGTTCTCTGAGAGTTGGTGGGCCTGAAGTAATAATCATCAGGTCCTCCCTGCATAAGGTGGGGGTAGCGGTGGCGCAGGCGCTTGGCGACGTCATAGAGCTCCTCGTAGCCTGTGCCAGTCAGATAATTTTGGGAGACGAGGATTGTGTCGTTGAAGGTCCATTTTCGGAAGGCTTCTATATCCTGAAATATAAAACTAAATAAGCCGAAGCCGTGGTGGCCTTGTGGTTCGACCTACCGCCTCTCATGCTGAGGGTCGGGGGTTCGATTCCGGCTCGCACCTCTAAGTTTACTTATGTGCGAAATTCAATTTGAATTTACCACTGAGCTTTGCGGTGAAGGAAAACATCGTGAGGAAACCTGCACGCACCTGCGAAGTAATTCAAAGATGTGTGTGAAGTCCCCAATCCGCACTGGGCCCGCGTGGGGACTATAGCCCAAACCCTTTCGTGATGTGAGGAGGCCTGTGCCCAGCAGTGGGCCGTAAATAGGCTGTTGTAGTAGTAGTAGTAGATAAAACTAAATTAGAAAAAGACAGTAGTTTCATTTAATGAGATTTTTATTACAAGGGCTGACAATCAGACCGACGGGGCATCTGATGGGATGCTTATTAAGTACCTCTTCACTCTTAAACCGCTGGACCGATTAAGAAGAAATTTGGTATGGAGATATGTAGTTGGATTTCCGGGGAAGGAACGCCGTAACCGAATTCCAAGGAGGCGAAGTAAATAGCTAGTAAATAAGTAAAACGTAAAAAAAACAATGTACCTGTGCGCACAGTTTGCTCCTACCAGCTTCATATGCCTCTATGATCTGTGGCTGCACGATGTCTATGAGCTGTTTCATCACCACCGACACGGAGCCAGGATTTCTGTTCCCGTGGCGGTGCAGAGTCCATACATTCACAGCCTCACATGCTGAAAATAGGAAAATATGCTGTAAGATCCTAGGAAACCTACTTAACTTCTTACTTATTGTACGAAAAAGATGATAAAAGGCCGGCTCCCGTGGAATACCCGTTCCCGTAAGAATTTTGGGAAATTCTCTCTTGGTGCTCCCCTAAAAACTGACTAAAGTAACTCCCCAGTGCAGCTACATGCCAAATGTCGGTTTTCTACGACCAGTAATTTCAGCTGTGCGTCGTCTGTCAGTCAGTTACACAGTCCGTAACGAAAGAGTTCTGATTTATTGATTTGGCGAGTCTAATTCCAGGCATCAATTTCCCCGTAAATACGAACTGAGGAGTTGCAATGTATTGTATCTACGAAATAAGTATTATGTTATGTCCCTGATACACATTGTAAGTAAGTATGTAGGCCCTTTCAAGATGACAAGAGTCCTGTGCATCCTGCAGTGGAGCGTTAATTTACTTTTTCTAATTTATATTTCAGATCTGACCTACTCTGATTATTGGTCTTCGAACAAAACCTGCTGCATAAGCGACACCATTGATGGTCAGTGCACCATTAATGGGCACTCAAACTCTTCTTTAGCAATATGAAGATTTAATAGCAGGTGATAGACTTTACATTATTGAACTGTGCCTCTAAGATTAATGCTTACAAGATCAGACTATGTACAGTGAGTATACTTACATTCCGGGTCGGGATAGTCTCGTATGTCCCCTCGGACGGTTTCGTATGTTGTCTTTGTAGAGTGCAGTTGATTCGGACATTCTCTGTTCCAATAGCAGTTCTCACTTGCGGCCAAATTAAGGAAGACTAGTATTAAAGTATAAGAGAACATAATTGACTACTAATTTTAAAGCTAATGGGTGGCCCGGTCGTTATTAGCTTTATATATGTTGGCTGTAATCTTTAGACATTGTTGTAATCCTCTCTATGATTGATTAGTTTTATTGTAAAGCTGCGCTGCTGCCAGTCACAAAATGAGTCGTCTGGTATCGCATTTGAATAGTAATCTTTCCTGTAATTCTCTTCTAACCGTTTTTAAGGCTCAAAATAAAATGTATACCTACGTATAGCAATGTGTAACCTAAAACCGAGGGACAATTGTGTTACAGCATTTAAATTTTATATTATTGTGCTTTCCGTCATTTTGTACACATTTTTTAATATGTTAAAATGTACCTAGTAGAAATTGTTTTTTCTTCTGCTTTTATTTCTGTAATAAATTGATGATACAGCGGAGTTAGTGCAGGTATCATCATAACTTTATACATATTATATCCCTAAAATAATTGTGAACTCGACTTTACGAAGAAGTTTGATAAAATTTGAACATTATACGGTCATGCGCGAACTAAGTGCAAGGAGCTAGGCTTCGCTCCTGGATTCTCTTTCTACAATCTACTTAATTAATTAGATACAAGCCTTACGTTACTTTATTTAATTTGCTTAGCGTGAGTTAAAATGCCAAGTATAAGATGGTAAGTTTATGAAATTATTTCATCATCAAATCATTCTTGCAAGTGACAAAAGCAAAAAACATCTTTCATAAAACACTCAGGAACAAAATGTCGCTTGTTCGAATGGACCAGCTCGACGTGTTTACATAAAACCGTAAATATCGCTTTATTTATTTATATCACTTTAAAATTGGATGGTTGCTTTGTTAGGTACTTATACATTGAATTGATTTAATGATTTCTTATCGAAATCAGATCACACAATAGCCAGCGAGTCGGTCTGTCTCTGACGCGACGCGCACGCCTCCATTTCGTGAGTATATAGGTGATAGTAATATTAGTAATACGACACTTATCTATCGGGGTATTATCATTGTATTAAAGTCGGCTTCCGCGAACATTGGACATGCATGATTTGCAATACGACTAATCTCTGATGAGTTGTCGTAAGTATATTCATTTGGTCCTGCGGTTCTCGCACAAGCTTCATTTGTATTTCGGCAACACTAGAAAGGTAGTCGCTACATCATTTTGGACACCTATATTAAATTAATATCGCGTCTTCTGACTGCATAATTATTTGCCAGGATATGTTTTATTGAGGCAGAAAAACAATAATTTTAGGTGGGACAAATAATAATTTTACTCTTTATTTTAATAGAAATATTGGGTAAGTACACTGTCATTAACCTTTCCGCTCATCAGCTTGCTGCAGCACCGTGAATAAGGAATACGACGTCTTGACGATCTGTAAGATAAATAAAAACTTAACCACTTACCTTGTTCAATTTTTAGGCAGCAAGACTCTTTAAAACAGAATAGTCCCCTTACACCTTAACGCTTTGCCTACTTCTTGAATCTACCACTAATTCCCGAAGTGGACATCAGATAGGTTTTATTCCAGGATAGTACAGTAGGGAGTGGCTCAGGTGGGTGGTTACTCCTTTATCTCCATGCGTTTCCTACAGCCTACAAGTCTTGTCAGAAGAGAGTCTACTTACAACGAGTATGTGGCCTGGGCCCCTTAGGTTATGATGCTGATCACGAATCATTTTGAATGAATTCCTACAGTAGGACCCGGTGCAAGGTCCGTTCGGATAACTACTACCAACTTAGTCTTCTCAAGGGGTAAGGCGGCCGGTGAAATTACTGGCACAGAGGCATTCCATCTGAGGCCTCAGGGTTGGCAACGCATTCGAAACCTTATGATGTCTTATGTCCATGGGCCACGGTGATCGCCTACCATCACGTGGCTAGTGTGCTCGTTTGCCAAACAGCTTGCCAACATAAGAGAGACTACTGACTGCCATGAAAGACGTGAGCGAGAGCGTGGTGAAGCTGCCGGCGGTGAGGCGAGCGGCGCGACGCGTGCGCACCATCACGATCAGCAGCGCGCGGCGCAGGCGGACCGAGCAGGTGTACCACGGGCAAGCGTAAGCAGCTCCGGCCAGTTCTATACTCTGTGGAAGAACACTTCATTAGCCTAACCCAGGGGTCGGCTAATCGCTGCTCGCGAGCCGCATGCAGCCCCCGAAAATTTTTTTCAAGGTGTAAATGAGATAAAATGATTCCGAATTAGCGCCAATCAAACCAACTGTCTTTATTTGTTTCGAACCCATCCACAGCATAAACACTATGAAGCCTCGCTCGTATCGCAATTTTTTATACAGTGAAACCCTGAATAGAAAATTGTGGCTCTTTGAGCTTTGAAAAAGTCGAAATTTTTCCAGCAATGGATGCTGGAAAAATTCAAGATGTCTGAAAACAAACACAACGGTCTAGAGAAAACAGTCGCAACTTATTTTTAAGCTACTTACATTAATTTTTGTTTACCTTTTCTGAAAGCTGGTTGCCTTGGTAGCAGTACAGGAATACTTGAAAAGTCATATTGAGGAGGTAAGTTGTCATAGATATCAGGCGGACCCAGTTTCCACCTGCCTGAAAGAAGCAATAGCAAAAAAATGTTCGGTAAGTAAGTTCTTAAGTTCCTGCCAAGGATTGAAGACATATTAGAGAGGTACTAGCAAGGAAGGTGAAAAAAAATAGGTTTATCTGTAGGTACGTACGACACATACGTTCCACTTACAGCAGCCAACTGGAAAGCCGTGACGCAAATGATGACCATGGAGACGCTGAACTGTGCAAAGGTAGGAGCCGAAAAGCAGGTCTGCAGCAGGCCAGTCGCTCTCAGGGCCGCCTGGTGCTGTCGAACCAGGACTCTCAGGCGCGCCCATACCGTCGCCTCTTGCCCAGGAGTCAGGAGACCCTAGGAGAGTTTGTATTTTTAGGGAGTATACTGACATGCCTAGTAATCTTTTTTAGTATAGAACTGAAGTAAAAGATCGGGAAAGAGTCTATCTATTCGTTCGAGCGAGGAGCCGTTTTTACCAATAATAAATTGTAATTTATGAACTCGAGATTGTCTACAAGCAACCACGGATTGGTCTAGCAACAGCAAAAGTGTTCCAAAGCTACCTGTTCATTAGGCACCAGGTCCTCACAAAGTGTCTTCAGGCCCAAGCTCAGCAGTCGCAGCCGGCAATGGCACTGAGCAATCAACGTCGTAATCAGCGTGTCCTTGCTTACGTTCAGGTAAGCGGCTATGAAGAGCGCCCCTATTTGGTGCATGTACGTCAACTCGTAAGCTGGGCTCTTAGAGGTGTCATATGGGTACCTGGAGAAACAGTGTTACCTATTCAATAGTCTCGTGTGTAGTACAAGATAGTAAGGATTTCACTACCCGAGTAGATAATTTTGAATTTTGTTGGTAGCTCCTCTCAGATAACTATTCAAGCCATTTCATCAATAAGTATTTTCTGGCTTGTTCCTGATTGTAGTAACCTGTAATTTCTGTCTCATATGTGGAGTATATGCTGTCTCTCTACGGTACTGACCAAGCTCTTAAAGGTAGTTGATTCTTCTCAGCACTCCCTGCCCAGCCAGATACGGTCACCGTTGTCAGGAAGAGGTACAGCAGCTGCTGGCGGCTCGTCTCACGGTCACAACTGTGGCAAATAGTCAAATAAGACAAAAAGTTACAAATGTCTCTTGATTTTTTTAGTTTCTCACCTGAACACTTCTGTTTGGTACACTAGAAGCAATGAAAAATAAACACACCGCTAAAAACGCCAGATACACGGCGCTCGCCATCTAACCTCTATAAGGATATTAATCATTTCAGCGAGAAGACAGACATCTACTGCTGGTCAGACCGGTCCTGTGCAACTTGTATTTATCTGATTCCTGCGACAGCTCGTCTTTCAGTACGACGTTGTGCTTTCTAGCCCCATTGGCCTGGGAAATGCGCATACGGCCACTTATGTAAGTTCTAATTCTACAGAAGATACAGGTCCTGGTACGGATCTTGAGCGATGAGTGAAAGTAGAGGGGATTTCTGCGCATGTTTACGACTGAAGGGCCAATATGCGTGCCGCGCCTCTTTGCTGATGAGACCTTATTTTCGAATTCTGCGCATCGAAGGCCACTCCTCAAGTTCCATGCTGATGCCTGTACCGTACCTATCATATCTTCAGATTAACTTTAAATATATGTAAAGACGTCAATTCATTAACCTCTTCACAATCTCCCTAGCCCTCCCCTCAGTCGAACTAAGCAGCTGATCAGCGTCCTGGATGATCCCTCCAACAGTACTTCGGTACATAAGTATACTCGCGATCTTCGTCGCCTGCGCAACGTTCGTGAACAGCAAGAACGCTGTGCCCGTCATCAGCGGCAAGTTGCCCCAGATCATGAACATATCCACTACCTGGATGATCAGGTATGTACCTGGAATTAAAATTATAATCAGAAACAGATCAAGTATCAAGACAGCCGAAACCTTTATTTTCTGTCGCTGTAAAAGTTTAAGTAGTTAGTTACCTATTTGGTCACTTCTCAGCATGTTCAAGGCTTACTTTTAATGCACATAAGTTTATGCAAAGGCTAAGTATACATTCCCTTAAAATGTATACAACGTTTAAGTATGCTTTACATAATGTAAAATATTTAAATATGTAGTGACATTTTGTTGCTATTGTTGGAAAGTGCACGGCTAAAAATTTCTTAACGCCATCGTTATATTATCTGATCTTATTTTACGCTCCACTTTGAGGTTCGCAACGCATTGGTGATGGCTCTGATGGGTGTTACAAACGTCTTTAGATCCCATTCCATCAGTTGACCCGACTGTCGGTTTATTCGTCTGCAGGTATAAATAAAACTTACCTAGAAGGAACATAAATGACAGAAAAGCATAGCAATTATAAACTAATTTCCTTCCGCCAATCATCCCATCGGGCGCCCAGAATCCGCATATCTTCAACGCGGTAAGTGATAAACCGGCCGAGAAATTTACATTTCTCTCGAGCAACCTCATTCTTTGATGGTTTCTTGTGTAACGTACAGTAATTACTGGGCTGAATCGAATCAAACTGGATACGTTGAGCTTTTCGTTGTAATACCTCTTAATTACAGATTTCAGGTGACAGCAACCTTGATGGGAAATGATTGTTTCATCATCATTATTTCAGCAAAGACATAGTCCTCCCCCAAGTCTGGCTGCTCAGATCGGCCTTGTACTGTTCGCATCCACCTTATTACCACGATAGTTACCAGATCACCGCTCCATCTTGTTGTATGCCTACCGACAGCTCGTCTCCCGGTACGCGGACGCCACTCGAGAACTTCCTGACCCCATCGGTCATCAGAAATAAGAGAAATGTGCCCCGCCCATTGCCACTTTAAATTTCACAACTGCGATTGTTTCATGTGTACCTACAAATAGCGATATCAAGTCATCACTCATCATCATTATCATATCTAGTACGGTTGTGACTTACTCGGATCGGATAGCCGCAGTTTCTAATCTAGCTCCGGCCGGATCTCAAGGATACAGTTTTTTTTGTTTTGCAATAAAATCATGTCACATGCATAAAATAATTTAATATTTATCAATGACGAGCTTTTACCCGCGACTTCGTCTGCATGGACTTTAACACTATACCTACGCTATATTTCCAAAGCCTTTTTCCAGGATACTTATAAAACTTTTTCCGGGATTACGGGTTTTGTGGGATTTCTATCCAAAGTCCTCTTCTGGGGTCCCTCTAATGAGTTTCCGGATTTTTTCCGGGATTTCCGGGGTTTGTGGGATAATAGGTAGCCTATAGCTTATTTCAGGTTACAAACTATCTGTTCGCCAAATTTCATGCAAATTGGTTAAGCCGTTTTAGCGTGATTGAGCAACAAACATCCAACCATCTAAACATCCAAACACAAACTTTCAGCTTTATTACATATATTAGTAAGATAGTCGAGGCCTCCGGCAACCAAAATGCTGAGATGGATCTCGCACATTATAAGCATTGCCATCCAAATTGCAATTATTTCATCTGAAAGATTTCTGACACTAGGACTGCTGGACATGTGCCTTGCTTGCTGCGTGTATTATGTCTTTAAAAATAAATAGTTTTTGAGTTAATTATTATGTTATTGCTTTTTTTCTACATTATTTTACTCTAAGTTATTATTGTCTCATTGGTGATATAATGTAAAATGGTAGGTATATGAAAATTAGAAAAGGTTGTCAATGCCTGCATGTGATAATTACATGGTTACGGCACTCACGGCACACACAATTATGATATTACAATAACCACTAGGTAGTTTCTCTGTTTTAGTTAAAATATATTTACTGTTTAAGATACCCAGTGATTAACTTTAACCAAGGTTTATGTCGCTTGAATACAAATCATACAATTACTCCTGTAAATTGTTACACGGCAATGTCTTTAAGGTCAAAATATTTCAGTAGATAAGTAATGACTTCTCACATTACTGAGTTACACCTATGTTTTTTACATCGCCCTTGACCACAAAGTGGGATTTTCTGCCCGCTACGCGGAGAGAAAATCTCACTTCTTTCTTGGCCAAGGCAAGACGTAAAACTTTTGACAAACCACGGGCGGTAATTCGTAAAGTCCCAGATCGTATATTTATCACAGAAACCTGCGATCTGGGTCATTTACGAATTCACCACCCTAGGTCTGTTATGTACTATTACATTGACTGTTGGAAATAATAGCCCTAGACCGACACAAAAAGGTAAAATGTAGGTAGGTACTGAAGGAGGCCTTACACACCAAACTGACAGAAAAGAATAGAACGAAGATGATTTGGATTGGCTTACAGATATTTATAAAGCCGTCTAATTTCCTCTAATACAAAAGGCACTGATTGTAATTGTTTTTACATCCATACTTGTTTGTTTGTTTGTCCTTCCTTCACGTCGAAACAACTGGACCGATTTGGTTGAAATTTGCTATGGAGATAGTATGAGACCCTGGGAATAAATAACATAGGAGTTTATATCCCGATATTCCCACGGGAACGGGTTTTCCACGGGTCAAACCAGTTTTTCAATACTTCTATAACTATAACCATCTTTATGTATAAAATATCATCGGATGCGCAAATTCAACATCTACGCGGGACTAACTCGCGGGCAAACGGCTCGTTTTCTATATTTTGCACGTTAGTGGATGCGCACCCAAAATGTTGTGAAATATGAAGCCTTAGGCCGGATTAAACCTCGAAATTTAACTGAACTGTGTATTGGTGTGTACTTTTCAATCCAAAAAATATTTGTTATCATCATTTTTCTTCCTTCTCAACTCTTTTTAGAAAAAAAAACATCAAACTGATATTTATAATATTAATATCAGTGAATTATGTTCTGACGTAACGTTCACGCCTCCGTTTCGTGGGTGCTATCAGCAAATACTTATAAGTATTATCGTGTACTAATTTGACTTTTATAAGTACCTAGGCTTACCTCATCATGATGAGTGTAAGAACCTATAAGAATCTGCCAAATTCTTCAAATTACTTATCAGACAATGTAGTTTAAATTTCATGATAATTGACTACGATAACAGGATCAAGAGGCTAAGGACAGAATACGATTAAGATACTAGACTATTAATACACGGCAAGCCTGACTCCACCACTCTGTCAAGAGTAACCAATGGGGACTATCGTTTCTTTGCGCACCAGTTGGCGCCGTTGTTGACTAAGGTCCAGAGGTATAGCTGTCAAAGGCGACTTTATAAGATCGGCGCCGAAACAAAGTTTTCAATCATGAATTTCATTAAGTTTATTAATTATAAATAACTATCATCATATCGAGTAGCTATGCCGCAATGTTGTGCAGTTCCGTTTTGTTCGTATTTTTTTTATTTTTTTTCAAAGCGTTCACATTGATCGCCAAATAATCCATATTTGCAATAATTTCACGAAGGAGTCATCAGGTAAATTAAAGAAATTTTCATTTATGTCACAAAGCCCGCCGAAACCAGTGAAAATTGAATGTTATTGGACCTCACGCGACACTAGCGCCTCTAGTGGCAAATTCACACGCGATAGCCCCCATTAGAGAGCTCGTGCCTTTACCGTCTAAGCTTTCTTGCAGGGACCGGCGACGAGACGCGCGGGGCGTTGAGCGGAGCGTCAAGCGACCGAATTAAATATGTGTCGGTGTATGAAAGTTTTTATGGAGTTGCCCTGTTTCGCTGCCCAACGACTAATGCGTCGTTTCTCTAGTCAATGAAAGACAGACCCACTTGGGCTTAGATAAATAATGGATCAATAGAGGTTAGAGCCGCCATCGAATTATTTCTCCAGAATTACTCCAAGTTGCTGAAATATTAAGCCTGCCTTGATTCAAACTTAACGGGCGGTTAACAGCATTCGTTGAACTTTTCACATGGAATGGCATGGAATGACATTTTGGCACATTTTACTATGATAATTTCGTTAATTGACAGTTAACCACAGTTAATAACTGTGGTTGAATCAACCGAAGCTAAGCTGGTTGGACTAAACTAAACCATAACGGTTCATGAAATAAAAGAACGGAGTTTGTTCCAAGTGCAACTTTTATTTGTTCGAAGCTATTATAGTGCAAGAAAACATATGTACCTATAGTGGTTTATGTGAAAGTGAGTCTACTGGTCCATATTTTAATTTATGACGTGTAGTAAATAATTAACTATCTCCTGCTTGTTGCAGCACTGTGAACAAGGAATACGATGTCTTGACAATCTGAAAAAGAAATGAAAAAGCTAGTATACGAGTATAGGGGTAGCCAGGAAGCATCGAGTATTTAATACTCTTAAGAGCAGAGGCATCTACTCGCAGGGAAAATGAATCTCCCTATTATCGCTTCTCGGACAAACCTGTTATTCAGGACGTCAAAAGTGACTGCTAACTGAGTCTAAATCAGAAAGCCCAAATCACAGAATATTTAATAGTACTACATACAGAACGCCCACAGAATCACCCGCCTGAATCTAGCCGGCGCGCAACTCGCGCCCAACTCGCCCTTACCGTCATTTGTTTCATCCTGCAATGGAGAGTGGATCACTGGCCCGCGTAGTGGTACACACACATTTACATGTGTATACAGACGTCCTCGCGCGCAAACATTGACACTTCATTCGAATTGTGTTCGAAATCGTGCTTTTAGGCCGTGACCGCCCTGTGCCCAAATGTCGCTCGGAGTATTTGGGCTTTCCGATTAGGTATATCTTACTTTATGAATGAATAAGATAGCGAAATCCGCTCGTGTCGAATCGTGTGCTTCTTGAAATTGCATTGACGATTAATTTGCTCTCAAGCAAAAATTGGGGGATGTCTATCCTTATTTGGGATATGGTAAATACTATATGAACTCAAATGAGTCTTAGCACTCACAGACATGAAGGTAGTGAGCGAGAGCGTCGTAAACCCGCCGGCGGTGAGGCGCGGCGCGCGGCGCGTGCGCAACATTATAATGAGCACCGCGCTCCGGACCTTCCTCGAGCAAGCGAACCACGGGCACTCGTAGGCTGCGTCGGCTAGCTCAATACTCTGTGGTGGAAGAATATGGTTCTTTTTATATCTTGTACCATTTTTATAAATTAATGACCATAGGTGTGGGGAAATTAGACCGCCCTCACGCGGTAGTTTAAAAAGTGGACTGTATGAATTTATATGATTAAAAGTAGACGTGTGCTGCAATAGAACCAACGCTTAAAATGACGCTTTCGTACGATATCTGCCCTGAAGACCATAAATTGAGGACCTATTAAGGCACTACACTGACGTTTGTCGAACTCGGAGCCGGCACACCAACTTCTCGGGAATGATATCTCGTCTTGTGCGTCAGTTTCACTATTAAAAATACACCACCGGTGGGAATAGTCTTAATATAAACAGTACATTACATTCACATAACTCACTGAGATGCAAAACACATTAATTTGAGTAAAAACAAAATTGTTCGGCGCGTTCGCGGGCAACAGCGGCCATGACAATTATCTTACTACTATAGGGCGCCGCGGTGCGTTCAAACTTGGAACTTCTTGGATGCGTTCCTTTTCTTTTCAGCCAGGCAGCGTTCTCAATCCAAAATTAATAATCAACAAGGCAGAATATCGAACATAGGTTACTAGACGAAATTAACAGAAACGGCGAGGCAGGCCCAGGCGGAGGTGGCGGAACGACCGGGCACGTTCAACAACAACTGGCTTACAATAGCCCAGGATAGAGGGAGTTGGAAGATCAAGAGTTCTCCCTATGCCCAGCAGTGGGAACCTTAAATAGGCTACAGAAAAAAAGGTTAGGGCAACCTTCATATAAATCAGCGTACGCCCCAATTCTTCTTATATTTTAGACGCGCAGATCTTGATGAGACCGCCCGGACGAAGACGAACCTCCTGGCTCCGTAACCTCAGAGACTGGTTTGGGATGAGCACCAGATCCCTGTTTCGAGCGGCAGTCTCGAAAATAAAAATAGCCATAATGATCGCCGACCTCCGATAGGAGATGGCACCGGAAGAAGAAGATCTTGATGTTTTTTGTTAATTTATTTATACAAACGAACTGAGAATCGGTTTTACTAATTTGGACGAAATTTGCAATTTATAGGATTTACGGGTGCGAAAAAACTACATCGCGAAAAAGCTCACACCTGGGAAAACTCAAGGATGAAAATCCGAGACTCTTCATTAGAGGGTAACAGGATCAGAAGAGAGAGAATGATTCATATTGAAAATTTGCTTACCTCTTCAGATAATTGGTTGCCATTGTAGCAGTACAGGAATATTTCTAACAACATGTTAAAGAAGTACGTGCTCATTGAAATAAGCCGTATCCAGTTCTCTTTTGCCTGAAATGAGCTAGTAGATTTGTACATAAATATGCTCACTCACATTCGCAAGGTGTATAATATTCGCATTTGCAAACAGATTATATAAATAAGACATTTTTCTTCTCCGGCTTTCAGTGAAATCCGCTGATCAATGCATTTGAAATGTGGTACCAGGGATGAAGACTCGAAGAAAGAAAATTGTGACTTTCATCCTATTTCATCGAAGAGTTGATAGGGTTTTATTTCGAAAAAAAATTAGATTGACACTGAATGAACTTTTAAACCAATTACCCAACGCAATTCTACAGTTGTGAAATCCACTGCCAAACAGCACCAATGCACGAATATTGACTACAGAATCTGTCGGAGTAGGATCTCCATCTCCAGTGGATAGAGATAGAGGATAGAAATAAATAACAGATACCGAAAATCCCTTTAATTGCATTAAATAGTGTCTTACATGGCAAACGTTAAATTGGTACAATTTCATAGAATAACTTTTTATTTTCATGTACATAGAAATGGTAACTACCTACCTACATTACTTAACCTAAATAAGTAGACAAGTTCCACAAGAGTTTCACATTCGCATTTGCCACATGATATTTTACTTAAGTACGAGTAAGGTATTCGCATCAGCATAGAGGTCTTACCAATATTTATGTTATGACATGTAAACATCTGAATCTAATCTAAAAAGTAAGAATTTGATTAAGACTCGCTCTGCCACATTTCCCTAAACCTACCTCTAGGTATACACAGCTAAACGGCTTTACATATTTCAGCTTGAGATATATCATAAAAGTGTAAGATTAACACTATTAAAGCTTTGAAATTTTAACAGTCTGTTTTTTCTTTTTAAATTTTTTATTTTTACCAATTTAGGGAAGATGCAAGCGGTGGAGATACTTGTTGATCTTTTTTTCCACTTTGCATTTCGTTCGTATTTCATTCAATAAGTATTACTATTATCTAAGAACACATTCAACGTACAGCAGCCAGCTCGAGCGCGGAGACGCATATGATGACCAGGGACACACAGAACTGGGCGAAGAACGGAATGTTAAAGCAGGTCTGCAGCAGGTCTGCTGAACGTAGCACCGTCTGGTGTTGGCGCGCTAGGACCCTCAGGCGCTTCCAGGCCGTCGCCTCTTGCTCTCTGGTCAGGACACCCTGTAGATATGATCGATAGGTTATCTAATGCCCACTAACACTAAGCCCGTATTATAACCTGTACGTAACGCATAACGTAGTCATAGTCCACCAACTTATGAAATGATTAAAAAACCAATGATGTTTCTCGAGCGGCAGGGGCGTCGGGCGGGCACGTCATACCACAGGCTAGCTAGATGCTAATAAGTCTTAGAAAGGTACTGTGGGCATCGTCAACTTCGGAACCCCATACTTTGCGCGTGGCCCGACACGGACTTAACCGGTTTTTTCTTGCGAAAATTTACTTATATGACTAGAGGCTAGCTAGAGGTTAGCAGACGTGGTGCAAGTTTTAAGTTGGCAAAGTAAGCGCTCACCCAACGCTGACCACGATTCAAGCTTCCCATACTAAGTTTATTTTAGTATCTATTCAACTGTAGCAGTAAGGGATCTAATCGGAGTAAGTTACCTAAGTTTTATATTCTTCAGAAAAAAAAATGTCTAAAATCAGTTCAAATCACGCCACTCTCCTAAATTTAATAATAACACTGCAAACCATCAAGCCTCTTGGTAAATTATACCTAAAACTACCTCTAACCTTAATTACACCAATCGTATAATTAAGCAAGTTCCCCATATAAATAGTTAATCCCAAAAGGCTGTAACTTCGCGCCATCTATCAGGCGTTGCAATAACTACAGAATTTTCTTGCGTCGCGACGCTGGTCACCGGCGGAAACTGAGGTAGTACATAAGCGCTCAGATTCTTGAGCTTTTAATCTAGATGGCGCCACGCAAAAGATACCTTGAATACTACACCTACCTACTTCCAATGCATTTTATGATACTGCCACATAGCAGTAGATTCTAGTACATTTTTTTTTTTGGTTATTGCCTTTAAATATTGGACAGACATCCCCTTGGGCACCTTCCATGCATCTGTTTGTTTCTACGAAGGATTTGAGTTTGTTGTGGCATTTCTTCTCAAGCAATAGATCTAGAACTCGCTGCTCAAATATCTTTCGTGGGAAAGAGAAGCCGTGGTGTCCTAGTGGTTCGACCTCCGCCTCGCATGCAGAGGATTTGGGGTTCGAATCCGGCTCGCACCTCTGAGCTTACTTACCTATATGCAAAATTCAGTTTCACGCATCTGCGAAGTAATTCAAGTCGCCAATCCTGCTGGGCCCGCGTGGGGACTATATCCCAAACCCTCTTGTGATGAGAGGAGGCCTGTGCTTGTGACTTAAATAGTCTTTCGTGGTGGTGTGGTAGAATCTTGTGTCTTCAAACCTGTTTGTTCGGCACGAGGTCATCGCAAAAGGTCTTCAGCCCCAACCCCAAGAGTCGAAGCTGGCAGTGACACTGCGAGATCAGAGTCGTTATGAACACGTCCTTGCTGACGTTAAGGTACGCCGCTATGAACAGAGCTATGACTTGATGCGAGTACGTCAACTCGTACGCCGGAGACTTTGAAGTGTCGTATGGATACCTGCATCGCAAAAATAGTTGAATACAAAACTCTTTATTGAAAACTAACATAACATAAATCCGAACGTCAAATGTCTCAGAGTTTATTAAATTATTAGTGCAGTCAGGTCAAGTTACTTATTTTATACGAGACAACCGCGGCATTTCCAAAAAATCTTGTAATCAATTAGCGTAAGCTGTCAGAAAAAAAAGGTAACTTGCTCTAACTAAAGATAATCTATACTCTCAAAGGACCTAAAAGTTTTAGGCATAGTTATGCCACATGCTTAGAAAGGGTGTAAATTCGGAGATGACAGGATAGAGAGAAATGGAAGAAAGGAACAAGTTGTGTCCGACCCCACTTAATACGGAATAATGGGAAAGGAGGTGATGATAATTGTTATATACCTAAGTATATTAAATTTGTTGGCTCAAGACTGGTTTTACTGTTCATTCACACAAACAGCCCTCATTCTAAATAACGAATTAAAAAGTATGATTTCTGCTGATAAGCTATTTTATGATTGTCAATCATCGAAAGAATAATCCAGAAGAAGAATTATGCTAGGGTACTGACCAGGCTCTGAGAGGCAGTTGATTCTTCTCAGCACTCCCCACCCAGCCAGCCACGGTGATCATCGTGAGAGACACGTACAACACCTGCAGCACCCTCGTCTCCCTGTCCCTACTGTGGCAGATACATCATAGGAAGATTAGATCATCGATCGAAAATATAGCTTATTCTCGGACATTATAACTGCGTATACACCTACTTATAAACAAATAAGAACCGATAAATTTTGTTCCTTTAGACGAGTCTCACCGAATGCGTGCACAGCACGCACACGGTCATGTTTTATACGGAGAACTAATGCTATACATAAGGTGCTGCGCACACGTTCGGTGTGACCACGGCTTAACCAACGAAGTTTATGGAAATGGTAAATGGGTTGATGTGGCGTGCTCAAGCTGACCTTTAAGGGAGGGAGTACCTAAGAAATGGTTTCACTCTCAGCATGCCAAAATTTCATCAAAATCGGTCCAGCCGCTTTAACGTCAAGGAAGGACATACAAACAAATTTAATTAGTAGGGATTGAACTATAGCCCAAACCCTCTCGCGATGAGTGGAAACCTGTGCTCAGCAGTGGGACTTAAATAGGCTGTTCTGGTAGTGTATAGTAGAGATTAGGATGCACCTCTTGACAATTTCCCTCCCCTCCCCCACCGCGGCTCTGAGCTGCTTGTCAGCATGCCTGAGGATCTCCCCGATAGAACGCCGGTAGAAAACAAGGCTGCAGATCTTCGACGCCTGCGCAACGTTCGTGAATAGAAGGCACGTCGTCTCCGTCATCAGCTGGATGTCGCCCCAGACCATGAACAAGTCCACTACCTGGATGATTAGGTATGTGCCTGAAAAGAAAATTTATTAAGGTGTAGGTATCGCCACGAGAGTTGAGGTAATGATGAACTGCACAGCACAGCTATACAAAGAACAGCTATCGGTACGAAAAAAGAACAGTAAATTCAAAATCCCCGTGTCAGTACATGACAGGTTGTTGTTTGCGTGATTTCAATTCTCCTGGCAATAGATAAGTAAATATAAATAAAGAATAATCCTTATATTACCTACCTAACTTACCTATATTATCTACCTCTACCTTATAGTACCTATTTTGTTGATATTTTGCCGCGTCTTACCCGCTAACCTGCCGCCAAACGGTAGCGAGCCTTTTGTTCCGTTAAGGGGGTATAGCCTGTGAAATATCAGCGCAGAGGCTTGGCTTAGTTTTCATGGTTGGTAACACATTCGCGATCTTATGATTGCTTATTTCCAGTAGCCACAGGGACTCATAACATCAGGTGGCCTGTGTGCCGTCAACCAATGCCTTAAAAACTCTCCCAAGGTTCAGCAGGCAGATCGGTGTATCTTGTGCCACTCTCATCCACCGTATTCCTACGATCTTCATTCTTGTCTTAGATCTTCTTCTTACTCTCCTTCCTTCTTCTACTACTACAGCCTATATGCGTCCCACTGCCGGTCACAGGCCTCCTCTCATCACGAGAGGGTTTGGGCTATAGTCCCCACGCGGGCCCAGTGCGGATTGGGGACTTCACACACATCTTTGAATTAATTCGCAGATGCATGCAGGTTTTCTCGCGATGTTTTCCTTCGCCGAAAAGCGCAGTGGTTAATTCAAATTGAATTTCGCACATAAGTAAACTTAGAGGTGCGAGCCGGAATCGAACCCCCGACACTCTGCATGAGAGTGGAACATAAATAGGCTGATGTGTTCTAGGTGGTGTTCGGAAGATGTTTTTTTTTCAAATTAAATATACCTTCTACTAATATCCCAAAATACCAAGGGTTTTATTCTTACCCGATAGAAACATGAACGAGAAGAAGGTATAGAAGTCATAAGCTTGTTTGCTCTTCTTATCCAAACCGTCAGGTCGCCAGAAACCGCATGCCTTGAACACGGTTAGCGAAGAACTGATAGCAGAGTTCACATTTGTCTCGCAGAAACCCATGTTAGCAGTAAGGCCTGTGCGTAATTGGTTTGGCTGTTTTGCAATGACAATAGTGACTGCACTGAATCAAAATCGAATTTAATATGCCACCTTTCTACAAAACTCACCTAAGTAATTGCGGCTTTCAGACGTCGATGACATTGATTTAATGCAAAATAAAAATTGTTATTAAAATAACAAAAAAAGCCGATTTACGATATTCCACATGATATAGTTGTTCGACATATTTTTTTCTTTTTTGCAATGTAGCGTCTGCAAGCCGCCAAATTGTTAGTTTGTCCTTCGTTCACGTCGAAACGGCTGGACCGATTGTGATGAAATTTGATATCGAGATAGTTTGACAGCCTGGAAATAACATAGGATACTTTTAATTCGATATTTCCACGGGAAGGGATTTCCGCAGGCCAAACCAGTTTTTTAATACTTCTATAACTACAGAGTACTTACCTATAACCATTCCATGTGTAAAGTATCAACGGCGCGGGAATCGGCTAAATAAGGCCGAAATCTTGATGTTTTATATTTTGTTAAACCATTAAGGTTTGCCACGCATGCAATAATTGCAAACCAACTCACACCTCGCACAATTATGACATTATTTTAACCACTGGTTCCACATTAGAAGCAAGCCCAGTGATTATATATCGCTTTAAGGTTCATAATAATATGTACTACTACAAGAACCTATTTGCGTCCCACTGCTGCTGGGCAGAGGCCTCCTCTCTTCACGAGAGGGTTTGAGCTATAGTCCCCACGCGGGCCCAGCGCGGATTGGGGACTTCACACACATCTTTGATTTACTACGCAGATGCGTGCAGGTCCCTCACGATGTTTTCCTTCAACGGAAAGCTCAGTGGTAAATTCAAATTGAATTTCGCACATAAGCAAACTTAGAGGTGCTTATGAGAGGCGGTAGGTAGCGGATAGGTATTTTTCCCGTTCCCATAGGAATTTCGAGAAATCCTGTCTTACCCCTTTGGAGGAAGTACGAAATTAAATTTGAATTTAGCACTGAGCTTTTCGGTGAAGGAAAACATCGTGAGGGAACCTGCACTCTGTGAAGAAATTCAAGGTTGTGTCTGAAGCCCTCAATCCGCACTGGGCCCGCGGCGTGGGGACTATTAGCCCAAACCCTCTCATGATGAGAGGATCTGTGCCCAGCAGTGGGACGCAAAATAGGCTGTTGTGGTGTGGTAAGGTACACTACCTTACATGATGTTGTGCACTAGTCTAGTCGATATCGATTGCACATCACAATGTGCTCACAAAGAATTTCAGAAACGTGTTCTATGCTGGTCATAATTATCAAATACCCTACGATTGTGTCGCCACTACAGATAGAGGATTGCATAAGATAAGGCCCGCACGGTCCAGCTTACTTATCTTTCAGTGACCCTCATATTACCTAATGTATGAGCATTACGGTCTATCTTCACGGTATCCTAAGATTTCTGATTGAAATTATTTGAGTTAACCCTTATAACCGAATTCAACGCGGGCAAAGTCGCGGTCAGAACCTAGTTCTTTGTAATAAATTAAGGTCACTAGAGACTTGAAGGTCAAGGTCTGAATCCACGCTATGGCACCCATGGCGTGGCTCGAACTACAATCACCGCCTATTATTCGCACGAAGTACAAATTACTATTTTGTGCTTCGTCGTAATTCACCTAATTGTTTTGCATACGTGACAGCTACTTAATATAGAGCTTGAAAGTTTGCGTTGTTTTATACGAATTTTATATTAGAAAATAATTTTGTTAGATATTGCAACAAAGAATTAAAATACGGAATCCTAATCAAGTGAGCAGTATAACGTTGAGATATGGAAGACGTTAGCGGTAAACAGATTTCAGAGCAAACTCATGTCTACTGGGTCAAGAAAAGAAAAACAACCAAAATTGGCAAAAAAATCTATGGGATTGATGTTGTTAGCGATATGAATCCCATACTTTTTTAACCAACTCGAAAGAATAAAAAACCTAAAAAACGTGCTTAGAATGTATAGCTGATAATGTGGGTAAAATATCATTTTGCTTGATCCTATATTATGCGGCGGTGGTGACCAATTATTTTTGTCATCACTTCATCAATCGTCTGCTTATTTCGATTTTCGCAAAAAAATACGCAGACGCGTTCGAGATACGTTTTTAAAATGTTTAAAGTGTAGTCTAGAGACAGCTGGCTAATACGCCACGCAGATCAGCCGGCGCGGCAGTTGCAACAAGTGCCGTGACGACGGAGCAGATTGGTCAAATCTGCGGAGATCACAGCTGGGCGGGCCGCCGTAGAGCCTTGTGCAGATAGATGGAGGAAATAGTGGGTATTAGTAGGCAAAATGATGTGTTCTATAGTACCTAGATCCGGAGCGAAATGTCCCGAAATCATGAGGGTAACGAGGGATTCAAGCTACATTATGTATTTATTGTAGTTGTCACGCCTCATAATACTAGCGTGTAATACACTCTACTTTTCACTCCACCTAAGGAGTTTCAAAATTGAATACAATTGGGCATTTTTAAAACGCTCCCTAAACCCATTTTTTAAGAATAACAGCGACAACAAACACCAAAGGAATGTTTGGAAAATTCCGAGAAAAAGTGGCCTTGCTAAGTTCTAACAACTTTTCAGCAAAGCCTTGAAATATTGAAGTTTTGAATTACATATTCAAGCTGTATATTTGTGTGTACAGCATTTATGTTATATTTTAAAAATATCTATCTCCATCTGACTTGTCACCAAACATAAAGACTTAAAATTTTGAAGTTTTGAAAGATAGATTCGGTCAAGCTGTATTTGCGTGCGCAGTATTCATGTTTCGCAACTATTATTTTAAAAGTATCTCTTTCCGTCTGCCTTGCATTGATGAAACTATCTAGTTGGATGACCCTGGACATTAGACAGACATTGTACAGTTTTATCCAAAAATTCATTCGTCAAAACTTCAAGTATAGTATGAAATAGTTACACAAAAACCTTCCTTCATCTACACCATCCCTTACGTCTCCAAAAGAACTAAAAGCTATACTTGTTGCGGAGGGCGTGCCGGCCCGCCCACCGGCCGCGGGCGCGGCGCCGCCGCCGCAGTCCCAAGACTGCTCTCCAGGATGGCGCACAAGCTGAGGTTTGACATGAGGCTGCTGTCACCAGAACGCTGACGTCTACTCAAAGGGAAGGTAAGAACTTTACGCTTAAGAAGGGCGGCCTTCAGACATCGAATTTTAGTCACAAGTGGTTAAAAAGTTTTTGAAGATAGTTACAGTTCTCTAAAATGTTCGTTCAAACTTTATATCCTAACGTTTTGAGGTACGTCTGCTCAAACGGCATTCAATAACAATCGGTTTAATAAAAAGTTTCTAAAGCATATGTCAAAGATTGATAAAGTTTTCTCCAATTTTCGTAAAAACTTTTATGAAACTGAAACTCCATACTAGTGCGTTGTACTCAAATGTTATTAAGTTTCTTACTGCGTTTTTTCTTCTCTGATGAACACACTCATTCAAGACTAATCCGTTAATTCATACTTTAGTTTCCTACGAAATAATTCATACATTAAGTATGTACGAAATAATTCATACAAGTAGTAGTGGTATTAGTTAGTTAGCTTTTTCTACTTCATAATTCTTATGAACCACTAGCTTTTCCCCGCAACTTCGTATGGGCAGAAATATTAAATGTAAAATCCCGTTTTTTTTCCCGTTCCCGTGGGAATTTTGCAAAATCCTTTCTTAGCGGATACCTACGTCATAACATCTACCTGCATGCCAAATTTCAGCTCGATCCGTCCAGTGGTTTGGGCTGTGCGTTGATAGATCACTATGTCAGTCAGTCAGTCAGTCACCTTTGAGTTTTATATACTACTACTACTACAGCCTATTTGCGTCCCACTGCTGGGCACAGGCCTCTTCTCAACACGAGAGGGGGGGAGGGGGGGAGTTTTATATATTTAGATTAAATAATTTAAAACTAGCCTGTTTTATACAAGCCCGTCCACATACTTATTGCCCTACTTTTTTAACCAATTAATACTTCCGAATCCATATCGCGTTTCGCTGTTTTCAAATTTGTGCTATTTGCATGTGCGTGACCTATGGAGGGCAAGTTAATGTCCTTGATTGTACAGTACTTCATATAATTTTCACACTTCTAGAAAAGAAGATTTTATAAAGTAGGTAGGTAGGTAGTAGGTAGGTAGGTAGGTAGGTAGGTAGTACACATTGAGTATGTAAGTTCGATAAAAAAATGGTTTTTCATTTAAAATTATTTATCTTGGGCAAGCTAAAAATTGGTAATATCTTGAGTTATTTCCGTTCCGAAGTTCATCATAACTAACGATTTATCTCCTTTTTAGCCTTAACAAGTACTTACTGAGACATACACTAACAAACTTTGTCTATTTTTTTTATTTTTTTTCTTATCCTGTTGGAGTGTCCCACTGCTGGGCAAAGGCCTCCCCTTTTTTCCGCCAGGTGTCCCTGTTCAGTGCCTGTGTTTGCCACTCTTTATCAAAGACGTCTAGGTTGTCCCGCCATCTCATTTTTGGTCTGCCTCTTCGCCGGAAGCCGTCACGTGGAGTCCAGTCGGAAGCCAATTTGGCCCAACGGTCCGGATGCATGCGACAGACGTGTCCAGCCCACTCCCATTTCAGCTTAGCAGACTTGGCACCCACATCTGCAACTTGAGTACTGGAGCGCAGTTTGGTATTTCTGATGTGATCAGTTCGAAACTAGGTCGTTGACTGAAGCTCAGAAGTCCAAGCTCAAGGTTTGCCAAAGGGCAATGGAGCGCAGCATAATGGGTGTTCGCAGAACTGATCACATCAGAAAAACCGAACTTTGTCTAATATTGATTTGAAAAACCTGCAATAGGTTCTCACGGATCTTGGATACGGGTTTATGTTTAGAGTCCTCTACGGTGTTAACAGATTTATCCTATAGGTATTTACAAAAGTAATAATTAGAAACCGCCCACCGAGAGGGGTGAACGTACTTAGCTTTTGTTTTCCACCAACTAATCTACTAAGGTAAAGGTAAAATAAAGTAATACAATATTTTCTTGTTACTTCTTGTATAAATAGTGACAAAAATAGTTAATTTAGTTTTCATTTTAAGACATGAAATGTAAACAATTCAATAAATACGTAAAAAGAAAATTATAGAAAAAACATCCCTTCCAAAAGTTATTTTAAGACATTAACCAATAAAAAATATAACTACATATTTCATACAAAAAGCGCAATTTAAACTAAATTGAATAAAAACAAAAAACAATTACATCTTTGAAGTTTCCGGGCCATTTAATTTAAGTAAAGGGGAGCATTGGAGGTGAAAGTATCCCACAGTTCAGCTATGCCAAATATTCGACCCTGGCTCACAAAGGCCGGCCACTTGTTACACTTTCCCTGTTTTTGTAGCTTAACAAACAATTTATTTAACTGTTACTACGAATATACACTTTAGGGAGTACCTAGTAGGTTTCTTTTAAGGGCTAGTAGGGAAAAGATCACGTTAAAAAGCCTTTCTTCTCTTAAAACTTGTTATTATTTTGTTTTAGACTTTGCAATGTATGGATTCTCGCTAATTTTAATAAATAAAACTTTTTAGACAACGCATAGCAGTTAATCACATTGAAAAAATTGCAAAATCATTAAAATGGAGAACTGTTTATCATCGTTAACATATTACTCATTATATTTAATTCATTAAATAAACTCATTGCAGTTATTGTAGAACTCGTCCATTGCGATAATTTACATCGTACAAAACCAATAAACAATTGACAATGCCAACCAAATCTGTACAAACAAATCGCAGGACTCAATAAGTAATTGAAGAAAACAGTTTTTTTTTGTAGAAGCTTATTTTATTTAGCTGGAACGGTACCTACTCAAACTTAAGTAAATTTTCCTTAACAATGGCCCGTCGAACGTAAGGCTTCAGTCAAACACCTTGTTTATGCCAGCCGACGAAGTCGTTATCAGAGTTTCCAAGTACATCCAACTTGGTGAAACTCGGAGATTGACCAAACACAGATTAAACCGCCGGCGCAGTTGAATATTGGGGGTATGCGTGAAGGTGCAACCGAACGTTCAAAATAGTTCAAACTACTTTAAAATAGACATCAATCAAATATACACTGGATAAACTGGTTCTGTATAAGTGCCCAGATGTAACTAGCTGATAACGCTGAATACTAGCGTATAGATATAATGAGCTATCAGTCTCATTCCCATTTTTTCTAGTCTCCGTAATAATTTCAGGAATCCTCTCTTATAGTGCCTTGACTTGAAAGCTTCAAAAGCTCAGTGTTCTTTTAAGCAACAAACAATTGAAAAACGCTTCCTTCCGCCCGGAAACCACTTTCCTAAAAATAAAATATTTCAAATATCAAAAAGATTTTTCTTTTACATTTTTCAAAATATGAACCAGAGATGAATCTATGAACTTAGAATAATTACTCAATCGATTTCTTATGCGAGTGAAGCGGTTTAACCTACCACTTTTCATCAGGCCATCGGAGTTGATTTTGACCCTAATGACACCTGATGGAAAGTAATGTTAGAATCTAAGGTGGAACACGCTTTCCCAGAAGCCTATCCACTCTAGACCTGAATATACCAAGACTAGGAACTGGGGAACACAAACACGGAGAGGGAACTTCAAAGTTTATCGCATCGTCGCTTCGTTTTCAACTCATGGGAAACTCAACCACATAGGGTGGAAATCCTGAGCGAGAAACTGAAAAGTGATTTATTTTTTATTATAATCAGCCTGTTAGTTTTATGAACAGGCTGTCATTCATGGTGAATGTCAAACAGGGCCGTGAAAAGGTTAGTTTTAAATGATCCACGTGTCAGTCGCTACAGTATACCATTTGGTCCTGTATTTAGGCGAGGCACGCTTAGCGGCCGACCCGCCATTCCCCGCATTTCTGGATGAATACCTGCATAATATTATGATTGCGTTGTTTGACAGGGTCTAGGGACGTTTAGGTTAACTTTAACCCAGAGTCGTGTTGTGATTTTACCATAATTTTACCATTTTCACCTTAGTACGTTACGACTGTTATTAAGGAAGTGGACCCGCGTAGGGACTGTAGCCCAAACCCTCGTGATGAGAGGAGGCCTGTGCCCAGCAGTGGACCGTAATAGGCTGTTGTAGTGGTGGTGGTGGTTATTAAGAAAAGTTCTAAATTTTCTTGTGTATTATGTAATTATACTTAGTACGTATAGCGCAAATCTCCCAAAAGATTTTTTAGGTCAAATCAAATCACATTATTTATTCAGCAAATAGGCCACATCTGGGCACTTTTACACGTCAGAAATGAATTTAGCAATAATGAATATACCAACGCTTCCAAGGCCTATTGCTTGAGAAGAAGCGCCGCAAAAAAGTCAGCAGCAGGCCATTTTTCAAAAATTCCACATACAAACTCCCATTACATTTCAGTGATCACTTATGACCGGTTCCCATAGGTAGTCAAGTACCTATCACACCTATACTGATCGAGATCATACATTCGACTCTAATTTGAATTTAAAGTCCATATACTATACTTGGACTTTCGAAGAACATTGCTAATGTCATGCCAAAAAAAGAGCAATTTAAAATTCATGGAGACTCGGGACGTGAAACTTAAACACGAATTAATTATTTTTTTGAAACAATCGGAGAAAGTTAAACAACTCCAGTTCGATTAACCAGTCATCAATATTCAATTTGATTAAATTCCATCAATTGAAGACATTCCGACTTGATTACACTTAGAAATAAATAAATAGACTTATTGATAGCCCCTAAATCAAGAGATTAAATGATGCAACTCTCCGTGTCAATATTGTTAGTGGTAGCTTTTACATTGATCTTATTAATAAGCATCACAGTAATTACTATGATGCTTTCCAAATTACTTACATTAGATACGATCCTTTGTTTCGCACATCTTAAAACTACATGTATAAAAAAACAAAGTCGATTCGCTGTATGTCTGTACCTATGCATCTTTAAAACTACGCATCGTATTTTGGTGCGGTTTTTAGGGTTCCGAAGTCCACAAGGAACCCTTATAATTTCGCCATGTCCGTCCGTCCGTCTGTCCGCACTATTGCTCGGAGATGCTTACTTCTAGAAAGCTGTAATTTGGCATGGATATATATATTAGTTACGCCGACAAAGTTGTACAATAAAATTTTGATATATATATTTTTTAGGGTACCTCCCCTACTCGTAAAATGGGAATGTATTTTTTTTTCTTGCGTTCCCCATGATGTGGGTTGTCGTTGAATAGGTCTTAGAAAAACATTGTGGGTTTGTTAAAAGTTAAAACCATTTTTTTATTAATCGAACGTTTGTGAAATATTGAGAGTCAAGAGCCCCCCCCCCCCCCCCCCATTCATGATGGGGGCATTTATAACGCAGTTGAAAAGAAAACTATCACACCTAAGAAGGCTATACAAGTTTCCGAGTCAGAGCCGACCAACTGCAAGCAAAAAGTAAAATTTCATTATACACACCTACTACTAAGCGGCAGGGGCGTCGTTGGGCGGGCACGTCATACCGCAGCCTAGCTAAGATGCAGTCTTAGAAAGGTACTAAGGACATCGTCAACTTCAGAACCCTAGGTATACATTGCGCGTGGCCCGACACGCACTCGGCCGGTTTATTTTAAATAGAGTGTTTCAAGAGGAAGGTTTTCGTGTATAATATTTGTTATAGTTAGCGTTAGCTCATCTGTTCAGAATTTGGAACCCTGTCCTAACCAACTTGACGCATGCTACAACTACAACTTTCTAGTCCAGCCACTTTTGTCGTCATTTGTCAATCGAATGATTAATAAAAATGCAAGAACGACCAGTCCGGCCGTAAATGATAGGAAGTTTATCGGCGCTTACGCCGGCCGTAAAGGCTGCGTCCAAGGGGAACATTTTGAACCTTAATCCTTTGCAAAAGGGTAAAAAGATGTATCCTATTGTACTCGATTCCACAGAGGCTAGATGTTTTGCATTTAATCTCAGCTCTTTGTAGCCCGCTTAACGACGGCCCTTACTCCGCATTTTGTAGTGTCACATATTCATTGTAGTGTTTCAATTTTGAGGGAACCGTCTACATACATAATATTAATTAAAGAAATAAGTAGACGCATAGTACTACTAGAACATTGTGGTTTTTCAAGTTCACTAGCTTGTCAAAAATGCTAAGGTTTCTTCCCAGGTGGATTGCAAGCGCGCGGCATTTGTTTTTTTGTCAGTTGATCTTGACTTTCCCTATGTAACACTTCGAATTCAGCCCCTGATTACTAATAGAATGCTTGATATATCTTGTATATTTCTCTGTTTATTTATTTATTTATTTATATACCTATCCAAGCGATCTCAGAAACGGCTCTAACGATTTGGACGAAATTAGGAATATAGGGATTTTCGGGGGCGACAAATCAATCTAGCTAGATCTCATATCTGAAAAAACTCTGTTTTAGCTATCCTATGAGTAACGCTTCGCATCCAATTACAATAATTCTCGAGGCGTAATCGTAAAAGGGAGCAAAATTCTAAATAACCATCAATCTTAACAAATTGGTCTCTACCTACGCAGTAACGAGCGTTTTACTCCCGGATCAGCGTAATTGATTCGGTTACTCCATTAACGGCGGATAAGATAAGATAAGATAAGATCGGTAATGAAAACTGGCACTCGTGAGCGGGTACGGGGAGTGCTAATGTAAGAAATTCCCTCTAGTCAGACGAAAGGGGGTTTGGTCTAAACGCTTCTCCAAATCATTATTGACTGTGTAGCCTCAGTGAGTTTATTTCATGGGTTTAAAATTTTTATTTAGGTAGGTGCTATAGTATACTGAAATGCTCTCTAAATGTTTGTTATAATTCTTAACTATCGATGTATCTGTGTACGATTAGCGTCTGCCCGCGACTTTTTCCGCGTGGAATTCGTTATAGCATTCCCGCGGGAACTATGCATTTTTTCGGAATAAAAAGTAGCCTATTTGTTGACTAGTGTTATCAACTACCCCTATACCAAATTTTGTTGCAATCTGTCCAGTAGTTTTCGAGTTAAATCCGGACAATTATACATACGGTAAATTTTTCTAAAAACCGTTACATTATGTTCAGTATCGTTACCTACCTATATAGTCCTTTGGACTTGATTTTTTTGTTTCAAGTTTCAGACACGACACTTCTTCTATATACTTATTATTAGTATAGATAGTTAGAGGTAACTATTCACTAAAAACAAAAACAGGTGAAGGATACAATTTTAGCCAGCCCGAGTACTAAAAATATTGACTAGGTTGGTTATGCGACTTATACTATACATAACTAGAGATCTTCTACTATCTAAAGTCCCGCGCCTTCACATTTCAAAACTCTTCAATGTATTTAAAAAGCACCACCAACACTCTCAACACATGTGTGCGAGCTGAGACAGCCGTCAACTATGCGTTGAGAGTGTTGGTGGTGCTTTGTAAATAATAATGAAAAAATTGAAGCGTTTGGAACGTGAAGGCGCGGGACTTTAGACAGTAGAAGATCTCTACATGAATAGTCAAAACAAGTGACGGATATTTTATACGTTGAAATAATTTGAGACTGATTTTAATTATTTCCAATCATCCTGTCCTCTTTTTCGCTTCTCTCTCCTCTATTCTGCGCTAGCTCCCGCCAGTGTTCGCAAGCAGTGGGACACCTCATAGGTTATAATAATAATAATAATAATCCAATCATCCTTCAATTTGCTTATTTTTTGACATTGTTCAAACACTACCAAGCTGGTGACGATGATCGCAAATATGTATTACATCACCCTTGGCCATAAAATGGGATTTTCTGCCCGCTACGCGAAGAGAAAATCTCACTTCTTAGCCAAGGCAAGACGTACAACTTTTGACAAACCACGGGCGGTAATTCGTAAAACCCCAGATCGCATATTTATGGCCCTCACCTACGATCTGGCACATTTACGAATTCATCACCCTAGGTCTGTAATTACTAGTCTATGGATGCGGGTGGCACAAGACCGGTCCGAGAGCGAGCCCTGGGGAGGCCTATGTAGTTGTAGATATAGGCGTCCACTGTAGGAGCAATCCCACCAACCTCCCATGGTCCAGCCCGCCTTGCGGCATAACGGACCGAATCGCGGTAGTTGCGCACAGTACTTGCTCGGGGCTCTTTCCCGTGAGCAATTTCTTGACTACTGTGGAGACTGGCCGAGTACAATCGGTTAGTTGACACATTTTCTTCGAAAAGTAGGTAATTTTAAGCGTAGAACTGTTTTTGTTTAATATTTTTAGTCTTTTTCTATCGCTTGTAATGAACGCATCTCTCAAAATATAATATCAATTCAACTTAAAATCTATTATTTCATAGTTAGAGCAGTAATAGGGCCAGTCTTCAAGATTTAGATATTTTAATAAGCTAGACATCGTCTTCGTGTCTTCGGATTCCACCGCTGATTTCCGTGCCTGCAGCATCTACCTGAGCTAACTTCAACCCCCCTCTACACTACCTACAAATTTCTCTTATCCGTCCCTCTTCTCTACATTCACCACTGTAGGAGCAGTGGAAGGCTTTCTGTTGACATGATGATGATGATCATGACAATCATTTCAAAGTCGATGTTTCTATATTATCTTACTAGCTTCTGCCCGCGACTTCGTCTGCGTGGAATATAAAATTGCCGATTACTTTTCTTTCCGACATCCGATTTTAATCAAACATAGCTTATATGTTGCTCCAAATGATGCTCTATCTACCCTTGAAAACTGCATTCAAATCGGTTTAATAGTTTCGGAGATTAACTCTAACAAATAGACAGACAGACAGAAAAGATTTCTAAAAATCGCTGTTTTGTGGTCTACCATACATCTTTATACCGCCCGTTCCTTTTTTTGAACTTTTCTTTCTATGAACAGACACGCCGGTTTCTGCCCTTTTATTATAGTATAGATAGATAGATAGATAGATAGAAGAAGAAGAAGAAGATAGATAGATACTTACCTTATATTTATTTCAGTCATTGTCGAACGATTTCGTACTGTAATTAGAGACCCGGAAATAGTGAACTTAAGTAGTTTGTTGTGTAAATTACACTGGCATCCCGTTTTCGGGGAACAAAAAGCGACTCGATCCGGTTTCGATTACAGCGGGGCACAAACTATCCGTAAGTTTGTTCGTTTTGGTTTTAATGAGGTATAGTTACTACCAGTTTAAAATATAGTAAAGTAAAGTAAAGCTTTTTGTGTTAATACGAGTAAGTGTTCGAGTTATACGTTGCAAGTGTACGTGAAGCCGTGGTGGCCTAATGGTTCGACCTACCGCCTCTCATGCCGAGGGTCGGGGGTTCGATTCCGGGTTGCACCTCTAAGTTGACTTACGTGCGAAATTCAATTTGAATTTACCATGAGCTTTTCGGTGAAGGAAAACATCGTGAGGAAACCTGCACGCATCTGCGAAGTAATTCAAAGATGTGTGTGAAGTCTCCAATCCGCACTGGGCCCGCGTGGGGACAATAGCCCAAACCCTCTCATGATGAGGGGAGGCCTGTGCCCAGCAGTGGGACGCAAATAGGCTGTAGTAGAGTAGTACGAGTTATATTGTATTTAAAATGTAGTAGAATAGACAAAGAGGATGAGTATCCTCCCATAAAGATATCCGCCTGAAAAAATAATAGAATATCTATGTTGACGGTAAAAATGAGCGATTTTGAACAGCAACTAAATAAATATTTAGCACATAGAATAAGATTAGAAATAGGTTGTACATCAGTGAGGGCATAATGCTATTTATTTTTTAAAAGAACCTTTTTAATAATGAATTTTAGCTAAAGAGGCAGGCGTCGTTCTAAATTCTTCGCCGTAAATTCTTGTTAGATAATTGTGATTTAAGTTCACTACAGGATTTCTTCGAATTGATAATACTTAATACAAAACAGTTATTCTGGTTCAGTCAATGGTAGATATAAAAGATGTATTGCATTAACATTGTTGTCAGCTCAGTAAAAGTTTGCTTAATTATCGTTAATCATAATTAATTAAATCATCACATACATTTGGGATAGCTTAAAACAAATTAGAAATACGAAACTTAGAAGGGTTTCATTTGGGGAAGATGTGTATAAAACATTGATTTTATATTACCTTGAAGTCACCCAGTATTTTTAAATGTTGTCAGTGACATAACACGTTTATCTTTAGTATCATCTGCATCAAAACAATGCCTTTAAAATACAACCAGAGCCTCAATTCCTACCAGAGCCTTCACGGTTGGGCGGGCGTACCGACCGTCATCTGTTTTTCGACGATTTGCTCGAACAAACAGTGGTAATAGCCGACTGCCGAAATGTCACGTAGACTATTTAGTGATAGAACAGCCACTTGATAAATTTCTCAATCTTTATCTCTAATTAGTGATAAGTTGATGACATAAGCAAAGCATTTGACGAACTAAATATGGGCCATATGGGCCATGATATGGGAGGAGATATAGTGTTGTAGGTATTTAACCGCCAATATCAATTTCTCCAATGGCCAATCTTCTCAATTGACATAAAGTTCAAGTTTCGGTAACATAATTATAAATTCCAATAAGTCCTGAGTTATATTTCCTTGGCACACTCTGTATAGTCTAAACAGATTTGTCTCGATTGTGAGAGTGAAATTGGGTAAGTACTGTTACATTACAAGTTTGTTTGCCGTCCGTTTTTTTTTTTTATAGAAATAGATTTTTCTATTCCGTTTGCTAAAGAAAGACTGAATATCAGTACTTTCTGTGTGGACCTAAGCTGCCGCCGCAAGGGTCACAGTTCATTATTTTTATTTATCCGGCAATCGTCGTCGTTCAAACAGCCACGTGTTGCCTCGGCCGCCCAACGCCTTGAGCCTTCGCCGCCGCGCCGTAATGGACTTTTTGTTGAAACACTCTGGTTTCTATCACGAAATATTACACTGTCTTAAACGGAACGTGTCTTGATTTTTTATATTTTTGTGTAGTTTGATTCAAACATCAAAACAGATGAAAAACCATGAAAAGAAACAATAAAAATAGGAAACGATTAGAAACAAAAGGCCGTCGAGTGTTGAACACAAAATGGTCCAAACTAAGTTTATTAAGCTTTTAGAGGCAGTGCTGTCTTCCGTTAGGAGCATAGGTATAGACTGGTCATGTGGGGAAATTGCACTAATTTCATTAGGGCATTTAGAGCCCAAAAGAAATGTATGAGGGCAATATGTGGAATCATCATCATCATCATCATTTCAGCCGAAAGACGTCCACTGCTGGACATAGGCCTCCCCCAAGGCTCGCCACTCCGACCGGTCCTGTGCTACTTGCTTCCACCGGTTTCCCGCGACTTTCACGAGGTCGTCGCTCCATCTTGTTGGAGGCCTACCGAAAGCTCGTCTCCCGGTTCGCGGACGCCACTCGAGAACTTTCCGGCCCCATCGGCCATCAGTCCTGCGAGCAATGTGCCCCGCCCACTGCCACTTAAGGTTCGCAATTCTTCGGGCTATGTCGGTGACCCCAGTTCTGCTGCGGATAACCTCATTTCTCCCCCGAGCATAGCCCTTTCCATTGCCCTCTGAGTAACTTATGTGGAATAGCACCGTATAAATCTTGTAAGCCTATTTTTAAGAAATTGTCTGTGCTGCCTTTGCCTTGTCTATACATTTTAGATGCGTGCCTATTTGCTAAAAAGCATATTCATTTATTCCGCACTGATAGAGATATTTTTCCCCACAATACACGAAACCCTGGGAGACTGGTCCATGGATATATTTCGCAAACAGCTTTTTACATGAAGCAATGTTACACAATGTGCATGAAACTCTTCGACAAGTTACCTCTAGATATGCAACAGTTACCATTAAGCTCGTTCCGCAACAACTTTACCAATATGTTACAAAAAAAAACAATACTACGACGTGAAAGAGTTTATTGTAGACAAATTGTATGTTTGCATGCTAGTATTTATTCACACAATACTTATAGCAGAATGAGTTACCTATATAAATGTATTACCAGCTTTGGTACCATTTTATGCAAATAAATATGTTTGAAGTTTGAAGTTTACAAAACTTGAAAACTAGAGCTGTACGGAAGCACGAAATAATATTATCGTAAGACGAATCGATTGGCAGGTGATAAATCAAAGTACGACGTTAATTAGGGAATGAGTACGATTTAATACGTTCTCATAATATAACACCCGTTGATTTGCTTATATTAATGTTTTTTTTTTATACACGGTCAAGACTTAGAATAAAATATGTAAAATGTATGTCGTTTAATTTTGCACACCAACAACACTGCGGTAACACAGTATACCTTTTTGACTGTCTACAGTTTAGGGACCAGTACAGACTGACTGCACTTAACTGCTACATTTCTATGACAATTTGGATGCAGTTTATTCTGCAGTTCTCGAAAAATATATTAGTTCTAGTGCATCTTTAATGGCCCTTAACAATACGGTCGGTTTTGCTCAGTGGCATGGTCTGTCAGAGTGCTACGATGCTACGAAACGTCTACGGTACTACGCTGTCGTAGCTCAGAAGGCTACGCGTGTCTCAGACCGCCTGAAGGCTAGAGAGGTGTAGGCGAATAACGTTATTTTTCTTTTTTTTTAAATCGTTTTTTCGTGTTCAGTATCGTTTTTATACAGTCACCTCGACTTGATCGTTTCTTTAAATTTTCAAGTTACAGACGCGACTTTTCTACAGAACTGTTATTATTATCTTATTATCCGAATATACGTACTCAGTATAAATAATATAGTTAGATCTGACTGGCGAACCGACGGCTTTTGGCTATAACTACCCGACTGCGGTAGAAGCTTTTTTTGTTTTTCGAGTGTATGTCTCTAATGTATCGCTCAATAGACTAAACGGCTTGATTGACATTGGGTATATAGCAAAAGTTTGTCCTACCTATATCTGTTTTTTTTTCAAATCGAGTTATGGCAGTAGGTATTTCATTCAAGATATATCTAAAAGCATGATGCATATATATAAATCTTTATATTCTTATTTATGGTACATGTTTATGGCACCCTACAACAGCAGCTCTTTTTCCCGCAGGGGGACAGCCCGGCTCCGGAGCGGCGCACCGGCCACGGCGAGCCGCCGGACGATATGCCGCCGGACCCCCCTCCCGCAGACACCGCCCCGGTACTTATTTAACAAGCGCTATGAACCAGTGGCATGCACTAAATGCACAGTCTACCCTGCCGCTTACGCCATTGTTAGTCTTCTTAATTCTTTTTGTTGTCCATACCTGTCCAAAAACTGTGCACGTCACTGATTCTCTGATCCACGGGGTCCCCTTACAATACGATGTAATTTATGAATGGCCCCTGAAAATAACTCACAATCACATTACCAAAACCTAAGCCAAAGTCTGCGCTCCTCTACCTCTGTAAAATATGGTCCCAGCTGGCATTCCATACAGAAACAATGTCATTTTCCATATTTAACGGCGGCCATATTTGACGAATGTTAACTGCTTTTTTTCGTGGGGAAATCCTCATGGATACCACCCTGTTCTGTGGGGAGCAGGGTGGTTATGCCGGACTCCTACCGGCTAAAACCTTACATGGTCCACGAAACGCCTTAATGCCGGGGTTGCGGGTACGCATGGCATTTTTCCGCTTGTAACTTTAACTGCCTGCTGAAAACCAGGCTTAGTTCTCCGTTAGGTTCTGTTTGTCCTTCAAGCATCGATAGAACTTCGTGCGCGGGCAATGCCCAGCGGCTGACTAATGCGGGTTGATGATGTTGTCTCCAGCAGGCGAGCAAGCCTCGCTCGGTGGTGGTGTCCCTGACGCCGGTGCGGCAGCGGGAGACCTGGGCCAAGAAGGCCGAGTTCCTGCTGGCCGTGGTGGGCTTTGCCGTCGACCTGGGCAACGTCTGGCGGTTCCCCTACATCTGCTACCAGAACGGGGGAGGTGAGTAAAGCTTGAGGGTTATAGCACGACACAACTTAGAAGGCTCGTGGATTAAGCAATAATGGACTCTGCGTCAGCGAGCCACACCCAAGTGTGCCCACTGCACAACTTAGATTAGAAGGCGCGCGTCGAAGCACTTACCACTCGGACACGACTTGATGCGACAGCGGCAGCGGCGAGCGGACACATAGTCTAAATTTGTTGATAGACTCATTTTGATTTCGTATAAAACCTAACTGGTACGTAGTGGCACTCTAAATAATAAAATTGTCGTCTGTTTATCTATCTTTAATCGCGTCATTATCGCGCATACCCATCTCAACCAAAGATACAACAGAACTGCCTGATAAACAGTAGCTTTGCCCATAAATTCTAAAGTTACATCTTTGCCTGCAGGAGCATTCTTGATCCCGTACTGCGTGATGCTGCTGTTTGGGGGCCTACCGCTGTTCTTCATGGAGCTAGCCCTCGGCCAGTACCACCGCTGCGGCTGCCTCACGCTTTGGAAGAGGATCTGCCCTGCGCTCAAAGGTCAGTGCCTTAAGTAGGTATGACTAGCATTAGAAGGTAGCTACGAAGTCAAACTACTCATGTTGGTCATGTTGGCGGCCCAGTACCAAACCTGCGGTTGCCTCACTCACGTTCTAGAAGAAATAATTATGTTCTGCGCTCAATGGTAGGCCTTCTAAAGTAGAGGTATAACTAGCAGTAAACGGCAACTACGCATTTAGACCACTCATGTTCCTAGTATGTATTTAAGCAACATTAAGAGCGTTAACTGATGACATGTAGAGCCACTCTTGGCTAATTCATTCGAGCCAAAGCCACACATGAATGTCATTTGTGTAAGTTTTAACTGAAATCCGAACAATCATAAGTTCGTCGTCGTCCTTCTTTTTTATTTTTTGTCACTCAGCCACAGCCAACATGATAAAAAAAAGTCTCTATCAAATAGTCCAGGATAACCGGTTGCAAAAATATGTAAACATCATTTACATCACCCTTGGCCATAAAGTGGGATTTTCTGCCCGCTACGCGGAGAGAAAATCTCACTTCTTGGCCAAGGAAAGACGTAAAACTTTTGATAAACCACGGGTGGTAATTCGTAAAGCCCCAGATCGCATATTTATGGCCCTTACCTTCGGTTCGGGCCACAGAAACCTGCGATCTGGGACATTTACGAATTCACCACCCTAGGTCTGTAATGTACTATCGTCAGTAAATAAATGACTTAACATGGCCCACAACACAAACAAACACGTATAATATATCAGACAACGTTGTACGTCACTAAAAATAGGCATGAAAACGTAGTGATTAAGTATATTCTCTTTGAATGACCCGTGTTAGTGATGACGTGTAATTAATGTATTCGGAAGGTATCTGTTTGATACATTTCTTCATTATCTATAACACTGAATATATCTTACTCGTATTTTGTACAGCAATCGCCTCCCCTTCTAATTAATCGCAAAGCAGATCACTAAGTGATTGTCAAGTCCGTGGGGACGGACAATATTGCCGTTTACATTACGCAGGCTCCTGGGAGGCTGTGGTCAAAGTAAAATAGGTATTCGTCTTGATTTTGTAAGGGATTTTAACAAACAAAGAAGATATTTGGTAAGTAATTGTCACGATTCCCGGGCGGTACGTCGAGAGCTGTGTATGTGCTAAATGAGTCAAATTACAAGGAGTTGCCAAATAGGTATGACAGAAATCATTGGGACGTAGAGATCTTCTACTAGGTATCTAAAGTCCCGCGCCTTCACGTTTCAAAACGCTTCAATTTTTTTATTATTATTTAAAAAGCACCACCAACACTCTCAACGCATAGTTGATGGCTGTCTCAGCACGCACACATGTGTTGAGAGTATTGGTGGTGCTTTTTAAATACATTGAAGCGTTTTGAAATGTGAAGGCGCGGGAGTTTAGATAGTAGAAGATTTCTAAGCGAGCTCCATTAAAGGTCACTTTAAATAAATAAATAAATTTTATTCAGTACATAAGTTTATACAATATTTCATAAAATTACACTAGGCGTTTATGATATCTTAATTAACTGACAAAGGTAGGTATAAGTAAATAATCTAAATGCGGCGAAAACATTACCTATTCTGTGCCTGAGCTAGGGTAAACCTGTGTTTCAGGCAGAAGAAAGGAAGGTTTATTTGAAATAACTTTAAAAGTAGCATATAATTATGTTAACTCGTTTTATAATACCCTCGTATCCAATTTTGTGGCAATGCGTCCAGTAGTTCTCGACTTAAAACCGGACGGACAGAAGCTAGTTTAACATAAAGTCACTTTCCCATTTAGATTAAGTATTTCTTCTTATACATTAATTTAAAATGATACATTAATTTGGTGTAAGCATTACTTACGCAATGAATGGCACCTTTAAAGGCCCTGAATGGCATTGAATGGTGGCTTTTAATACACATCAAAGTGTTCCATGTTACACGATGAATTAAGGATTTTATAACTTGGGTAACTATTTTGAGGTAGGTAAAAACATATTGATTATTTTGGTTTGTGGAATTAAATTACGAATATCTAGATTATCTAGACATGACCTTTGTAAACACTTAAAATTGTAGGTACCTATCTATTGTTGAGCCTTTTTAACCGACTTTAAAAAAAGGAGGAGGTTCTCAATTCGTCGGTATCTTTTTTTTATGTATGTTCACCAAAAATATATAGTAAACTTGAACCGATTTTGATGATTCTTTTTTTGTAAAAAAATATCGCAGTCTGTCGGAGTTTGAAGGCGGTTTTTATTTTTTTATTTTTTAAAGCAAAGATCTTCTTGAGAATTTTTTCCTTTATTTGGTCGTATTGTGGTCCTTGGCCGTTAAAGGTTGCCGACCCCTGCTCTAGCCAATCCCTTATCACTGGCCAAACAAATGTGGCCCATATAAGAGCGTCAATGCGGGTTCGAGTTGCGAACTCATACATTTTAAGCAGCCAGTGTCTTGGCTAAAAGCATTGCCTTATGTTTATTTATAACGACCGGAAGGAATGGCAGTTGGGAAAGTGACCGTTCTTTGGTTTTTAGTTTAGAATGCAGAGAGTGTAAACATTTCTAACGCTTTTACGATTTTTAGGTTATTTTAACGTTTGTCACAGTTGACGTGCTTTTGACAAATAAATACGTTATTTTACTTAATTAACGTTTACTTAATTGTAGGAGTAGTTGCAGCATTTTTATTTATTCATTAGCTTGTGGAATTCGGTTATCGCGTTCCCGCGAGAACTATGCGCTTTTCCAGGATAAAAAGCCTTCCGCGGGACCTCAGCTATCTATATGCCAAATTTCATCTCAATTGGTCCAGAGCGGTTGAAGCGTGAAGAGGTAACAGACAGACAGACAGAGTTACTTTCGCATTTATAATATTAACTAGCTGACCCAGCGGACTTCGTACCGCCTTATATTTTTTTTTTGGGGATGGGTATGAAAAATAGCTTCCGTCCTATTCTGAGACCTACTGAACATACATACCAAATTTCATAAGAATCGGTTGAGCCGTTTCGGAGGAGTCTGGTTACGAACACTGTGACACGAGAACTTTATATATTAGAATAGGAATTTCAATAATCAGCAAGGAGGTTTTATGGTTTAGTTTATTTCAAAATTATTTGATTTGAACTTGCAACAACTGAATCCCAATCGCATAGATAACGACCATGCTGGCTGTGACCCTTCGAAAATTTATGGATTTTCCCAAAAAAGTGTTAATCGAAAAAACGAATTATCCGTAGTTACATTTACTTCCGATCCGCCGGCCAAGCATAGCTCTTTTACGGTATGATTATGATATCAATTTAAGTTCTATGACCTATCTGTTACTAACTAGAAATAACTCGGGCTTACGATCGATTCATTCGGACCCTTACGTATCTAAATTCAATCAATCAATCAATCATTTATTCAGCAAATAGGCCACATAGGGGCACTTTTACACGTCAGAAATGAATTTACCAGCGCTTCCTAGACCAATCATTGCTTGAGAGGAAGCGCCGCCACAAACTCAGCAGAAGGCCTTTTTTTCTTAATAATAATTACATAAAAATTTACATTACATTTGCATTAGGTATATATGTATAAAATACGTATTAGGTACGTACTAACATTACATTACATTGAAGGGATGTAGTTATAGTCCCTAACTTAAACTTAAATCTAAGATCTTAGAGATGTATAGTCTCCAAGGGTCCAGATATTTGACATAGTTACGGGGTACCTACATTTATCTGCAGTACTCGAATGCAGCGGGTAAATCTGTCGCTCCAATATTGACATACCACTTCATTGCTCTCCAGCGAACTCGAGAAAAATCGAGGTTCGACTTGGTTTCGTAATGTTTCTGCGAAGGTCATAGGTTAACATCTTAGCCTTTTAAATAGATAACCCTTTTCGAAAAGACTACATATAACTATTCTACTTTTTTCCCGGAAGAACGCATCATGTTTTAGAGTTATTATATGCTTATTTGGCTAGCATATTTAAAATACGCCGGTCTCCGAAAGAGGCCTTCTGTCTTCCGACTACGCGACTTTTTATATTATAAAAACAAAAGAAAGAATGCCTTCATTTTATTTTCTCACTAGGGTTCTAATTTTCAAAAAGTACCTTAAGGCAGCGAAGTTTTTTCTGTTCTCCAACTTCACCTTTTGCGTGATCTATTGGCTGCGAAGTCCCCCAGCAACTTGTAGTATAATTTGACCAATCACAACTCTGGATCCGATCTAAAACTTGCTATCTTTTGGCAAACTTGACAACGGTAGTAATTGCAGAGGTCATTAGTCTTGATTTAAAGCTAAATAAACTTGATTGTTGAAAAAAAAAATCTAAATTAGTTTTAAATTTGTACGCTAAAATATCTCATACGCTCGAAAAACATGTAAAAAAAAACATGGAATCAAAACTAATATTTATGTTAAAATTAACGAATAAAACCTCACCACACCCCACGACCGAGTCTAATAACGTCCCACTGGTGGGCACAGGGTTCTCATCGCGAGAACTATATGGGCTATACTATAATAGTCCCCGCACGCGGGACAATGCGGATTGGGCACTTCACACACATGTTTGAATTATTATTCTTGCAGGTTTCCTCACTATGTAGAAACTGTACCGAAAAGATCAGGGGTAAATTCACATTTAATTTTGCACATAAGTAAACTCAAGAGGTACGAGCCGGATTCGGAGCTCCAACCCAAGATTTCTGCATGAGAGGCGGTAGGTCAAACCGTAATGGTCTTAGGCTTGCGGTTTGACCTTCAAGCAAAAAGAAAGCAAAATATCAAGACTAGGCAACTTTTTTCCAAAAACAGGCCGTCTCTTTAGGCATTTACTTAAACTGCCCTTTAACAAATCAAATAGGTCACTGTGTGTCCATAAATTCCTTTCCACCGCCATTGAAAAGATCTAAACTCATAAAATGCTCGTAAAGCACGCAGTTCTCCTATCTGCAAGCCATACGTCCCTCATTTCGATATCGAGGGAGTGATCTTGCTTTAATGCCACATGCGTGGAAAGGACCAAAATGTCGTGCTCGTGACACATTTACGGAATCACAATATTTTGAATTAGTGTCAACTAAAGATAAACTTCTTTTTGTCTACAGTTTTATAGTAAATTATTTCTATTTTCTATTTCATAAAAGTGATCAGAAGAAAAATTTGTCCGGCGGCATGAAAAAGACACAAGACTATTGTCTGATTTCTTCCCATTGCATTTTTTTCCTGAAGCGTACAATTATTTGAATAAACCTCCCAATATACTTTAACGCTACGCATTTTAACAAGGTGAAGTATGTACCTACTTATAACCATTTATAACCAAACGTAGAATGCAGCAGAGTTCGTCATTAAAACTTCATACAGGGTGCCGCGTCTTACCAATATGCCGAGTGCGTCAACAAAATTATTAGATTCCCCATAGATCTGCTATCGCCAGCTAAACTAATTACCGGACGCGATGCAGTATCATTTGATTACCGACAGATGGCGCTGATTCGATTCCAAGATGGCGTCGGAGAAACGTCAAAAGTTGGCGCCAAGTTTACGCGTGCAAATTGACGCCGCGCGACGTCTAATTGGATTTGTGTAGATTTGTTATTAGTTCATAAAGCGATCTTGGATTCACTTTTGTTACGATAATCGGATTTGAGACTTCAGTTTAAGTCAACGTTGTTGAAATAGAACGCTGATTGTGTAGGTACTTTTGAACGGTAAATATTGATAACTAACATTTTATTAAGCTCAATGTTCCTGAAGAACTAAATATCCTTTTATAAAAAAAAACTTTATGTTTATAAATTAGCAGAAGCTGCTTCTTAACAAAATTAGTATTTGAAAAAAAATTTAAAATCCACGACAGATATCGACGACCTCAAGTAAGGACTCGATTCTATAGTAGGTATTATAGTTGAAAGCACGCCCTCTGGTCTGGTTGGAGGTTCGAATCCTGCTTGCGACCTTTTTTTTTTTACTTTCCTCAAGGTATAAGTACCTATCCAAATAAAAATTTGTTTCGTACTACCTATGTATACCTATTATGGTAGCACTGTAAACAAGCTGCTTTTAGATCGCACAGTCACTGACTGGATTCAAATCATCAAAATAATTCCCTAAACTGGCATAAGATCAAGGATATTGTTCAAATAATTTCTAGTCTGAAATCAATGGCGATGGCGCTCGCTTCAAAGGCCTTCGTCCAGTTTTTGTGATCTCTGAAGATATTCGTAAGGCTTTACTATATCTGGACTGAATCAATTAATCCAATTTGGCCGACTGTCTATCGCAGTGGCCTGCTTCGTATTTGGTGGAAATGGAAACCGAATGCTAAGTCTAGAATTTGTGTCTGACATAATTTTTGCTGACTGTCTGTCGTCTAAAGAAAACGAATTGAAAAAGCTTTGTATCTATATTAATCGGAATTTTTGACCATCTCACAGCATATATCTTCACTATTCTCCTCTCTCACTCCTGAATTGGAGTAATAAATATGTGTGCGCTTAAGGACTTAGTTAAAATTCGATATAGTGCGTGTGATTAAAAAAAAAGTGTGATACAAAGTAGAAGATGTAGGTACCTAAATCAATGACGAAGCTTGCAGCGGATAACGGTATGTTTTTAATGATAACTACATCAAACTGTACATAATGACGATGCAAAAGTGATTGTAAAATCCTACTTGAATAAATGGTTTTTATCTTATCTTATCTTATCTTATCTTAACTACATAGTATAAAACAAAGTCGCTTCCTGCTGTCTGTCCCTATGTATGCTTAGATCTTTAAAACTACGCAACAGATTTTGATGCGATTTATTTAAATAGAAAAAGAGTGATTTAAGAGGAAGGTTTTAGTATATAATTTGTTATAGTGTAACGCTGTAACCGAATTCCGCGCGGACGGAGTCGCGGGCAGAAGCTAGTAAAACTTATAACACGAAACTTTATTTTTTTGTTTGCTGAAAAAATTGGATATCATAACTTCTAACTACCTAATTAAAGGCAAGAACATAACAATAAATTCAAAATATACTTCCTTTTTACAATTTAATTCCACTGAATCTGGACTTATACTGTGGTTCTGGTAAACGAATCGCTAAAATTTACCAATTTCCATATGTAAATCTGATGCACTCTGACACCATTGATACTGGTCGGGCATGTCCAGCAGTGGACTGAAACCAGCGACGATGATAATGAATATTCATATTTGTATAATCTCTCAGAAATCTGCTTTGGGTAATAGAATTATTTTAATACTAGCAGAAGCTAGTAGCCCGCAGCTTCGCCCGCGTGGAATGCGGTTATCGCGTTTCCGCGGGAACTATGCGTTTTTCCGGGACAAAAAGCAGCCTATGTCCTTTCCCGGGACCCCAACTATCTCCAAATTTAATTTCAATCGGTCCAGCGGTTGAAGCATGAAGAGCTAACAGACAAACAGACAGAGTTACTTTCGCATTTATAATATTACCTAGCTTCTGCCCGTGACTTCGTCCGCGTGGAATTCGGTTATCGCGGTCCCGTGGGAACTATGCGTTTTTCCGGGATGAAAAGTAGCCTATGTCCTTTCCCGAGACTCCAACTATCTCCATACCAAATCGGTCCATCGGTTGAAGCGTGAAGAGGTAACAGACAGACAGACAAACAGACAGACATACAGAGTTACTTTCGCATTTATAATATTAACATGGATATATATGGATTAGTATGGATTCTTTTTTTCATTACAAACGCAAGCCCATTCAGGGTCAACCCTGATCACACCTGATGGAAAGTAATGATAGAGTCTAAGGTGGAACGTGCTCCTTAATTTTACAAAACCATTCATGTCTTTTCGCATTTTCCGCCTTCTAAAGGTTTACCTTTAGATCGCCGTTTAGCGATCACTGCCGCCTGTTGCTTTACATGTAAACTGTGTTCATCCGTTAGTTTTAAACCACTAACCACAACGGCCTATTTACGTCCCACTGCTGGACACAGGCCTCCTCTCATGGGGTTTGGGCTATAGTCCCAATTAATGCCCGTGCGGATTGGGGACTTCACACACATCCTTAAATTACTTCGCAGATGCGTGCAGATTCCCTCCCGATGTTTTCCTTCACCTTTTAATTGTTGCATGGATGTAATAGGTACTTAATATATCGTTAGTCGAGTAACATCTTAAGCTATCGATATATTCATGATTATGCACTTACCTACCCTACTGTGGCGCACTTGCCCTGCCTTACTTTATTTTTTATTTTTTTATATCTGGAAGGTAAACGAGAACACAGGCCACCTGATGGTAAGCGGTTATAATAAGGTCCATGGACAACGAAATCTTGTCATGGACAATTACATTTCTAATTACCACTTTATCCGTTGCCTACCATGAGGCCAAATGGAATGCCGCCTTAAGGCGGTTTATAGACCCAGCTCAGCCGTCACTGTCACTCGTGGGACGAGTGAAAGAGAAAGCGCTACGCACAGAACGCCCGATTTAGTTAGTATTTAACGCGTTTTAATTTCTATAAAAATACCGTATAAAAAAATGGCATTTATAAAGCTGTCGATGTATGCATATAATATGGATATTTTTTGTGTTATAATTAGTTTTACACTGTTTGATATAATAAACTGGAGTAAAGTTGGATTAGCGGTCCGAGTTAGAGGTTACTTTGGAATTAAATTGTATCGAGCGAAGTTTCGTGAAACGTGTATCGAAAGCTGTCGATGTAAGGATGATATCAAATATAACCTATGTTTTTTTTTCATATTTTTAACTTTTAACATTTCTTAGAAAAGTATGATCTCAATTGAGCAATTTGACGATGCTGGGTCAGGGAAGGGCCTTAACCCCTTACCGGAACACAACAGTGTGAGTACTGATATTAAACGGCAGGTTAGTTGGTAAGAAGGTACTACTTAACAACCCGTACGGACCTAGCACCGGGTCCCCAAAATCTGATGATGACGAAATTTTTTGAAATGAAATGAAATGTTTATTTGCTGAATATGGTAAATACAGGTTGTTCTTAAGATTGAGGTTCACATATTCTACCGAAATTTCGGCGTGCAAATACGTATTACGTTTTAAAATTATACCTAATAACAATACATCATACGTACAAGTTATTCATTCAAGTATATAAGCATTCTTATAATACTTATTAAATACACAAGAGCTATTTTGTAGGAACTCATTGGTAGTGTAAAAACATTTTTCAATCAACCACTGGTGTAACGTTTTGCAGAACTGGTTTAACGGTAGTGAGCTGATATGAACAGGGATGGAGTTAAATACCAGTGATGCCATATAGTGACAGTTCTTGCGATACAATTGTAACCTAGGGCCGGGCATATCTAGAGGTAGAAAGGTCAGACTTCTCTTATTGTCATTATTTTTTACTTGAAATATTGATAAATTGCATTTTACAAACTTAACTGTCTCGTAAATGTAAATACTGGGCAATGTTAACAACTTGTACTTCAAAAACAGTGGTCTGCAGGATTGAGTGCTTTTTAGACCCCAGATTGCTCTTAAGCACTTTTTTTGTGCTACAAAAACTCGATTTATGTCAGATGCGTTTCCCCATATGTCAATTTTGTTTTTATTTTGGTTATTGTCTGTACAGGAGTGGGCTACGCCATTTGCATGATCGACATCTACATGGGCATGTACTACAACACGATCATCGGCTGGGCGGTGTACTACCTGGTGGCTTCCCTGGCCTCCATCAACTCCGAGCTTCCCTGGACCAGTTGCGACAATGAATGGAACACCCCCCGCTGCTCGCCTGTCACCGCCCAGCAGAGTAACCTGTCGTCTACGCCGGCTAAGGAGTTCTTCGAGTAAGTACAGGTCTCAATAGACTTCATCTATAACTTACCATCTGGGTTTCTGTTACAATTTCTTAACAGACAAATGAGAATGTTAAAAGTTATTTCTGTTATAGATTCGTATCCTTTAAATTATAAGGTATCACGGGCATCTGATAAGGTTTTATTGACACGTTTACTTTCGTTCGTCTGATGTTAACTCTTCGACATCAGCTAAAGAAATCATAGTAGGTATGTATGTGTTGTGTAGTTATGAGATTTTTCATAAGTAAAGGGGTATATTGACACGTTTTCGACTGAGTCATAATAACAATTCAAATACCATAGTCCACATCTATTAATTTTAACCGTGAGCCGATAGAATCTCGTAACAATAGGTACGTATTTAAATACACAACTCGGTATCACCAAACGGAAATTCTTCTACATGGTTAGTTTTTGTCAAAAAAATCCATCTTGAAAATTAATAACAGAAGCCTCAGTCAAAGACGATCACTGAAACAAATAGGACATTTGAGAAGCCCCACGCATTTCAAGGTGTCAGGTAACAGACCTCGCTCACGCAAGCGATACCCCTCCATAACTCACTGCATTGTGAGGGATCGTCCTAATACAACGCCTACCTACGCGATTATCGCAAGTTCGCGCGATCAAACATACCTATTGAACTAGAATAGGTGTCCTAATTAGGGTTGCCATCTTGTATTTAGCCGGACATGTTTGGCTTCTTCGAGCTGTGTCCGGTCAAATATTTATATGTCAGGCCTGTCCGGCTCAAGCTTGGATTTTTGTTAGCGCCTCAAGCGAAGCAATGATTTGCCGAAATCTATGGCTACGAGGACGGACGCAAACGAAACTCAATTTTCAAATCACTTTCTACTGTAGAATTTTATTACGAATTACTGAAATTACGTGGCAGAATATTATTTTGAAATTCCGAGGAAGGAGCGTCATTCCGGATGCAAAAAGGATTCATTTCATTCAGCTACATATAAGGAAGTTATGTTTGGGTTTTAGTTGTGGTGATGTCAGGTTTTTAGGGTAAAATGGCCGGCTTTTTCCTGTGCAAAGTCCGGCTTTTTCATTTTAGGAGATGGCAACCCTAGTCCTAATAGACATTCTTGTAATCGCCACCACGCGCCAGCAACCTAGCGACGGTCGCATCGCTTAATCGCGCGATAAACGCGTTTGTATTAGGACAATCCGTGAAGGCATATTTAATTCATATACAGAGAAGATTTTTCATTACATGGTCGGGGCGCAAGAGCGCCATCGAGGAAGGGCACCATAAAATCGATCTGTATTTTTAATGGCACTGTTTTGAATTTTGCAACATGAATGTAGGTAATATAAGAAGTTATGTGGATAGTGTGTATAGATATTGATATTTTTATGTTTGGTGCACCTTACCCCATTATGGCACATGCCCCAACTGACTTTATTTAATGTTGTACAGACGAAACGTCCTCGAGCAGCAGAAATCCAATGGACTTGACTACATGGGCCCTATCAAGCCGTCCCTAGCGCTCTGTGTCTTTGGTGTCTTCGTATTAGTCTACTTCTCCCTCTGGAAAGGTGTCCGGAGCGCTGGCAAGGTTTGTCCTACTGGCCTGTTACCTATAGGATCGCTCACGCGTCGCGTGAACTTGAAGCAGCTAGATTTCATTAGAATTCAACTGGTAAATTCATTTCTGACGTTTTACACGTGCCCCTATGTGGCCAATTCGCTGAATAAATGATTGATTAATTAATTGACTTGACGCGTGAGCGTAGGGTCCTATGGAGAACAGGGAAATCCCTATTTAAGACTTCGAATATAGCCCCTGTTTACGTCTCACTGCTGGGCACAGACCTCCTCTCATCACGAGAGGCTTTTCACTATAGTCCCCACACGGCGCTGTGAGTATTTGAGACTTGTGTCAAGACACACATCCTTCAATTACTTCGCAGTTTGTGCAGGGAGGTATGTTTTCTTCATGGGAAAGCTCAGTGGTAAATTCAAATAGAATTTCGCACATAAGTAGACTTAGAGGTGCGAGCCGGATTCAAACCCCCGACCCTCAAGAGGTAGAGTAGAGAGTAGGTAGAGAGGAGGTTGGTCAAACCATTAGGCTACCATGGCTATCTTTTCTCATATTTGATCGGAATGGAGATGGAGAATAGCTATTTACAAAAATAATACCTCTCATAACTTATCTTTATTCAAATTCATTTGTCGCTTTAAAATATTCATCAAAATAATGTTTACTCCTTTCAATTTTTGTAAGACCTGTGCTAACAGGCTCATATTACAGGTGGTGTGGGTGACAGCTTTAGCTCCATACGTCGTTCTTCTCATACTTCTGGCCCGAGGCGTGACTCTACCAGGCGCGACTGAAGGCATCCGATACTATCTCACTCCTGAGTGGCACAAACTGCAGAACTCTAAGGTACACAAAGCTTCATACTGTATACTTAAGTTAATTTTGTTTTAAGTCTTTACAACCATGAAACATTCATACAATGCATGCTTTGCTGTGTACCTTAATAGGTACAATATGAACTTTTCTATTTATTTAAGGCGGTAATTAATTATTATGTCGTCCAAAATGTTATGTCGTCCCAAATAAACATTTTATTCGTCATCATCATAGTCTTTCTTATGATGATATAAGATGATGCAAATAAACTAATGCAAATTGTCCATTGCCGAATCTTCTGAGAATCACCGTTACATTTTGCGAAAAAATCTAAAAAAAATCCTTCTATAACTTTGATAACCTTCTATTGCAATACGTCTTCCAATATTGCTCTTAACTTGCATGAGTTAATTTTGAATTAAAAATGTCTCTCTCCCTTTCAAATACAAAATAATAATGAACCCAACTTACCTCACTCGTACCACAGATGTGAATTTTCAGACCTCGTTTCATCATCGATTGTGTAGAATAGATTACTCCTTGTTGACATAGATTACACATTACATTGTTCCCCAGGTATGGATCGACGCAGCATCCCAGATCTTCTTCTCGCTTGGCCCCGGTTTCGGCACGCTCCTGGCCTTGTCCAGCTACAACAAGTTCAACAATAACTGCTACCGCGACGCCCTCATCACCTCTTCCATCAACTGCCTCACCAGCTTTCTCGCGGGGTTCGTCATCTTCTCCGTCTTAGGGTGAGTAATGAGTTTATACTCAACGGTTATCCGTTGAGTACATTGAAGCTTGCTCTTCCTGTATTTGGTCTGTTGAGAGTAATCCTAGGCAGATCCTGCATTATTCGTGTTATCTCGATCTCAAAGACTGCTTCCATTTTTGAAAAAGATTTGATTAACAATGGACAGTGAGTAGAAATAATTATTACCCTTCTATTTTGATTCCACGCCACAGAAAGACATGTTTCATCATAAATGACGCCCTTAACACAGATCACCTAAAAATTCACTGATCAATTCAAGACTGGCGCATTTCGTTTGGAGATCAGGTTAAGTTAGTTTTCAGGTGGTTTTCAGAGACGATGATACTATTGGCCACCTCAGACCGATTTGAATTGTATTCTACCTCTTTAAATATGACTATGTTAATAATACCTACCTTTCAAGGTACATGGCACACGTCCAAAACAAGAGTATCGAGGAGGTGGGTCTCGAAGGCCCTGGTCTTGTGTTCATCGTGTACCCAGAAGCCATCGCTACTATGACCGGCTCCGTCTTCTGGGCTATCATCTTCTTCCTAATGCTCATCACGCTTGGCTTGGACAGCACGTTCGGCGGTGAGTCCCTTGTACTGATGGATTTCAGTCTTTTGATATTGTGGATTGTATGCTGGCAGCATACATCCAGCATAATGCTGCAAATGCTGCAACAAATATATGGAAAGAGAAAGCCAGTAGAGTAAGCTTCCCACTTCCAAAGGTATGAAACCTGCGCATGAGATTTTTTAGGTGCCTTTAAATGTTTTCTTTTACATGAATTTAGTACAATTCCAGCTTTCGAACATTTCTGTAAGTATTTTACTCATCTCCTCAGTAATAATGTCATATTTTTTTATTTGAATCTTCTCCATGCTGAATTCATCACTGTGATGATACCTAATCTTAGGGGATATTGTATTGTGGCGCATACATAACTTAGCCCATAAGGTAGGTATAAGTCGGCAACTTTAATTACCTAAAATGACCTTAAAGTGTTGGTGATATTTTGTGCAGGGCTCGAAGCGGTGACGACAGCTCTCTGCGATGAATACCCGGAGGCCCTGGGCAGACATCGGGAGAAGTTTGTGGCGGTGCTGCTGTCTCTCATTTACATCTGTGCCCTGCCGACTACTACATATGTAAGTTATATATCGTCAATTCTTCGTCCCTTGACTTCAACTTCTTCTTCTTTTTGTTCTTCTTGTCTGAGTGGTCATCATTTATTGCAGCATATACCTACACAGGTATAACAATAGAGTTACTGTTACAACGCTAAGATATGCAATATGTATGCACCCTTTCAGGGCATAGTGATTTAAAATACTTTAAATATTATTAAACTAGCTTCTGCCCGCGACTTCGCCCGCGTGGAATTCGGTCATCGGGTTCCCGTGGGAACTATACGTTTTTCCGGGACGAAAAGTAGTTCTTTCCCGGGACCCTAGCTACCTATCTCCATGCCAAATTTCATCTCAATCGGTCCAGCGGTTGAAGCATGAAGAGTTAATAGACAGACAGACAGACAGAGTTACTTTCACATTTATAATATTAATATGGATGTCGGCCATAGTCACGTAGTCAATTTATTGTTCCATTCTTGCGTTTTCCTCCTGTCAGCCGTCATCTCAAAATTCACACCTTGTCTGAATTTAAGGGTACTTAACCTTTCACATGAAATCCTGCCATACATACTTTGTTCTTCATCGACCCATATTACTGCCACCACAGCAGCGTATTCAAGTCCCTCTGCTGGGCACAGGCCTCCTCTCATCACGAGAGGGTTTGGGCTATAGTCGCCACGCGGGTCCAGTGCGGATTGAAAAACTCACACACATACTTAAATGACTCCCCAAACGCGTACCGGTTTCCTCGCGATATTTTCCAACACCCAAAGCTGAGTTGTAAATTCAAATTGAATTTCGCACATAAGTAAACTCCGAGGTGCGAGTTGGATTCGAACCCCCGGACCCTTTGCAAGAGAGGCGGTAGGTCAAACCACTAAATTACAACGGCTACAAAAGGTAACGAAACTTCCATACAATGTTTTGTGTTTATTTTTAGCTAACTATAAACCCAATAGTCCTGCCTAATATTCTTCTTAATCATAAAACGAAATTTTCATAGTGTAATTTATATTTTTACTAGCTTTTCCCCGCAACTTCGTATGCGCAGAAATATTAAAAAGTAAAATCCCGATTTTTCCCTTTCCCGTGGGAATTTTGCAAAATCCTTTCTTAGCGGATGCCTACGTCATAACATCTACCTGAATGCCAAATTTCAGCCCGATCCGTCCAGTGGTTTGGGCTGTGCGTTGATAGATCACTATGTCAGTCAGTCACCTTTGAGTTTTATATATTTAGATAATAGATAGATAATAGTTCAAATTGAAATTCAACTTGTACCTACTCGGTCAACCTTTTACCATTTTTTTAACCATTTAAGATAGAAAACGCAACCTTTCTCTCGCTCAAACGCTCGGAAAACACAAGATCATATCGAACTTCGAAGACTTCCAATTTATTATTTTGCATACTAAGCAGTTACCTCCCCTTACGCGCCACGGGAAAGATAATAATATGTATCTATTACTCTTTTATTTCATACGAAACCCAACGCCAACTATTTATTATCCTCCCCCTTAGGAAAGGTTCTCGAAAATAAATTTGCTTTATGAGTAGGTAAAATCTCACGAAAGTAGTAAACTGTGCGAATATAAATAATTATTAGGTAGGTATGTGTGGATACATAATAACAGTGCCAGAATCTGAATGTTTACTCGTAGCAGTTGACATCTTCATGGACATCTTGTAATTATTTTAATACGTACAATACTTGATATTTTCTAGATCGCGATTTTGTAAACTATGGATTATACGAATACAGTATACATAAAGCGGCTTTTCTTAAATTTACTACGATTACGATTTCTCAGTTCATTGAACTGGAAATCTAATAATTTATGAGACACTCAACTTACTTAATACGGCGGTTTTAATTAACGTTAATCATTTACGTCTTCTGTAACATCAAAACCCTCTGAATATTTTTACTTTGAAAACTCATGGACGAGAGGAGAGATTACCTGGGGATAGATCAGAAAGTTGACCCAGGTTAACTTTAAAGTGCACTGCCATTCCACATAGAAACGTAACTTTTTCCGTGGTGAAAATCTCGCGTTTAAATTAACGAAATTAACCCTCCGAATTCTGATGCAACTTAGGCTAAGCCTGGGTTGCATTCTCCATAGTTGAACTTGCGGCGGCCATATTTAAGGCCGTTCCTATACCCAGTTCAGCCGTCACTGTCACTCGTGCAACGAGTGAAAGAGAAAGCGCTACGCACAGAACGCCCGAGTTAGTTAGTATTTACCTAACGCGTTTTAATTTCTATAAAAATACCGTCTAAAAACTTGGCGTTTCTAAAGCTGTCAATGTATGCATATAATATGAATAATTTTTCTGTTATATTTAGTTTTACACTGTTTCATATAATAAACTGGACGTCCGAGCCGAGTTAGAGGTTACTTTGGAATTAAATTGTATCGAGCGAAGTTTCGTGAAACGTGTAACGAATGCTGTCAATGTTAGGATCATCATCATCATCATCATTTCAGCCGATAGACGTCCACTGCTGGACATAGGCCTCCCCCAAGGCGCGCCACTCAGACCGGTCCTGTGCCACTCGCATCCACCGCGTTCCCGCGACCTTTACAATGTTAGGATGATATAATCAAATATAACATATGTTTTTTTGTATTTTTAACTTTTAACATTTCTAAGAAAAGTATGATCTTAAATGAGCATTTTAACGATCCTGGGTCAGGGAACGGCCTTAACGGACGTTAACTTCTTGATGCAACAAAACCTTATATTTTAATGTGTGTGGCAAAAATCACCCTACCTCGTCTCGTTGGAGGGCAGCCACCCTCTAACACTTTGCGCGTAAGCCCAGTCCGGTCCAGTTCGTAAGAGAAGAGATACCACTGACTGTCGACTACAGTGTTAACTTCTCAGCGATATATATGTGCCGATCCATCAGTGACTCGCGCCGCGGTCATCGCCTAAACGAATGAATTATGCAGTTATTGTAATGCGAGAGATAGTGCGTAATTTATCGAGAGAACCCCCGCTTTATTTGCCGGGGCGCGTTGAATCAATCTTCTTAAAAGTGGGGGTGATTCTCGTTTTGTTCCTGAGCGGAGTTTGTTTCTGATTTTGTGCTGTTCATATATTAATAAAACTTCAAAAAAATGGTTCTCAATACGTCTGCTTTTTTGTATGTTACGTGATTACTCTGTCAATTGTGACGATGATTATTTGTTATCGAAAGGGGTACCTCCGGCTTGGTCCCATTTTAATTTTGTTTCCGTTCTGATGATTGGGTCCATGGGAAAATGAACTCGTTAAAATTTGTTAGCACGTGTATGATTTTGGTATCAATTCCAATGACTACAGCCTTTTTCAAAATGTACCCATGCTTAAACTGAAACTATAGGTACCGAGTCGAAAAAAAATATTGAAAAATCGCCAAAAGAGAAACAAAAATACAATTTAATTAGAACCCAAAAGTTAAACATTGGTAAAATGAAAAATTTAGGAACTACCTACTTAGGTAGGTACCTACTTAACTTGACAATGCTTGAACATGTCAATGTCAAGTTGGCGACACTCAGCATAATAGCTTGGCTCAGGCAGCCGTAATTACATTGAAAGATTGGATTTTATTCCCCATTCCAGGGTGGAGTGTACCTGGTGGATCTCCTCAACGTATACGGGCCAGGCCTAGCGATTCTCTTCGTGGTGTTCGCGGAGGCAGCTGGCGTCTGCTGGGTTTACGGCGTGGACCGCTTCTCGCGGGACGTGAAGACGATGCTGGGGCACACGCCTGGCTGGTTCTGGCGGGCCTGCTGGTCTTACATCAGGTACTACTACTACTACTACTACTACTACTACAGCCTATTTGCGTCCCACTGCTGGGCACAGGCCTCCTCTCATAACGAGAGGGTTTGGGCTATAGTCCCCACGCGGGCCCAGTGCGGATTGGGGACTTCACACATATGGAAATCGGTCACCACTAGAGATACGTGCAATATCAGCGTCATCAATGCATTTCAAAGGCCGAGGGTGGTTGGCATTCAGGCACACCAGACCTTTTTATCCTACCGGCTAAAACCCCACATGGATCCTCGAAAAGCCTTAGAGCCGGGGTTGCGGGTACGCATTGCATAAGAATGCCATGGATGGTGTCCTCACCGGGAAAGGGGAAGATCCCCTTTCCCGGTGAGGACGCCAGACCCTGCCTATTGGTTCTATTTGTGTGGTAATTTTGGAACTCGTTGATCTTATTCCAGCTGCGAAGTTCCACTACAGAACAGATCATCTGAATTCTAGAATCCGTCAACACCATCTTGATTGCTGGGTACTATACTGCGATTTACGCGGTCGATTTTACCACGTACGTGCAAAATATGGAATGAACTTCCTGTTGGGGTTTTCCATTGAGATATGATATGACTTAGGTGCCTTTAAGAGGCAAGTGTGCCATGAATTGCAAGGGCGATAGCTCTTTCTGACCTGCTGGTGCCCATGGCCTGCGGTGACTACTTAACATTATGTGGCTCACATTCTCGTTTGTCAACTCGCAATTCAATTCAATTCAAAAATCTTTATTAAAAAAACTTAAGGTATTATTATTTAGGTATTTAAGTTTACTTTAAAATTATAATTAGTGACTGATTACAAGAAGATCGTATTTAGTATTGTTCACTTTGGGTTTTCGGATTATGTAGGTACATGGTTTGGTTACATCATTACCTTTCAATTCAATTCAATTCAATTTTTATTGCAATCATATGGTTATACAGATGGTCTTATTTCAAAGAGTTTCACATATGATACCCTGTAAGGGCACTACAATTTTTATTATTATTTATATCTGTATAAATAGTTCCTATTTTTTGTTAGAATATTATTATAGTACAGTTTAAAATAATGTTTACATTTATGTTAATAGAATTAATTAATAAAAATAACAGTTTTCATGCAATAATAAAATTAATAATAGTTATACTTATAATATTATAGTTAATCATTAGAAAAGTCGTCACTGAAAAAATCTTGAATGGAATAATAGCATTTAGCAGTCAAAAATGTTTTTAATTTACTCATAAATAGTTTTTCATGTCGCTTTATTGATTCTGGTAATTTATTTGTTATTAATATACTTTTATAATGAGGCCCATTCCTGTACATAGCCAAATTTGTTTTAGGTAATAGTAATTTATTTCTATATTGTGTTCTAGTTCTTTCAGTATCTTTGTTTTTTTCGAACAAGTCAGGGTGATTTTTTACAAATAATGCCGCTTCCAGTATGTACATTGACGGTAGTGTTAAAATTCCGTGTTGGATGAAGTGTGGGCGACAACTCTCTGGGATACGTATATTGGCTACAATGCGAATACATTTTTTCTGCATTATAAACAGTTGTTGAGCGTCGGTGCTATCTCCCCAGAGTAGCACTCCGTAGCGTAGCCATGCGTGCGCATACGCATAATATGCACATAACGCGGATTCCGTATTTGTATTCCTTTTTAGTATACTTAGCGCATATATACATTTGGATAACTTTGTTTTTACATTTTGAATGTGACCCTTCCAGTTTATACTTGAATCTATGGTGATACCCAATAAATTAAATTCATTTACTTCCTCTATTTTTTTATTGTTAATAATTAATTTTAATTCTAATGGTTTTTTTGTGTAGGTTTAAATTGCATAATTTTGGTCTTTTTTTCATTAATTTTCAGATTATGTTCGTCCAGCCATTTTGTTATTGTTTGGAATATACCTTCAATACGCGAGTTACAGTCGATGCTATTTGTGCAACTGAATAGTAGTGAGACGTCGTCAGCAAAGACTACGCTCGTAACATTTGTGTCCAAAGCTCTCGGTAGGTCATTTATGTAAGCTAAAAACAGGATACAGCTACATACACTGCCCTGTGGGATCGAGCATGAAGTACGACGGATTTTTGAGGTAACTGATATAATTTCTTGAGATTTTTCGTCATGGAAGTCAATTTGCACATATTGCTTACGGTTTTGGAGATATGATTTGAACCAACGCTGGGCTGTACCTCGAATTCCCATATCATATAGTTTGTTCAATAAAATTTCATGTGATACTTTGTCGTATGCTTTTGACATATCTAATAACAGGCCTACGCTATAATTTTTATTATTTATATGTCCTAATATTGCTTGTATATAATGGTATACTGCTAATGTAGTTGAACGATTTTTCCTAAATCCGTATTGATTATTATTAAGTATGTTGTATTTTTCAAAAAAGTTATATATTCGGTTTGACATACATTTTTCGAATATCTTCGATGTGCTTGGTAAAAGTGATATGGGTATTGGCTCGGGTCTCGCGCGTCTCCACCGGGTTTCAGAAGAGGTTTTATTTTCGCAATTTTTAGTAAATCCGGAAACATACCATCATTTAGCGACTGATTTATTAATCGGCTTATAGGGAAAGTTAGTTCAGTTGCACATAGTCTTAAGAGTGCCGATGGAACCTCGTCATCACCGAAACTTTTTTTATTTTTTAAATTTTTTATAATTTTTTGTATCTCTGTTTCCGTAACCGGGTGTAGGTAAATTGAATTACTTATTGTGTTATTACGTAACGGGCCGAGATGAGGGCCTTTTATAAGAGTACTCAGAGCTTTACTCGCCGTACTAGTAAAAACTGTATTACAGTGGGGTAATTGGATCCATTATACCTCCCCAGCCCTGTGTTCCTGCTGGTCCTGTTCGTGTTCTCTCTCCTGGCCCACGAGGAGATGCTTGGCGGGGAGTACACGTACCCTGCCTGGTCTATCTCAGTGGGCTGGCTTCTCACAGGCACCACCGTGTCTTGTATCCCTCTCTACGCGATCTACAAGTTCCTCATCACTCCAGGAAACTTCGTCAATGTGAGTTGAACATTATAGTTAATATTAACTCTCTGTCTGATTACCAAATAAAGTCAAAACGTTGGATCAATGCAGTGTTCCAGGGTAAAGGCTACAGTTCAGTGCGGTAGCTTACAAAAAACATTTAATATAACTTTAAAGCCGGAACCTTACAGCTGCGCACAAAGGCTTCGTAAATTAAGGTGGACATTCCACAGCAGCGCACGGCCACGGTACGCACGATAATACAATGAACCCACGTTTAGCGTGTGCGTGCAAAATATCACCCCCGAAAACCACTATGTACCAAGTTTCATCGAAATCGTTAGAGCCGTTTTCGAGAATACACATATTATATATACAATACTAAACTTCTATTTCATCTACCAGCGCATCAAGACCATTATGCGGCCAGAGGAGACGTCAATACCGCCAGTGGATTCAGCCCTTTGCAACCTGTGACGGGGAGAATGGCTGGCCGGCCACGATACTGTCGAGTGGCTCGTCTGAATCAGCTGATCGGTCTGGTCGATAAACAAATGGTGTATTCTACCCTCCGGCCATTACTAGTGGGGAATTAAGAATTTACAGTTCGCATCCAGTTGCGAATCAAAAGAACAGAAATATAAGGAAGTTAATACTTGACCAGGAATTTAGCAAAGCTATCAACGAGGGCGCTAGTTCTCCGTTTCATAATACTATTAGCAACACTATTATATTTTAGTTCACTATTTCAGACGCTTTATTGCGAGATTACTGAATTTCTGATCAAGGTTTACCTCTGTCGGTTAATTATGTACTTGTTTGTTGAATTTAGGTTCTTATCTACTGAGACAACTCCCAGGTTGATGCTGGCAGCATTACCAATTAATTGGTGGATTTTCATGTAAGATACATTTTGGATTTATTTTCGTTTCATAATCTATTGTTGTCCACTGCTGGACATGGCTCTCCTCATTTAGTTTATTCAACTTTTATATATACTGGGTGAGTTAAAACTATTTGACGATATTTAAGGTCAAAATGCGCGCACTTTTCCTGAATCCGATGGTGTAATTCTTTTTTCTTATTGCTCAGTATTAACCAAGTTATGAGCTATTACTATGTCGACATATAACAATTCAATGTTTTATTGCTCTTTTTTACCATGTCGAAAAAAAAAACGGAATAACATGCTTAGAATCGATAGATCTGTGGGTTAATATCGTCAAATTGTTTTGATCAACCCAGTACCCAAGGACGTGTGTTACGATTGTTATTAATTGCGAAGTTTGGTTATAAAACGGCTCAACTTGTAAAATCCAGCTAATGTAGCAATATTACAACATGATTTGATGAATTAAACATTAAGCATTTAAAAAAGGGGTCCTGATAATGGGATGTCATGTTTAGTCATTTTTCAGGTCAGGATTTTTATTCAGTTAGAAATTAGGTCTAATTAAAAACATAGCGCAAACTAAATAGTGAGTAAATTCATTACCGTAGTAGAATCGAGTTGTATTTAAATTACTAAATACTTTTGTAGCTAATTTATTGAAAATCAGTCGTGATATTTACTCCTCTCTACCAGTAGATAGGTTATAGTTACCAATGTTATCATGTCGAAATATATGACATATACTAAGTACATTAAATAACCAATAAATATTTATCTTTAAGCTTAAAAACTTTGTAAATACTATATTTGCTGTGTAGCAAAGTAAAATTTTCAGAGCTATGTTACACAACGATGACATATTTTACCTAGGTATAAATAAACACATATGTTCTGTAAATATGATATATCATGCTGGAACGACTATAAGCTGTTGTATGGGTACATGTTTCCTTCTTTTTAGACAATTCGACGCTTTTGTGTGGATTATATTATGTATGTTAAGCGAACCCCTTGTAAATAAACTAAGTAGGTATATCTTTAAGATATACTTATATATGAATGGACATTTCTGTATTCCCGGGCAATGAATATGGAAATGTAGCATTAGTCGAGTAGATATACTAACCAATGTACATATATGTAATAATATGACAATGAAGTTTGATGGGAACACATACATAGCTTGCTGAAATCTAGTCAACATAGTGCAAAACAGCATAACGGATTTTAGTATTAATCATAATCTCTAATATAAGCATAAGTTAAGCAAGATAACAACATAGTTGTCATTTAAGTGCGAAATATGATATATTGAAATATATTGAAATAATAAATATATATTGAAATTTGACCATTTATTAGCACTCAATCGCTTCTTATGAAATGATATTATTTTAATAAATTATAATATATGAGATAATTACAAGGTATCGGTGTAATAAATATATACATAGTGTACTTTTAGTGTCTGTTAATGGCATAGGTATTTTAATAAAATTTTATCTTTTCAAAATAGACAATTAGATATACATATGTCATTATGTCATCATAAATAAATATCATAATAAGCGTAGTGATAGAATTTTTTCTCGCGTTTGAAGTAGCCCCCGTAGAGTTGTGATTATAATAAATAAATATACAATAACATAAAATATCATGTATTTCCAAATAGCGGGTTCACAAGTAATATGTGTAGTAGTAGTTTAAATGTTAAGTGTTTTTATAAAAAATATATTGAAAAAAAATGTTCATATACCCATAGAATATTTTTTGCGAATATTTTCAAGGTTCATTTTAGAAATGTTTTTGGATGTTGAAGTGTAACGTGTCGTCGATGTTAGAGACTGTACTAGAGTCGTGTTAGTTCCGTAAACTACTTAGATTAAATAAACTTACAAATGCGTAGAATCGCCCTGTATCAGCCATTGCAGGCGAGTCTAACATTTGTTCCAAACATTGTCCGTTTCATTCAACCACTTATCTGACAAAAGTCTCGGCATAGTTTCACCATGGAAGTAGTAACTAAAAAGTGAAGTGGAACCACCACCACCAACATCACAACAGCCTATTTTCTTCCCACTGCTGGGCACAGGCCTCATCACGAGAGGGTTTGGGCTATAGTCCCCGCGTGGGCCACTGCGGATTGGGGACTTCACACGCATCCTTGAATTACTTCTCAGATGCGTGCACGTTTCCTCACAATGTTTTCCTTCACCGAAAAGCACAGTGGTAAATTCACATTAAATTGCGCACATAAGTAAACTCAAGAGGTGGAAGCCGGATTCGAACCCACGACCCTCCGCATGAGGCGGAGGTCGAACCACTAGGCCACCCTTCACCACGGTTTCCACTAACTGGAACTACGACCGTGACCAAAATTCGTGCCAGGAGGTGCGCAGGAGTGTAAGACTGTTTTTTTTCTGTACCTTAACTCAAACACAATAATTCTTTATTCATTCATTCAAGACTTGTATATCAAGACGCACTTCAGTCATGATTTCGCCGGCGAAATTGACTATGACAAAAAAGAGCATTTTCATATGAGTAACTAGCTGACCCCGCGGACTTCGTACCGCCTTAAACCTCACGGAGCCCGAGACCTTTCCAACGAACGCAAAACCGTGGAAATCGGTTCGTGCGTTCTGGAGTTATAGCGTCAGGGAGGAAAACCCGACTTATTTTTATATAGTAGATAACTACCTTATTGTGCATGAATACTAAAACCAAATTTATTAATTGAAAATATATTTCTTTTTGTGACATAAGAAAATACAACACAGTTATACAAAAAGTAAATTCTGAACGAATACAAACGCAGCAGCGAGCATATAACTAGTTATTTTCTTCGAATAATTGAACTTTAACCACATATTTTATAGTAGGTATAGGAAATATTATTTTTATTAATTACTTTTATTTATACTAAAACCCGCTGGATATACTCAAAAGACAGAATAGAAGTAAGTAATTTTAATTAATTTCACAACTCCACGAATTACACTACACTTTCACTTTCTTAATTTTATATTTTTAGTTTACGATATTTATGATATTAGTTGGCTCCGTTAGTGTTTAAAAGTTTCTTTATTTTTATTTAGTTAAGTCATTATTACCACGGATTTTTTGTAAAAGAAAAAACGACGGGTCAAAGGCTCAATGCGTATAAACCAAAAACCGTGTTCCCAAAATCTGTTCACCCTCGCAATATTGAACAACACTATAACAATCGGTAGGCTTTCAATCGAATCATCTTGATTTTGGTCCTTCAGACTTCTTTTTGCGGATATAATCATACTAAAGTATCATTTGAGGCACACGAGTACATCATTCGAAGGGTAAGCTCTGTATGCTCCGCCATGGCATGTCTTCATAGCTTAGGAGTTTCTTGGGGTGTGATATGTCCAAAATGGCACAGGCCGGAGTCCGGCGGACCGCAGCACGAGCATCTAGTAGCCTGGGGATTGGAATACATTGGATTGACTTAGAATTAAATAATAGAAACGCTTGTAAGCGAACGACAACAGCGACAGATAAATCGCGCGCGGTTTTCGCTCGCTGTAGGTTTTTGTAAGCATGCTATTTTTAAGATTTGAATAAATAAATAAATAAAAAATAAAAAATTAAGTGTTTAAAGCGTGAAGAGGTGACAGACAGACTGATTTACTTCCACATTTATAATAGTCAGGATCATAATCGATTACAGATTGAAAGATTACTTATATTACTTCTGTAATCGACTACCGATTCCAGATAACCTGTAATCAGGTGTATTTAACGATTACATATTAAGGAATCTATAATCATGCCGATAAATTACAATAACTGGTAATTAGGAGTCAATGTCGATTCCTAATTACCGTAATCCATTACTTGATTACTTCCAGATCACTTATGTCATAAAGCTAAGCACGACGTAGGTAAAAGTCTATTTCCATCTAGAACACCCACCACACCACACAATATCTCGAGCAGAAGAAAATATGGTTTCGAATAGCCTTGGAATTGCATGGAGTATAAAAAATAATCTGGAATCAAGTAATCCAGATTAAGTAACTAAAGTATGAGTAATCGATCAGCGAGAAACCAGATTACTCGTTTCGATTATTGAAATGTAATAAATCGTGTAAATTGATTACAAAAGTAATTGATTAATAAAGAAAAGATTACAAAAGTAATTGATTACGCCCAACTTTCCTCCACGCATGCCTTAAGTGGCAGTGGGCGGAGCACATTGCTCGCAGGACCGATGGCCGATGTGGCCAGAAAGTTCTGGAGTGGCGCCCGCGAACCGGTAGACGAGCTGTCGGTAGGCCTCCAACAAGATAAGTGACGACCTTTTAAGGGTCGCGGTAGATACGAGGGACACAGGACCGGCCTGAGTGACGCGCCTTGGGGGAGGCCTATGTCCAGCAGTGGACGTCTTTCGGCTGAAATGATGATGATGATGATGAACTTTCCTCCATGGGATTACCTTGATGTAAGCTCGGAGTTTTTCAATTGCATCCGCCGTCGTCTCGCTGGACTGGCTGACCAGACGGACGCACATCTCACGCTCGCGGGATAGCTCGCCGACGCTCCCTCGCCCGCGCCCGTCGCACCGAGGGACGTTGCCCGTCGCACCACTGACGTCCATGTAAGATTTGTTGTTGGTACCACTCTAGTGAACAATGGATTGTCTATAGCATAGGAAAACGTAACGACTACTTAACTTAGCTACACTAGCTAAGTTAAGTAGTCTGGCAAATGAAAGATAAGAACTAGAAATCGCTACAAATTCAAAAATTAGAGTTACGTAGTGTAACGCCAAAAGCCGTGGTGGTCTAGTGGTTCGATCTACCGCCTTTCATGCAGGTTCGATTCCGGCTCGCACCTCTAAGTTTACTTACGTGAGAACCCTCACCCTGCGTGACCGGAAACGGATAGAATGGATTAGGAGCAAGACCAAAGTGAAGGATGTCATGGTGGTTATTGCAAAGAAAAAGTGGGCATGGGCGGGACACATTGCTAGGATGGTGTGAGTCGCTGGGCTCGAAGAGTATTTGAGTGGAGACCCAGAGCCGACACTAGAGGGCGCGGCAGACCCCCAGCGTTGGGTCGATGACATCCGACGACACGGAGGCCGGGACTGGATGAGAGGGGCGCAATACCGCCGGAAGTGGAAACAAAGGGAAGAGGCCTACATCATCCAAGAATGGATACTTACCACCATGATGATGATGATGATGTGAAGTCCCCAATCCGCACTGGGCCCGCGTGGGGACTATAGCCCAAACCCTCTCGTGATGAGAGGAGGCCTGTGCCCAGCAGTGGGACGCAAATAGGCTGTAGTATTAGCAGTGTAACGCGAAAAGCAGTCTTGACACTTGTGATAAGTTTAAATTTTAAAAACGAATATAAGTAAGATCAGGTGCTAGCGCTATGTATGTGATATGATATAGATAACTACGGTGATATGACTCGTCCCTTATAAAGTTCATAAACTTTTTCCGGGCATTTTTGGGGTTTCTAATGAGCTCTGGAATTCTCGAGATTTATATCCAAAGAGGCCCCTTTTACAACTTTCCGGGATTATTACGGAATTTTTCCGGGACTTCCGGAGTACTAAATAGCCTACATTTTCATTTTGATGGTAAACTACACTCAACAGCAATGAAAACGGGTCACTTTGTATAGGATTTTCCATACATCTGTCTACCAAATTCCATCCAAATTGGTCAAGCCGTTTTAACGTGTTTAAGTAAAAAACATCCAAACACACGAACTTTCAGCTTTACAATATTACTAGCTGCTGCGCGCCACAAAATCTTTGCTTGAGCCTATAATATATGATAGTGCCTATAATATACACGGTGGGTCGGAAAATATGGCAAATAATTAACCCACAGTATCGGCTATCGATTCTAAGCATATTGTATAGGTCATTATTATTTTTTGAGTTGGTAAAAAAAAAATGGGATTAATGGTTGTGAGAGCGACGCCTGAATCCTATACAAAATGTTTTTTTTTACCAACTCAAGTATAGCAGGAAGTAGGGGTGAGTGTTTACGTGTGCGCCTCGCTAGTGTCGGGCCGGGGCGCGAGGCCGCGCAAGCGCTGGTGCACGCCGCCGACGAAGCTGTTCACCTTGTCCACCGTGCTGCGCACGCGCCGCGCCGCCCGCGCGTGCAGCTCCGCTTGCCTGCCGCCGTCCGCGCACATATAACGCTACGTCGGACTACGCCACTGACAAACTACGATAAAGCCTACTTCGGACTAGGCCAGGGGCTATATTCCAAATTTTAAATAGGGAACTCCCTGTTCCCTATGGGATCGCTCACGCGTCAACTTTAAATCTAGCTGCTTAAAGTTCACGTGAGCGATCCCATATGGAACAGGTATTTTAGTCGAGTTATTTAGTAGCTAAAAGTAATTAATTCTAGTCGATCGGCAGTAGTGTAGTAGCGAGTAGTTTACCTACTAATAACTTGCAACTTGACTAAAATACGGGCCTAGTCCGAACTATGCTTAAGGCCGGCCACATACCCTAAAGGCGAAATTTACTTTAGTGACGCGCCACGGGAATCTATGTTTAGCTACGGAGAAACTTTTCATTTTAAATCCAGTATCTAACGCTAATGAGCTCACCTTATACATATTATTATTGAATAATTTAACTGCCCTTCTAATGAATGAAAACATCAAAATATTGAGTATCAATTCATAAGTTGCCGTTTTGTTGGTAGTTTACTAAAAAAAAGAAGAGGCGCCACGGTAGTAAATTTTTAGGTGTTTTAATTTTTTTACTTTTACTTGCAATCAATACTGATACATTAAATGTCCTGTCCCCGTTAGGTCACACATTGAAGTAACATATAAAAATAGCAATGATTCTGAATTTTGACAAGACGGGTACTTTTTGCATCTGGACAGTGCAAATTTCACCTTCCAAGAATGACCCTAAACGGGCGCGGGTGAGAGGCGGCGCAAGCGCTCGTGCACGTCGCCGACGAGGCTCGTCGCCTCCGCCAGCACGCGACGCACGCGGCGCTCTGCCCACGCGTGCAGCTGCGCCTGCCTGCCGCCGCCACAACAGCAGCCTTTAGGCGTGAGTTATACAGAGGCGACGTAGCGCATAAGGCGCGGGGCAGGCGCAGCGCAGGCGGGGAACGGATACGGCACGGACGCGTTCTAAATTATATACAAGAGGCGAAGTGACGTAATATGCGTCATTATATAGGCTGTCATTTGTGCGATGGCATGTCATCCTCTTAGGAAGACCAAGATGTGCTTGCTTTGCTGCAACTCATTAATGTGCAGAGGGACGATAAGATATTGAGTGAACTCTGTGTGAAATTGTAAAGAGCATACTAATGTTAGAAAAATGGATAATTAAATGAATAAGATCGTTTTCGTACAGTGTATAAAATAACACAAAAACGTTTCCACGTTGTACTCGTAAAGAGCTGGAATATCCAGCTCATTACAAGTTCAACCATGTCGAAGAACTGTGTTACCTATGTTCAAATCCATCAAGCATTTTTGATGTTGATAAATACTGCTCATATTTTATAACAAATGACGTGCTCCTTGCGCGCCGCTCCGTCACGCCTCTTAGCAGCGCGTCACAGGCGTACATTTTGTATGAAAACGTTTTGAAGCGGCATCATGCCTGTGTTGCGATTACGTCGCGCCTTCAACTTACGCCGCCTCTGTATAAGGGTTTTCCCAAACCTATCTGCCTAGTACCTACGCGGGATCAAAAGCCGATACAAAAAAGCTTTGTCTACGCGATAAGAGCAAAGAGGACGTCGGCGCGTCAGCAGCCGTGGTCAAACCGAGCCGAGCGGAATCATGAATGTTTAGCTCTTATTGCGTAGAATTTCACCAACGATCATCGATATTCGTCCTTCGTCTATCGTAAAATAGAAAATCATTACCAACCACTGTTCCAAATAGGGCAGGTTGAATCTGGTGCAGTAATGCTTCCGCACATAGTCCGCGTAGCAAAGGGAGAGGAACCAGCAGACGGTGATGTGAATCTGGGGCTGCTGCTGGCGGAGGAAGCGGGTCAGAGGCCCCAGGGCCGCCATCTCGGACTGTCCGCCGCCCAGCAGGCCGGCTGTCGTCATCTCCAGGAGGACGTTTGGACTCTACGAGCGACAGATTTAGTGACAAAGGTGAAGGGTATTCGAAGATTTAAAAAAAGGTGATAACCTCCTTCTTTTTATCTTCTTCTTAAAAAAAGGAGGTTATCAACAATAACAACCCACTGTACGTGTGTAATATTTTAGGAACTGCATGATTTTCACATTTGACTAACAGATTGAGCTTCCAAGTAAATATACAAAATATTGTAGGTGTATGTTTGTCCATTTATTTCTCCGAAAGTATTGATGAATGTTTGCCAAGAAGGATTGATTGGAATATAATTTTAGATAGGAGTTTCGGGAAATCCTTAAATTAGTGCTCCCTACACTCCCAAGGAAATAACGTGCCAAATTTCAACATTCTACGACCTGTAATTGGCTGTGCATTCAGTGCGATCAGCCAATGAGTTTCTTGTTTCATACTTATTGGTACAGTTATATGTAGATACACCCCAACCTACAAAATTATGATTGTAGAAGAATATAAAGTCAAATAAGAAAGTGATCACTATTTCATAATAAATTTTATACTACACCTACTCGGAAAGTCAATTCAAACTAACCCATTAATTGGGGAGAAAGTTGCTCATTAATCCTCCTTCAAAATCTGGTTAATAATGTTGTATGCAAATCCATTATTACACACTTTACCCATGTAGTAATATTGTATGAAAATCCATTATTCCACAGTTATGTTTTTTTTTTAATTCCAAAACGAGCCATGGATTCTTGTAAGTTAATACTTTTTTTTTATTTGACACTGCCGACTTTACACAAGCTATATAGACGTTCTAAACGAATGTACATCAAAAAAGTTTTTCGGAAAAAAAACTCGAAAATGCGATAACAATATCGTTAAATGGTTTGAAGAAACATATGCATTGATTAATTTTATTATACTAAATATGATTTTATATTTCGGGTTGCACGCAAGAAATTTTGTAATGATCCGTCTCGTCACTGGCTGTAAAGACGCGGCGCGCCCAAATTAAAAAAAAAGGTTGGCGCGGTTTTCACTTTAAAAAAAAGAATATCGCGCGCCTTTCGTTTCATTGTAATAACTTTGAATTTGCTTTTGTGTTTGAAATGTCTTCAACAAATGAGGAAAGTAGCGATGGTAGTATTATTGGAACGCCACCTGAAATATTAATTCATGCTCAACAAGCAATTAACAATCTTCTACCGGAAAAATCAAAAAATAAATACATGAAGCAGTATGAAGAATGTATGCAGTGGAAGACTGAAAAGCAAGCTTCTTCTTTGTCGGAAAATGTTTTTCTAGCCTATTTTAGTGAAAAGTCTTCAAAATATAAGCCTAGCAGCCTGTGGGCTATATATTCAATGCCGAGAAGTACATTGTTATACAGAGATAATATTGATATAAAGAAATACTCAAAATTAGCAGTATTTCTGAAAAAGAAGTCTAGCGGGTTTCGCAGTAAGAAATCCAAAGTGCTAACGGCAGATGAAATCAATTCTTTTTTGCAAAAACGCTTCAGATGATACTTATTTACCTATCCTATATATCTAAATTTTTGTACGAGACTTTGTTGTTTTTTTTTTCCTCGTAAGAGTAGTATAAAGTATTATATATCCCTCGAGGGTAAGTAATGATTACTCAACTCGTGTTGTTTAAGGCCCTCCGCTTCGCGTCGGGCCTCAAATGGCCACTCGTTGAGTAATCAATGCCTTACTCCTCTTGGTGAATAAATAACTATACTTCATTGACCTATAATAAGTAATAACATATGGACGAACAGTGCCTCACAGAATATGTCAAAATAAATGGAGCAAACTGACAGTAAAAACCGGCCAAGTGCGTGTCGGGCCACGCGCAAATTATAGGGTTCCGAAGTTGAGGATGCCCAGAGTACCTTTCTAAGACTTATTAGCATCTAGCTAGCCTGTGGTATGACGTGCCCGCCCGACGCCCCTGCCGCTCGAGAAAAATCATCATTATAAGTTGGTCGACTATTACTCGTAAGTTTGTACAGCCTACTTAGCTCTGATAGTTTTCCTTTCAACTACGTTATATATGCCACAACCGTGATTTTTTTCAGCCATCCAAATACCACCATTTAGCTGGCAGGGGGGGGGGGGGGCACGTGACTCTAACAAAAAATAGCACTTTAAAGCTTAATATTTCACAATCGCATCACTTAATCAAAAAATGGTTTAACAAACCCACAATATTTTTTTAAGACCTATTCAACGATATGCCGCACCATGGGGTACGCAAGAAAAAAAAATTACATCCCCACTTTACGAGTAGGGGAGGTACCCTATAAAAAAAAATATTTCAAAATTTTATTGTACCACTTTGTCAGCGTAACTAATATGCATATTCATGCCAAATTACAGCTCTCTAGACCTAATCATCTCCGAGCAATAGTGCGGACAGACGGACGGACGGACGGACGGACGGACGGACGGACATGGCGAAACTATAAGGGTTCCTTGTGGACTTCGGAACCTTAAAAATACGTTCCAATATGCTAATAACGCCTCTTTATAACGAAGGCCAAACGGGTGCCCGAGCTGTTTTGGCACCCGTTTTGACGGGGGCATTTTTTCCGGCTGATTGTGAATCCATACTTAAGTATAATAGATCAATGGTTTATTTAGACTTACATCCCGTATAAGAGTGTCCAAGTAGTACTGGAAAAACCTCATCGAGCAAACCCAGATGTGGATCATCAGCGCCAACATTCCCACCACCATCGTCGACTGGGAACAGTAATTACAATGATAACCCGACTTACATACATTGCTACATTGCTACTATACATTGCTACATTGCTACTATACATTGCTACTATACTATTTGAAGTAATTCTTAATCTTGGAATCATTATTTTAAACTACTAAAAGTAATCTGATTCCTCGATAATGTAATACTCGTACTTTAGTAATTTGAATTACAACTTAATTCAAGAACATTTCATATACTCCAAGCATAACTTTTATTTGGAACTTGGAGGCTATAAGATACGAAACAATATTTTCTGGTGTTAATACAAGATTGGGTGGGTGGGTGTTCTACGTGGAAATGTTTTTTTTTTTCGCCTTTTCGCCAATCTTCGCTTAAAACATTATTAATCTGTAAGTAATCAAGTAACAGATTACGGTAATTAGGAATCGAAATTGGATCCAGGATTGTAATTTATTAACATGTACTTACCTAATTGTAGTTAAATACACTTGATTACATTACAGATTACATGTAGATAATATGAAATCGGTAGTAGATTTAGATACAATAGTACATTACAGACCTAGGGTGGTGAATTCGTAAATGTCCCAGATCGCAGGTTTCTAAAAGTTTCTAAAAGTTTTACGTCTTGCCTTGGCCAAGAAGTGAGCTAGCTTTTCTCTCCGCGTAGCGGGCAGAAAATCCCACTTTACGACCAAGGGTGATGTAAAAGTAATTTAACGCCTACTGCGTGTAAGCAAAAGAGATAGCGATATAATCAACACTGAAAAGTGACGAAATATTATGATAGATTAAACCTTTCGCATAAGAAAATGTGCAACTTTAAAAATGTGGAAAAAAATATTCTTTGTGTATGAAAATGAAGTTCAATTGATACAGAACTTCAGAAATATTCTCACTTATTTCTAAGGGTTTTTGACAAAAAGAAACATTTGTTACAGTTTTTTTTCTGTGCCGTAAATAAAACTATATAGAAAATGTGCCTAAATTAGTAATAATAGGATATCTTTAAAACAATGTAAATTTTTGGAATGACCCAATTCGATAAACCGAGGGATAAAGTAAGGTCCTTTATTCATTTTTATGAAACATCTCTCAGAAAAATGATTATTCCTTAATGAGTAAAAATGATATCAAAAAACCGTCTAATTTAGTTTCAAGCACTGAAACTGAACTAACTTTATTAATCATCTGTTACTTATTGAAATCTAAAGATTGCTTGGAACAGTGGGATAAAGTTTACGTTTACGCGTTAATTTTGCGAACTGGTCCTTATTCGCTCGCCGCTGCCGCTTTCGAAGTCGTCGCCGGGCCGTTAGTATCTACACCACTTACTCTACAACTGTAAATTCTGTAATTTTGAGGCCCGCTTACAATGAGTGTCTTCTCGAGCAGTGACGCGTGCGCGTGGTCTCCGGGCTCTAAGACCGTGGCCTCCAGCTCGTGGTACAGGAAGAGGGCGGCGGCGCTGGCGAACACCACCGTCGGGCCGACGCCCCACGTCTCGCCGTTGCAGCTCAGCCATTTAGCTAGCCACTCGACGTACGAGTCGCACAGGTCCTGAAAACAAGGAGGGTAAATAACTTAGAAATCATTAACATCAATCATCATCATCATCATCCATCATCGTCATCATTATCATCATCATCATCATCATTTCAGCCGAAAGACTTCCACTGCTGGACATTATTATTATTTATGAAAGGGAACGACTGCCTGGATCAGTCGGGTGATCGGTCCTCCATTCGGAACCATTTTACCCATTTCCCCGGTCTCCCCTGGGATTACGGGTTATCCGCTCCCAGCGCCGTCGCCCCGTTGGACCTTCCTGTAGCCTTGCAGAAGCCTATTATCTTCCCTATAGTTAGGTCTTGTAAGTCATCTTCATCTAGCGTGTCCCTACCGGTTCTTTCCCATCTCGCCATTGCGTATGATAGGCATTTCGCTAGTAGATGTATTCCCGTTTCTTTCTCGCCACATTCTGGGCATCTTGGGTCATCTTTTATCTTCAGAATAGTTAGGTGTCTGTTCAGTGTGCAGTGTCCTGTAATTATTCCGATAGCTAGTCTTAAATTGTTCCTATTGTGCCCTATGGCTTGTACCATTCTTTTCCTGTCTATGTGTCCTGTGTATGCTACTGGACATAGGCCTCCCCCAAGTCACGCCACTCAGACCGGTCCTGTGCCACTCGCGTCCTCCGCGTTCCCGCGGCCTTTACAATATCGTCACTCCATCTTGTTGGAGGCCTACCGACAGCTCGTCTACCGGTTCGCGTAACACGCGCAGGTTACCTCAATACGTCCTCTTAAAAGGGGGAAGGATGGCCATAAAGGTATTAAAGGTTGATGAGGATTGGAGGCATCCTGGTCTTCCCATACAAAGTGCCCCGAAATCTGCCTCCCCTGGATTTGAAAGCTGAATATGCGCTTGCTACTACTACAATAAAAAGTTATGTCCCAAGTTATATCCCACTGCTGGACACGGTAATCGGCTTTTCCTTACGCAAGCTTTATGTTATGTGGATTCGGCATTTCTGAACTTCATATGTGGGTAGTTATGCTATATTTAAATTAGGACCGCGTTAGATTCAGAGGCGAGGCGTCGATCGATGTTGGTTTCAAAATCTCAAGTCTCGTCATTAAAGTTGAAAGTCAATCCGTTTTCTACCATACACTTTGATGAGTGCTTTCAGGTTTACATAGTAATGAAAGAAAGCTTATCATTAGACTATTAAATCTTAAAATAAAGGTAATAAAAAAATAAAAATAAACAAGAAACTCACGCAATTTGTATTGAAGCTTACAGTTTTTCCCGCCATACATGCGCGTCGCATTCACGACCCATGTTGGTTCACCATCACTTGGGATTTACGACTGGAAATCTATTTTTTATGTTTTAAATGATTATTGATTCCGTGGGCAGCTGTCAAGGCTTGAGTGATGTTGTCAATCTAGGTGGCATCGGTTTCCTTTTTTGGAGTTGCAAAAAGTTCAATTGAAATTACTATGGTTAAAATTTTTCATATTCAAACAGTATTCAAAGTTCATAAGTTTCAATTAAATCCTTTGAATTCAATCCATCGATATTTAACGAGAAAATATACTACTATCTACTACTACTACTACTACTACAGCCTATTTGCGTCCCACTGCTGGGCACAGGTGACAGGCCTCCTCTCATCACGAGAAGGTTTGGGCTATAGTCCCACGCGGGCCGTTGCGGATTGGAGACTTCACACACATCTTTGAATTACTTCCCCACGATGTTTTCCTTCACCGAAAAGCTCAGTGGTAAATTCAAATTCAATTTCGCACATAAGTAAAACTTAGAGATGCGAGCCGGAATCCAACCCCCGACCGTCTGCATGAGAGGCGGTAGGTCGAACCACTAGGCTACCACGGCTTCAAGCCACTTCGCTTCAGCAAGCTTCGGCGGCTACAAGAAAATAGATTTCTTTCAATCAAATGGACCTCCAGTAGGTACGCTAAAATTGGTTCACACCCAACGACCAAAACACGATTCCAACGAGCTCTATTCGAAACGTTACACAGGGAAAGTTAAATTCCCTATCCCTGCGCTCACGCGCATCTCTGCGCTCGCATTGAACTTTAAATCTAGCTGCTTAAAGTACCCTAAGTAACGTTTCGAATAGAGCCCCAGTTGTGGTGATTTTGCACGCTCACAAGGTTCAATTTCACCCTTAGAGATAATCTACCTATAGTTAGTCCCGCCCCTCCACAAATCAAAACGCTTCAATGTACTTGGAAAGTATTTAAAAAGCACCACTAACACTCTCAACACATGTGTGCGTGCTGAGACGGCCGCCGTCAACATGCGTTGAGTGTGTTATTGGTGGTGCTTTAATACTTTCAAATACATGAACATTAAACGTTTTGAATTGTGGAGGGGTGGGACTGCCGATAGTAGATTATCTCTAATCCATTTTCATATCGACTGGTCGGGTGTGGGGTCGGGGATGACTTCAAATAAACTGCCTTGAGCGCTT